>VXAY01000099.1:114-76470 GCA_013399855.1 Oxyruncus cristatus
TTCTTCCATACTCAGTAAGCTCTCTTTTTTCCCCTAATTTCCTTCAAAATTTCCCTGTTCAACCAGGCTGGCTTCCCTGCCAGCTTGCCTTTTGGCACATTGGGACAACCTGTTACTGTGCATTCAAGACTTCCTCCTTGAAGCATGTCCATCCCTCCTGGACTGCTTTGTTTTCAAGGGTTGTTTCCCAAGGTAGCCTCTTTCATTAATGTCATCACTGCCAGCCTGGACCACCAGCAGTGGATAATCAGAGGGCCCTATTTTCTCAGGAAATCTCTTACTAATATCCCTCGCCTGGGCCTCAGGAAGGCAGCAGACCCACCCCTGTGGGTTGGGTCTGGTCGATATATAGGGCCCTCAGTTCCCCTCAGAAGGGAGTCACCAACTATGACTACCCTTTTTTTTTTTTTTTATAGCTGTGGTTGTAATTCGTCTGGTAGACAGGGTGCAACCAGGAGACCCTCCAGACAGATCCTCCTCTTGACTGCCCTCTGCCTGACTCTCTGGGTCCAGGGCCTCATACCTGTTCTTTAAGGGCACTGTAGGAGGTGACAAGGGTTGGGAGGGGATTCTTTTACCTCTTCAATCAGGGACCTGTTTCCATTCCCCCCCATCTACTTGGTTTACCCCATCTGCCCGATGGCAGGAGTAGCAGGGCTTCACCACCTCCTGTTGGATTTCTTTTGGGGTTGAAAGGGTGTGACTCCACCAGCCTATTTCCCTTTCCTTCTCCCTAGTACTTCTTGGCCTCTCCACTTCTTCCTTGAGCTCTGCCACTAAGCACAGCACATCACTGACCTACTCACAGCGTACTCAGGCGTCTCTCACACCATCCTCTGGTACTGACACCAGGCTCAGACATTCTGTGTGGCCAGAAACCTGAACTACTACATCCTTCCTGTCTGGGTCAGCACACTCCCCCTGATAGCTTTCACTCGTTTGGAAACCATTGTAGGTTCTAGTTGAGTTGCAGGGAGAAGGGGGGGGAAATATACCCACCCACCTCACAACCCACCAGAGTGAGCTGGGAGGGTGGCTATGCCCTTCCTGCCTGTGTAAACTACCTCAGTGCTGCGCTGTGCTCCCTAGAATAGTTTAAATCTCTCGACAATAAGCTCGGCTCATGGTCTGAGCTGGTAGCAGTGCTCCCTGTAGTTTAAATCTCAACTAGTATTCACATTCACTTGTGATAGCTGTAATAACAGGTGACCACAATAACAGATACAAAAACGTGAAGCAGGCTACGCAACGAGGCATGAAAAGGGTTGTGTCCATAATTTCAAACAATCAAGAACTATGGTTCATGATAGTGATACGCAATTATAATCAGCTTATTCAGGGATTGGTAGCATTCATCATGTTGTTAGTATTGTATATTTGTACTGTCGTAGATAGGATTCAGACAGCTTGGGGCCTTATACCTTCACCTATTGTTTTCCCTGTGTTATGATAAATTTTCAGCAACATTTGATTAAAACTGCCAATTTGTTGGGTATAAAGAAAATCTCTTGACACTACTAGGACTAATTACGTTGTCCTTGCCAAAGGGGTAGTTGAATAATTGCATGTGATTATTGCACAACTATGGTGCTTTTCATGGCAGTGGCAATGCAATGAAGATTGATTCCCTTTAATTAATCATTCAAAAATAGCCCTACGTATCATTCCTCAAATAGGAGCAAACATGTTCCTACATCTTTCTTCCAAAAGGCTCCTGGACGCCATTGGTTCCCTGATGAGATATCATTGCAGTGCATGTGTGTGTGTCCTAGATAGGAGGGCATGTTTGTAATTATTTGGTGATTCTACTTTCCTCATTTTTCTTCTTGTTGTTGAACATGCTTTATAGTTCTGACAGCCACAAGCACAAGAACATAGCAGAAAAACCTAACATTTACTACTAGACCTCCAGGCAGTTGATTAGGACAAACATCACCAACTACAAACTTACTTATATTTTTATATTTATCCGCTGGTACCCTGTCTTTTCAAATCAAATGGTCTATGGGTTCATGCAGTATTAAATGGTAATATTCATCGTTGCAAGAATATCTTGCCTTCATAAGATAGGAATCAGTGGGTTACATCCTGCTATGACTGCTGCTATCTTACAATAACCATAGTAGTTACAGAACTTAAGAAGTTGGGTTTTTTTTCTTTTAGATATCATAAAGCTCATAGCATTCATTTATAAGGAAACTGATTTTTTCACTTAATTTTCTTTGTATATGGAAATCTCAGAAAATCTAACAGGGTTGTATCTTTTAAATGGATGGACCATTTATGATATCTGATACCACAGAATATTTCTTTTCAAAAATAGCGCTATAGAACTTCCTGGTATTGTAAAGTTGTTTCAGAAAGTGTACCACTTTAAGTAAAATTCTTGAAGTGCAGAGGAAACAAACATGTAGATTTAGGAGTAAAATTCACATCTAATTCTAACTAAGATTTTATATAATCTGAATAAATCTTACTGTCAAATAAACAATGAATATGTTTTTAATTGGATTATAAAACATTTTAATATTTTATGATCAATAAAACGGAAATAAATAGGTTGATAAACAGAACTACACATAATCATGCATATACATGAATTGTAATTGTTCTAACACATTTTTTTAACTCATGATTGCAAAAAAGAAGTTTAGCATTTTCACCTAGTAATACTAGAATATTATTAGATAATATTAGAATTAGATATTAGATAATATTAGAATTAGATAATATTATAATGTCTGCATCAAAACACATGGGTTATTTACATGGTTCTTCTATGATTATAAACAATTAATATCCAATACAACAGCTAGGCCGGTGTCTAACTACAGGACATGCATAAAAGTTGTTATACTCTTAAGATAGCAAAGACAAATAATTTTTTGAATAGTTTTATTTTACTAGCTATGTGTATTGGATACTATTCAGCACTTTGAAAATCTCTCATGCTTGTTGCAGGATATGGGTACAGGAAGGAAAATGGT
Source organism: Oxyruncus cristatus (assembly GCA_013399855.1). Classification (NCBI taxonomy): domain Eukaryota; kingdom Metazoa; phylum Chordata; class Aves; order Passeriformes; family Cotingidae; genus Oxyruncus; species Oxyruncus cristatus. Next base: position 3,102 of record VXAY01000099.1, read on the forward strand.
TGTGGGTTTGCAAAGTTTCAACCATTTGATTTAGAAGGAACTGCGGGGATAAGGATCTAAGTCGTGGCCAAATAACTTTAGGATTCTAGAAGGTATTGCTTTTAGAAGAATAGAGTGAAGTGAGATTTAGAATTGCCCAATTGCCAAATACAGTCTATAAACCAATATAGACATGGACAAGTCTCAAAACTGCAACTGCAAATACAAAATAAAGCTTTTTTTTTGCTGTCCTGAAGGAGATCCCTAATGCACTTGGCAAATTAGCAGACCAAGAACCAATCTTTGGACTTCTGTGCTCATTCCTCTCTCAATCACTGTCAAGTAGGAGCTAGTTTGGCCAAGGGAGATTTTCGTTGTAGTGAAATGTCAATGCAAAGGAGTTCAGAAACTTGGGAACACCTATTTCTTGACTTTCGCGCAGGATCCCAGAAGTCCATACTTGTGTACATCACATCATGAAGACACCATCCAGAAGGGATTCTTTTTTAATGCCTCCACTCTCTGTAACAGAGGTTAGATGTACCTCCTGCTTTAAACCAAACAAGGTAAGAGTTAATGCCTTTGGGAACAGTAAGGAGAAAAATTAAACCATAACACAAAGTGTTAAATTTTTTATTAGAAGCAAGTACCTAGACATTTTCCATGTCATACCAGAAAGAAAAATAAAGTTTTATTACTGTATTTTCTAGTTTACCAAACCAACTCTCTAAGGAACCTCTTTAGTTGAAGGTGACACAAAAGAGCAGTAACAGTAAATGTAGATGTTATGAATTCCATTGGGGTTTAAGAAGCTGAACCATCTATTTCATTCTTGTAAAAGCTGGGTTCTCTGTATGCTGATTGCACATTCATTCTTGAATCTTTATATGTTTAATGTTTAAAAAACCCCATGACCTGAAATCTCTCCTGTAAATTGTTGAACATTTGCAGCAGACAAAGAAATCACAGTTGGAATTCTGCTAACACTCAGAAAAAGTAAATTGAAGCCATGGCAGGAAATAAACATTACAAGTAAAGACTTGAGATCTCACCAGAATGCAAGAGCATATTTTGTACTAAAAGATGTCATGCTACCTGTAAAGTCATCATTTAGAATAGGGCTTTGGGTTGACTAAAAAATCCGCAATAATTAATATCAAATTCTCTCATTTTATGAGCAAGAACTACATATTTTCAACTGGATCTCCTGGGGAGTAGAGCCTATAAACACCAGAATTGATGATTAGGTTGAAATGGAAAGCTTTTTTTTTTTTCGTCTTGTTGCACAAAGGACTGTCATGATACAAAATCCCATTTTTTGTCTCTTCCTGCCAAATGGAGGCTTGAGGTAAAATGAAAGCACAAGCAGTTCCATTTAATTAGGTATACATTTTTAACGGAAAAGAATGAACCTCCCTACAGCTGCTGTGTTTCTTTCAGCAGTATGTTGCCAGGACTAACATGGTAATAGCCTCAATACAGTGATCTCAGATTGTACATGTATAAGAACTGATGTGAATTTCTCTGCAAATGCTTATTTGTGTACAAAGCTCCAAACTATATTTTTCTTGTCCCTGATTACCAGGATTGGTAGTTAATTTTCAATACTAAAAGTCCAGGTTTGTTACAAAATATTTACAGTGGGGTAAGTCAAAGCATTGGAGTAAAAACTGCATCTGTTGTAAAATGAAAAGCAGCAGATGAAGCTATGCAAGAGGAGTTATCCCTGCTTTGCACGTTGTTTAGATTGTAAGGATGTCTTCCCATGATATTAATGCAATCTTTATTACAGAATGTAAGTGCTTCATGGTCACTGACAGTTTTTCTCATCACCAGCATGAGGAAGAAGGAAGTGCCGTTTTCCATATTGTACCTGTTGCTCAAAAAGTGACTTGTTTTGTGTCACCCAATAAAGCTGCTGAAGTTCAGGGCTTTGCACATGTGTAACCCTAGTCCTGAATCTTTGCAGCTGTTGCTGAAAGGTATTTTAAAGTCAATTAGATAAACATTTTCTTTAGAAAGAGCAATATATGTGTCTGATAAGGGCACAAAATCTCTATCTTTTGACCCTGTATTTACAACTTTGTGCCAAGTTCTGAATACGATACCTAATAGATTTTGGTACTAGACTTGGAATGACTCCCAAACAAGGTCTCTTTCTGACCTTGCCATGGTACTGTGTCTCTGCTGACTTCAGTGAAATTATTCCTGCTTTACATCAACAAGAGTGGTCAGAATCAAAACAGCATTTCAAGTAAAAAATGTTCTACAAGAAATACTTCAAAAAACAGCTCTCTCAGTAGTTGGTTTGAAGATACTTCAAGGTATTGCAGGCAGGGTTTCTGAAGTCAGTCTCTGTGATTGTTTTGGGAATCATCAAATCAAATGTTCATTATTATATTCCAAATGTGGTGTCTAAAACAATATCGAGAGCAGACACACCTATGAGAGGCAAAGCAGAACTATTAAAAAATTTTAGCTCGGACGGGGTAGACTATCTCTGCACCACATCTGCTTCTGCCTCTTGGCATGGGTTGTTAGCTTGGGTGTAGCGCTATGCTCGTGGCGTTCTGATACTGCCAGTTCATGACCACCCAGAAAACTAGTGGTGAAGCTAAAATGCAGTCATTCTGAGACAAGCATGTATTTCTGTTTTGAAGGACAGCAGACTAGATCAGAATAAAAATTAGTAATTAGCCTGAGATTTCAGAGCGGCCCAGATCAGAACAGGATGTAGTGTCTCCCAGTACTGGTTCTCCATTTTTCCCATTAGGTCCTATTAAAATATTTACAATAGGAACTCATGTCATAAAACTGGCATTGTCAAGAAGAACTTAGTCATAACATCAAAAGTCTGCATGTGACATTGTACCTAACAGGTGATTTTCACCACATGAATCTTCAATTACTGTGTTGAACAAAAGTGTCATTTACAGATGAGCTTTATTTCTGCGTTGAGAAAGAAAAGAATTAGAGGAAAAATGGTAAAATGGAAATACTCTGAGGAGATGAAAAATTTTGTATAAAAAGATGAACAACAAAACTACTGCAGCAGCTGTTGTACTGTTTTGTAAGATGACTACAAAAAGAAAATAAGCTGAACATGGGAAATCTTATTCAAGAGTAATAAATGCTTGATATGTATTCAACAGAGCATTGTTTTTCAGAGTTTAAAAGGAAAACATCTGACAGTAATTATTCCATGGATAGTCTGTCATCTAACTATTAAAAACTTAGAATATAATTAAAGATTAAGAAATATTACTTTATGTTGCATGGTTAAAATTAAACCATTTCTGGCAAAGGGTATAATCACAAAATTCTCTCTTTAATTACCATCTGCATTTATACAACAATTTAAAATTAGGATCCAGCACTACATATTGATCTCCTATTAATAGATATCATCTGTGCTCTAATAGAGTGACAGTCTTTCAAAATCTACCAGCAGAGACCTTTATAATATATGACATGGTTTAAACATATTTTATTTAATGCCAGAGAGAATTTGCATTTCATATCTCAGCCTTTTATGAAGCTGCCATAAATGATTTAGCTTAGCTTTTAGATTTCAGACTAATTTCATTTCAATTTGAGCTCACTCTTTTATAATTCCTAGGTTTTGTTCAAAAAAAATGACACTTACCGTGTGGAATAACATGTCAAAAATGTGGGATGTTTAAATTCATGGTTTGTGGATTTAGTAAAGATGTGAAATAAAGTATCTGATGCGTGATAAAATCGCAGCAAAATGTAAGTGACACCTAATGGTAAAATGTAAATGAAACTGAATTGTTTACCATGTAGTTGTAGTTGACGCCCTGCTGGGTGATGCATAAGAGAACCTTTCCAGGATATGTCAGAGCTTCAAAACAAAGTTCAAGATACTTTCAAATACCTTGATTGTGAATGAACCAAATGTGAAAGAGGTTTTCAGATGAAGAAATGAGTCTTCTCAACTTCAAGTCTGAAAAGAATAGTTCTAGAAAACAAAGAAAACATCAGCTAGGAAAAAAAAAAAACCATCAAGTATTAAAATAAATTTTAATTTGTTGCCCAGAAAAGAATTTAATAGTATAATTTTGTTGTCCAATTGTAATGGCTACAAATTGGTGTTTTGGTTTTGAGAAGAAAACCAGCTTCCTGTCAAGGTCATTAGTTGGATAAGCTTTCATTAAAATACAGTCCACTTCAGTGGAAAATTGCATCAAATTCTTATCAATGCCTTCTGAGAAGCTAAAATTTCAGAACAGTAAAACCATCCAAGGCACCAATGGGTTTTGTAGCATAGTGTCAAACTGGCTTCAAAATTATGTCAACCCATGTTAAAGCTGGGGGGTTTATGACTACTTTAGGTTAAATGTTGAGATAAAGAAGAATACTTCTTTTTAATTCTTCAGTCATTAGTATTCAATATGTGTTAGGTGCTCTTTTCTGAGCATATTTTTTAATATAACATACTCTAACATCTAGTCAGAGATGTTTAATTTTCCACTAGCTAAATATTTGCATATGCTGAACCCCTGATTCTGTTCTTAAATTTGCATAAGCTGCATTTAGACAAAACAAATGTTTAAGTAATAAGCAGCACTTCAGCAGTAAATTGACAACTTCAAATTCTGCTCTCACTTACAATCAGAATTAGCCTCAATGTCTATACATTTGACAGGGACCGCGGTCCTGGTTCTGACTGTTACCATGAGCTGTTTTTGCAGTGTTTCAACTCACTTCCCAGCACAGCTACTGCTTGCTTTTACCAGTACGAAAAAAAATCTATGTTTAATGCATTGCCTTTTTCCTGACAACTCATTTCAATGTAAAAGGGTTAGTTGGAGTATTTTATTAAACATATATTAATTATAAAAAAGGTCACAGAAGACCTCAGACTGCAAGATTCTACAGTTTTCTTTCCACGAACAAGTATTTCTTGACATAATTGTTTAACCAGCCCCAACATGGGTTTTTAAAAAAAACTATAGGGTTACCATTCCATTCGGCTCTGCTCTCGTTTTTAGTGAAAGGCTCGCTTTGTGACTGTTAAGACACCAAATACTGCATGTCTTCCCATCTCTGTTTTATGCAAGCTTTTCCAAATACCTGAATCTTCAGGAAATGACTGGTACAGCCTGGTACACGTAGCACATGACACAGCAGGACTGGTTCACTGTGCCAAAGACAACCTAGTATTAACAGTCGTGTAATATTTTGAGTTTCATTCACTTTTACATTTCATCCACAGACCTCACAGAAACCCCCCCTTATTTCACATCTGCTTGATTGATTGGCATGCACATTAAGACGGAGTCCTCCCCACTGAGTCAGGAGCTGTACTTTTTTACGTATCATGGCATAATGGGGTTTCACACATGCAAGCTTGAGAGACTCAGCATTGTAGTACAAAAGAAGTACCAGAGTAAACTGGTATTTGAGAAATAGTAAATGCAATATAAAAATATATATTTCTGTAGCCATATTCACTGCTATCTAGCTATGTGTACATTTAAAAAACATAATTGGAAAACTTGACCAGATTGTTTCTCACAGCACCCCCTCCTTTTTATAGTAGGAGAACAGGATATCACAACATCCTTAAATGAATCAGAGCTTCATTCTACACAGTTGAAGGTAGTGCTTTTCAATCCCTTGAACAGGCACTAAGTTCTCCCTGAAGAGCCTGCACTACCACTCCTCTGATGTTACTCAGCACCTTGGGGTGGCCCATGTGAATATTTTGTCATTATATATTTTCCCCTCCTCTCCTAGGAAAAATATCTTCAGCCTGAAGAATTTTTATTTAATTTAGTTTTATGTTCATTACCCCAAACTTCTACAAACTGATTCAATCACTGAGAAAAAAGAAAATCTGAACAAGTAATTAATGCTTAACTGGACTATGGGGAAGGGGGAAGAAAAATGCTAAGTCAAGACCCTCTCTATGTCCCCATCCTGGTTCCACTAGCTGGGTGAGGGGCAGCCATGAATGTTGGTGTCCAAGTGCATAATGATTACTGTGTGCACTCCTGTGCATTCTGGTCTCTTGTAGTTCCACCTTCCTTTTTTACTGGTTTTCTCCTGCTCCAGCATGGGCTACCCGATTGCTGCAGTCCCTTCAGGAGCGTCACTGCCCTGGTGTGGTTCCCTTGAATGGTTGTGGTCCTTCACAGGAGACTCCTCCCTTTGACATGTAGGGCCTCTTCCGAAGAGATCCCCAGCCACCTTTCCAGAAGTCCCCTCTGCCTCCATGCCTGCAGAGGGCCTCCCTCCCCATGTTTCCTCCCCTCACAACTGTGGATCTCTGTTAAAGACTCGCAAGCTGTGAGACAAGGGCTGTGACTTCAGGGGGCAAGGGGGCACTTGTGGTAGTACCAGAGCCTCCCACAGACACCCTGCTGTCCCACTAGCCAGACCTGCCAGCACACCTCTCACCTATCAGTCTCTTGACCATTAAAAGTCATTCTGAAATTCTGAGGATCTCAGAGGATGGGAGGGAATGAAATCTATTTGACCTGGAAGGTAAATGTAATGGTAAGGCCCAGCATTAAAGCTTTCCCTTCTCCTCCTGGAGAACAGCACAAGGTGAACAGATGTTGAGTTAAGACTTGCCTCAGTGACATCTCCTTGAGTTGACACCAGACCACAAAAGGTCACCCTTTGCAGAGGTGCATGCAAGTACTGGTTTGGTCACCAAACCTGCAGCACAGGGTGGGTTATTTCCCCAGGAACTGGTGAGATGCCATCAAACTCCTTCAGATGAGGGTCTGTAACAGACTTACAGTGAAACTGGGTCTAGACCTGTGTCCTCTTAGTCACAGGTCTCTCATTTCAGGGCTTTTTTTCTATTTTATTCTTTTCTACCTGAATGGTTTATTTTACTGAATAAAACACATGAAGTGCTCACAGTTCAACTGCCCTCATGCACAGAAGCCAGCTACACTCCTGCTGCTGCTTCTAGCTACCCTCCTTATCCTAGGCATTATTCAAAACCTTTTACAGTATCTTAAGGGCAGTTAATTGTTATTATTTTATAGCTCTTTTTTCACTGTGCCTTGTCACCTGGGTATGGAACAAAGTGCTGTGTATCATCTAGACTATTCTCATAACAACTACTTTTTCCTAATTACTCAGTCATAACTGTAATAGTACCTTCTGATAGAGATCAGTGAAATGCTCTGTCAATAGCAGTAACAACAGCTTAAGCACCTAAGCTTTTGCTTCCATGCTATACCTGCACCATAAAAGGCTCGATAACCTGTGCCACTGGCAAGATCAGTTTTCTCATTTTATGAGTGTGGCACTTCTACTATTTTGTAGCAATTTGATAATGAATATACAGAATTAACTACAGAGGGCTGAATATAAGAAAAATATTGTAATAATGATTTTACACAAACAATTTTTAAATTGTACTAATTATCAAGAGATTATTTTCATATTATACTAAGTCATTCATGTGTTAACAAGTGTGCTCACTTTGTCCATGTACTAATAACTGTTTCCAATTCATTCTTTTACTGTTCCTGGAAGTTTCAGGCATCCAATCACAAGGCAGATGCAATACTTAAACACTCAGGTTATTGATCACAGATCACAAATAAACTGAAGTTGAACAGTGCCTAAGTAATCTATTGATTTAAAATAGTCCATCCAGGCTATTCATCTGATCATTATAAATAAGATAAACATAAAATATCAGGCCTTTGTCACAACAAATTTGAGTAAAATAAAGGGCTACATTTTTCAGATCATTTATTAGAGAAGAATGACTATGTCAGATATAATGAAAGACTCATCAAAAAGGATTAATTTCTTCAATTCTCTGACTTCTGAAAAATACATAAAATAGAGACTATCTGAAGATCATCCCTGCAGAAAGAGATCAGGGGGTTTGAGTGGATGGCAATGAATGCGAGTCAGTCAGGAGGGCCAACTGTGTCCTGGGGGGCATCAGGCAAAGCATCACCAGCCAGTCGAGGGAGGGGATTGTCTCACTCTGCTCTGCACTGGGGTGGCCTCACCTTGAATATTGTGTGCAGTTTTGGGCACCATGATATAAAGACATCAAACTACTGGAGTGCATACAGAGGACCACAAAAGGCCTCAGGGGCAAGACTTGGGAGGAGCAGCTGAGGTTGGTTGGCTTGTTCAGCTTGGGGAAGAAAAGGCTGAAGGGCCCCATCGCTGTCTACAACTTCCTCAAGGGCAGGCAGCAGAGGTGGAAACACTGATCTCCTCTCTCTGCTGACCAGAAATAAGAAGCAGGATGTAGAGGAAAACTGTGTCAGAGGAAGTTCAGATCGGACATGAGGAAAAGATTCTTCACTGGGGGGTTGGTCAGCCACTGGAACAGGCTCGTATGGAAGTGATCATGGCACAAGCCTGTCAAAATTGAAGGAGTTACTGGCTGATGCCCTCAGTCATATGATTTACTTTTAGGTAGTCCTGAGAAGACTGGGGAGTTGTACTAGATGATCCTTGTGAACCTCTTCCAACTTGAGATATTCTATGATTCCATGATTCTGTGATTCTAACCCTTAAGGTGATAAGCACTATTCTTCTATAAGCTGTGCAGCTCTCAATAATTTAATAGCATATTCATACAACCATACACATATATATGTACATGCTCCCAAACCAGAAAAGCCACTTTGGCTTATGCTTAATAATAAATGTGTGAGTGATCCCTTGATTTGATTAGGATACATACTTAAATTTAAGCATCTATCTAAGTGGTGTACTTGGGACCGAATGCAAAGAAATGAGGATAAAACCTGCAGAGTTTCATTTATTCCCTACTGAAACCTGTAAGATTCTTGCCACTGCTTGTGGTGAGAGCTGGATTGGATCCAAACCTGGAGTGCTCAGCGTGAGATAGTCACTGAAATGTGCAAGGCATTTCTAACTAAAAACATATCTGAAGGAAAGCAACATTTCCTGATATATAAACATGAGGTCATGCTGAATCTGTGACACTGGAAGTCAAATATCTCTATTCATGTATTATGTAATGGGAAAAAACTAGTAAGCATTGTTGAAGTGAGGCCTCTGAGGTTATGTGGAAGAGAGAAAAATTTTAAAAAATGAGACTATGCATTGCATTTTTGAGGTAACAGTAACAAAAGAAAGACACTTTTCCTTAAATCTCACTGCATAAACCATATCTGAGGTGTTTTGTTTAGCTTTCTTTTTCTTCCATCTGAGCAATTTTTTGAGCCATTCCTGAACACTTAACAATATGACATACAAACACTAAATGTGAAGTCATATTTTTCAAGCATATAACCCTCTGTTACCTGTCTCTGGAAGACAAAATTATTTTGCAGCCTAATCCTCAAGAGCTATCTATGAGCAGATTGAATATTTCAGCTGGTTTGTTTGCTGCATCCTGTCTGCCAGGGGTGACCATATTCTTAGCATTCTTCATACAATGAGGCAATCTTGAAAAGAAAAAAAAAGTCTTTACATGAAATACATAAACAAGAGTTTTTCTTTGTCTGTCTTTAAAAGCCATCTTTCCTTACTCTTATCTTCATACTTCATCCTTCCTTCTCTCATCTGATCAGGTTTTTCTCAAAGTCAATTTTATCATCTGGCACTTGAAGTCCTTCAGAAAAAGTGTAATCCATGATGTGCTATTCTTTTTTTAGCTATATTATCAACTAGAAGAAAAGACAGAGTAAATCCTGATTCAGGACTAGTTCTAAACAACACAAAGCTGCCTGAAGCTAATGAATATCATTTGAGCTTTGATAATCCAAGCATATTCATGGATATCATACAGCAAATTAGCAGTAAAATATGATTTATCAGGTCACTAAACATCCTGATTTATCTATGAAGTAGTTATTTTTTTAAACTAGAAATATCTTTTTCATAAAAGAATGTTCATCTCAATCAAGGCAATTCCTCTTACTAGTTTTACATATTAGTTTTGCACCAGGGAGTTAGTTCTAAACTAGACACAACATTCAAATGCTTTAGGCATAAAAATGACCTCAGAAAGGGCCTGTGTGAAAGTAAATTTAGCATGGTAAATTAAAGAAAATTTGACAAAAGTTCCTGTCAGTCAGTGAAGACTGGGAGTAAGAGGAAGGAAAATTGTTTTTATATAGTTGTAAAAGGTATAAATGTTACTGTTTCCATTTTCCCTAAATATTAGTTTTTAACAGTATTAGTCATTATTACTTCAAATTTCCGGTAAGATTTTATCTTCTCAGATTAATAGGCACACACAATTCTTATTTGAACTGCAATATCAGCTGTGGAACCAGCCTCAAGCTAAAGATTCATTGTAGAAGGTGCTAACCATGGGTTAAACATCAGATCTAGAATGGAGGATAACTCGATGGTAAATTCCCTGGTATACGTAAATTTTTTTTTACCTACAGGTATGTCTAAATTATTTGTCTTATTTACCAGCCCCCACACCCCCACAAAAAAAGAAAAAAAGAAAAAAAAAACCCAAACAAACAAAAAAACCCACAAAACAAACAAAAACAACCAACCAACCAAACAAACAAAAAAACCCCACAACCAACCACGAAACCCCCAACGCCCTTACCCCAACTAAGATCATTCTTTTTTTTTTTTTAGTGCTGATCTCTTCTATGGTAGATCTAGTAGGAAGGGAAAAAATACTTTAGAACTAGAAATTTTTAAAAAGACAGAATTCTAAATTCTTTTACTGCAATGCATCTCCTGTGGGAATTTTGCTTAAGTTGATCCATGTAGCAGCAAATCAGTGAATTCTATGGTGAATTCTGTCTTTGAGAGAAACTACAGTCTGAAGATGCAGGACATATCCCAGGTGGTAAAGCCTAAGTAGAAAAATCTTAATCTAAGAAATGGAAAAGCATAGACTTCTGTATGGTGACTTTTAGCTGTTGTTCAGGACTCCAGTGACTTTTATAAGTGCAAGTGCAATACCACAGAAAACACCTTTCTTTTATTAGGAAATCAAAATAATTGTGTTTTCTATTGACTATGTTACAGTAGATATTCCTCAGGGGTTTGTAACTGTGTGATATTACATGCTCTATGCCTTCTTCAATACTCTGAACTTTCAAATCTGAGTTTACATAAAATATTTGTGTTAGAAAATTCTTCCATTTCTAGCACTGCTTTTCAAACTTTACTAATGAACCATTCAAGCAATATTTTACAGCTCAGACTAGCCCATGCTAATAGTCTGCATTACTGAGTGGTGAAGTTTTGCCTGGTTTCTGGGGGATAGCAGAGTGTTATTTTCTTCCCTATATCTATCTCTTCTGTCTTCATGAAAAGGTTCTGAAATAGAGAGTGTGTGACAGAGTCCAGCAGAGAGACTTTAACATGAGATGGGCCAGCAGTGGTGCCTGAGTTTGTGAGAGCTATACAGCTTGCCCTCCAGCTATGAAGTTGTGCCCTAAAAGCTATTTTCTGAGGAAGCAAATCCTGCCTCTCATCCTTGCAGCTGACACGGAGTGAAACAGGAGAAATTACATGAAGAAAGCTGTATGGGAGTTATTCTCCTCCAAAGCTCCCTTGAGATGAGGGGCAGCTTGGTGCTTTGGGCCAATATGATTAAGCAGATGTAATCCACATGAATAAAATGTAAATCTCAGAGTGAGATTATTCAGTATTGTAGTGCCAGTTCTACAGTGATTTTGTGCCAGCTGGGCTTTCAAAGTTTCTCTACAAATATTCAAGTTCTAGTGTTAAATCCGCACAATGAAATTTAGTGGCTTACAAAGTTTTTGGGAGGTTTACTGAGTAATATCTGTGGGGTTATTCTTAAACTTGTACAGCTCTATGTCTTACAAAAAAAGGGGACATTTAGTTCAAAATGCATTTTCCTGAGATTAAACGGAATTCGGTATGCTGCAACCCAGGATCTGTTTAAGGATGCTAACTTATTTTCTGATGCCAATATTTTACGACCATTCAGATATTTAGCCAAAGGTAGGAAAAAAAAACATTGCAATTCAAATAGGTTGAGAGAGCGGAAAAAAGAACTGAGATGCACCATGTGTTCAAATAACATAATCCTACTCCACTTGGTTTACAGTCTATGGCTTGTTTTAACCTCCATTGCATTCAAATTCAAAATATACAATTAATTTTGTCCTACAAAGTCTTCCTGTTCTCAAAAAAGCCTAATTCAGCATTTTGATTCTGAACCATTATCATCTGCTCCTATTGGAGTTTTTCAGAGTACTTTAGAGAGTTTTTCTAGCAAAATCATATCTGACAAATAAAACTATTGTTATGTTTTGCATTTTTTCTCATGAGCTGCCTGTGCTTTAGGAAAAAAACATGTTTATAATTAATAAAAGAAATGGGTGACTTATCCTTAAAGACATGTACCCCTTACTTGCAATCTGGCTTTCATGAACTGCAGCTGCTCCAGCTTTAGAATCATTGATCAATCATGTGTATAGAGAAACAATTTTTTCCACAAAAAGTGCATGAAAACAATCAGATAATTTCCTTCTGGAAACATGATCTATGCTTCTGGAATTGCTCATGAATATCTCAGGTGGTACTTACAAGCAAACTCTCAAATAAATTGTTTTTTATTCTGTTTAGCATAGGTAATAATTCCTTTTTAGGGTAATTCATTTTCATTTAGTCTCTGGTTCAATTATATGCTGACACTTTGCATTAATGCAGCAATGTGTTAATTGAACATAAACCACAATACAAATGCAACATCTCTGTCCTGAAATTAATAACCATCATTTGTAAACCGCATCATGTATTTTATTGTAGGAATAATTTAATGATAGGGCATTTTATGCTTAGTAGTGATTAAGAAACTGTGCAATTTACAACAAAAACAAGCGGAGTCATATAAAATGTGTAATAAAATGTGTGTAGATGTATATAAATTTGTTTATATGAAACACAAATTAAAAATTTAAATGCTGTTGTAATATAAGACAAAGTAGAAGGGGCTTTTTATATTATTATCCCTCAAATTGATATGCAACCAGCTAAAGGATCCCAATTTACTGGAGGATTTGCTTTATATAGAAACAAACCTTGATGGAAGCATCTGTTTCAGCCATTAATAACACGTGTAATGTATACGGTGCTTTGAACTAAATGTTTCCATTATAGCAGAAAGCCCATTTACAGCGACAGAAGCAGTGCCTGAGTATGATCAGTCATGGTGTCACCCTAGCATACGATAACTGCTGCAGAGCTAGGAACTTGGGCATATGCTTCACCGAAAGTCTCTAATGTCACTCTCAAGCAGCAGGGGGGAAACACTCAGTGCACCTTGACACCATTAGTGTGGAAAGTAACATAAGTTCCTATGATTTGCTTGGCAAGTGCACTTAGTGCTGGTACATGTTTATAAAAGTTAAGTTGCTGCACTGAAATGTATTCTTGGTTTATGGTTTATTACCACCTCTCTCATGTTCTCTCCTGAAAACAGAAAAATGGTACCCTTTCGTCATTCTTCCACAATTGTTTCTTATTTTTAAAGGACTGAGCAAAAGCCATTTTTAAAAAGAGTTTTAGGAAGAAGACTTTAAGTTTTTAAAATGCAACTTGAACGGGAGAAAGCCTGCACCTGCATTATTGACCTTAAATACTGTTAGCTAATGTAGCGCAAAGGCATTCAGCAGATTTTTCACACCAAAGTTTTCTGGGCAGCATTCCAAAATATAGCAGCAGTTTAAAATGACCCCAACTTTGTGAATGTGAAAGGAGCCATTATAGGGTAATCGTCTTTCCCAAGCTTTAAGTTACATTTAGCTGCTTAGACTGAACCAAGGATTTTTTTTCTAAATGACAATCTTTAACTCTTTATAAAGTTAATTCTGCAGATTTTTTTTCAGTAATGCACAATGAAAGCATTCCTAGTTTGTCTGTGCAAGAAAAGTCTGCAATGACTTGACAAATGCAAATATTATAGTGCTCTCTTTGATGAAACGTAAGAGATCATCTTAGTGCTCAGGCTTGCAATATCACATTTACACCCCTTAAATATAAATTTTGTGCATGGCTTTGCTTCCGCCCTACAGTACATTATCAAGAAATGTGTTGAGCATAGGGAAGTAGCGTACATAGGGTTGGAGGGATGAAATCTAATTGCAAAGCTCTCTACAAAAAAATCATTTGAACTATTTTCTGGAACCCGTATAGAATGCAAAACAACTGGGTTGATGCTGTGTGTTCTTTAAATCCCACAGCTGCATGATAAGGACCCTCTAAATGCAGGGGTTCCCTGTTCAGCATGAATCACATGGTATATATGCCTTCATAATTTTGCATTTTGGAGGAGTGCTTAATTCAAGTTCTGCAGCTGGTAAGCTCCCAGGACTCCACACAATCACACTGAAAGCCTGTCAGCACAATTTCACAGAAATCATTATTTTTCTGTGAAATGTATTAGTATGATCAGTTCAGTAACCATGAGAATACAGTCCCTCAGAATAACTGTCCCACAACCACAGAGTACATGCCATATTTTTTTAGAAAGATTTTTAGAAAAAATATTTTCTTAGAGTGAATACTATTTTTTTACAATATTAGAATTTTTCCTTGTGGAGAAAGAGGGTATCCCATTGTGGGGAGGTGAAAGGCCTTTTTTAAATGTCCACGTGGAAAAGTCGCATCAAACGTGTAAAAACTGAGGATGTGAAAACACTCAGGGACATTCAGACTAGAGTAGATTCTATTCTTTATCTAAGTCATGTCTAAGTCCAATTAATGCTCTACAGTGTATTCTGTGATAAAAATATTCAATCATACTTGTATTTTGTTGTTCAGACTATTAATATTTTATGGAAGAAAATAAAATGCCTAGAGGAATAAAACAATATTTTATTCTTTGCCTATTTTCCTTGCAGCTGAAAATCAGAAACTAATATTAGTTGGATTACTAAAACAACTACATTTGTCCTGAAGCCTTGACAGAGTTTGGTAACTCAGTGAGAAGTGTGCTTCTCTCACAAATACGTGGGAGGCTCTCAGACTGTCAAGCAATTAAGTGGACCTGAATAATCCTATGTAATTAAGCTTCTTACTGCATAATTATCTTTACTTTAAATGTGTCTTTTGATGAAACATCTGTTCCCTGCTCTAGATTTGAAAAGATATACCCATGCACATGATGAAAATGGTGCTTGTGAGGCCATCACACATGGTACTGCTGCTCAGTTCCTTGGCGACAAATGTTGTAATTTGCTCCGTCTTTGCATGCAAAAGGCAGGTGCTGTTGCATCCGTGGCCTGCTTTGCCTGACCTCCACACTCGCTGCAGCTGCTTTTCACATTGTTACCCAGAGAAATAATTGTGTTTGAAAACCCGGCTGAGGATCATCATGCGGTGAAGTGGGGAAGGGGCTCTCACAGTGCAAGTGCTGTCAGAGCTCTCGGAGGTTGCTCCACCAACCCACTGGGCAGTAAGAGAAAAGGAAAAAAGAAAATTGTGTCCTAATAAGAGGATTCCAGGTTTTTTCCCCTCTGACATCAAATATCACTCAACTGCAGCTACAAAGAAGGCTGTTGGATTTCTGTTTAATATATTGTCTTTCCCCAGATATTTTCAATTTGTAGATTGTATATCTTCATTTACAAGCTACAGACTCTATGAAATAGAATTACCTTCTCTGACTGATTTTTAAAGCAGAGAGAATTTCTAATAAATATAGGAATTATTTTCCACTTGGGCTTAAATAGTACATGTGCTACTAATTGTAGACTTCTACTAAGTTATTTCTTTTCAACAAAATCACATGAAGTACTGATGAATTGTCCTTGGCAGCACTAAAGAGCATGGTGGAAGCTTCCATTTACTCTCTTTGACTTTGAGATGCTCAGGAATGCATCTTTAGCCTTCCCAGAACTATACATGGCCTCAGATGAGACTTCTGCAGACCACCAGACACAGAGGTATCTGTGTCTAATTCATTATCCTCTCTCCTTTTTGTGATATTTATGTCTGTATCTATAGGAGGAGATCATGTACAAGCACTGCAGAAGCCCATGTGGTTCCACACCCAGGAGAGAAAATTACCCACTTTCTGGTTGAACAGACAATATAGATATGCTGCCACAGCATGTTTCACAGTCAGATTCAAGGTCTTTATATTTGTCCCTCTCTAGTAAAAATGAATGCAGCACAGCTGTTAATTTCACTTGGAACTGGACCAGATTCTTTTTTTTCAGTACTACTCTGCTGTTTAGTGATTTTGAGCGTGGAAACTGGCAGCAAGTAGCTGAACACTGGGCTTGCAGTTGCAGAGAGAGGTCATGGGAGAATCATAATACTGTCAGCCCTGAACTCTTGCTTACCTGCATCTCTATCATACAAAGCTTCTTTTCTTTAATAATCCAATTAATTGCAAAATAAACCACACTAGCTAAATACTAAAATCTCAGCTTTACAATTATTTTCAATAAAACGTGATGAAGAGTTGAAGCAGTTTAAACTTGCATCACTTTTGTTGGTCAGCACATCTGAGTGAGCTGTTGAAAATAGCCTGGGGAGGTATATAAACAGCCTGACATGCTGTGGTGTTTAGGGTTCCCAGGCACAGCCCTGACTAAATTTTGAAATGTTTTGGAAGGAAAGAGTTCTAAGCAGCATCCTGTCAGCAGCTCTAATTACTGTCATGCATCTGATTTTCAAAACAAAATGATCCACTCTGCTGTAGGAATCCTGAGGCAAATCATTGGGTCTGGTTTGTTGTCAAAATTCCTAGACCGTAATTTTTCATGACAATGCTTACTAACACCACTGGGAACAACTTTATGCCTAGCATTTAAGGTAGGGCGTGGGATAGTATAGTGGAATTATCCAAAACCAAAGTCTGGAGGCACTGTTGCAGAAAACAGACTGGGATGATCAGCCATATGTAAAAGGAGCACAGGTCTCAGGTCCCTGCCACAGGGAGAAGCTGTCTGGCCCACACAACACCCAATTAATGCTGATCATATACCTTGGCCCTTTAACCTAAGAACCCATCATAAATCACTGTGAGAAAGGCATACTGCCTCCTTACTCCCTTACATTTTGGTCTGCCACACAAGAAGTCCCATCTTATTCAGGTATCCAGACTGCAATGATTTCCTGAGCACAACATTTTACCTGAAAAGTGATGTGTCATGCTGATGGAAACCATAACAGTGCTAATGGGAACACATCATATTGTCCTCTATTGCCCACTTTCACCATGGCATCCAGTGTCACTGTATGCATCCCTACATTGCATATCCCTTTGAAATTGTCTTTCCAATGAGATTTCCCTCTGATTTTTTTCATGAGGTTTTATGAGCACAAGATTCTTTTTGAAACTGGTAATAGTTACAGGGCAAAATGTTTGAGAATGTCTCCAAGGAATTTTCAGAGAGAATAAACAAGATGGAGGAGTAGGTCAATAGGAATCTCATTTAATTGAACAAGAACAGGTGGGAACATCTGACATGAGAAGGAATAACCCCTTGCAGTGATACATGCTAGGGACTGCCTGTTAGGGGGACAGCTCTGAGGGAGGTGTCTGGGGCTTCTGATTGCAGCAAGATGAGTATGAGCCTACAGTGTGCTGGTCAAGCACCCCCAGGTCTTTCAACAGGAACATGGTCAGTCAATCACTGAATGTGTTTTATATTTGTCTCATCTGAGACCATGTATAGTTCTGGGAAGACTAAGGATAAATTCCTGAGCACCCCAGAGTCAAAGAGAGTAAATGGAAGTTTCCACCATTGTCTTTAGAGCTGACAATATAAATATAATATCCCCCTATATAGGTGGGTGGATACTATATTTATATGCAGTTATAAATATACCGCATTCAGTTTTGGGTCCCCCAGTACCAGAAAGACATCAATAAATCATATTGAACTTAGAGGTCACCAAGGTGGTTGGGGGTAGGGTACTTCCCTGTCAGGAGAGACTAGAGGACCAGGGTTGGTTCAGGCTGGAGAGGCAGCTCCAGGAGCACCTAAAAGCAGCCCCCAGTGCCTAAGAGGGCTTGTCAGGGAGTTGGAGCTGGGCTTTTCCAAGCAGGCCACAGAAGGAGGGTGAGGGTCACAAGAGGCTGGGAGTGGTCACAAGGAAACCTTTCCTCAGAATCACTGGTGAGCGGTGACAGAGGTTTCCTCTTTCCCTTAAGTGCCTGGTTTGACTTCATGGCTGATGTTGCTGTGAGTAATATATTAAAGCAGACACATTCTGAACTGCCTCCTGACCAGAGTTTTCCTCTGCTTTTGTTCTGTTGGATGGAAGAAAACTTAATCTGCTGTATGTTTATAAATGTACTGAAAATGTAACTTAGTGTGTGCACACAGTTAGTGTGGTACACACAGTTAGTGTGGTACTGGTTTGGAGGAGAGGAAGTTAATAATCAGCTCATGTAAAAATGTATTTTAACATGCTTCTGCTCTACAGATTTCTTGTCATATTTTTATAGCTTTACAAGCTTTCTTCTGTTCAGACTCAGTTTTCCAAAAGTTTGCAGTTACATGCTTCTTTCATTTCTGGTAATGGTGTTGTGGAGAAATTAAGGCTGTCTTCACAGCTTTTTCTTTAGAATGGTGTCATTTGGAGCAGTAACTAGGCTCAAGACCAGGACTTGCTTCACAGATGGGAGGGGGAAATAAAATCAGGACTTGAGCATGGGTTTCATAGGATAAGAAGTGATAATGTCAGGATATTTGAAATAAGATCTTGAAGAAGTAAAACTAAAGAAGTTATCACAAGTGAGAAAGGAGGAAGGAATTGAGAATTAAGGTCTCTACCAAATCCCTACAAATGCAAAGTTTCCCATTTTTGTGTGGAAATGTTTAACACTAGCCATATTGAGTAATTTTGGGTTTTGCTGGCTTTTACCTACACATACTGGATGATTAGTTAGTCTTTCCTGAGGTGAAGTTCCACTGGTGTCAAAAGAGATACAATAAAAGGTAAGTCTTGTTATGTTAAATTGCAACTGGGAGCAAATACACTTTGTATGGTGGCAAACGTATAGCAGAATAACAAAATTACAGTAACATTGCCATGAATATGTTGAATTCTTTCAGAGTTTTTAATATAATTTCCACTTGTCAACATTTATTCCAGATGGTTTTATTGCTAAAGACAGTTAGCAATTTAGATAAAATGTATTTTATGAATACTATCTATCCTACAGTCTTCTCTGTGAAACACTTGACTGCATAGAGAACTTTCCTTTTAAAGATTTTGAATGCTGACATGAGAATTGCTTTACTTTACAATAAAATGTGCAAATTGCATGCCCTTTTTGTGTGCAGTGTATGCAAAGCAGCTTGATTGAACTCAATTGAATGTCTTATATGCTGGATGGGTGTGTAATGGGTAATAAGCTTTTTTAATGTTCTTTTATGTTGTTTTGGGGTGATTTTCTTCAAAGTATGTTCCAATGAAAACTCCTTTTCATATATTTAAAAAGCCCTTCCAGGGCATTTCATTATCAAAGAGCAAAGATGAAATTTCAGAAAGAATAGAAACCGCTCCATTGTGTCTTAGTTCTGTTCCTGAATCCCCTACAGATCAGTTCTAATTCTGTTTCTCTTTCACAGATTCCTGTACTTGCAGACTGCATGTCATCCAATGTATGGATGACATCTTCTGCAGAAAGTCCAGAGTGAGGGAAGAGTGCTGTCACTGAACTGATAAGGCAAAAAGAACTCTCCTTTACACTGATAAAGATCTGAAGTTTCACCACTGTGAAACTAGTTTATGTTAGAAAGGGATTAGGCCTCTGGGATTAAAAAAGAACTATTTTAAACAATTTTTTCTAAAGTAATATAAAAAAAGGGAGGAGGAGGAAAAGCTGTTTTGAATCTAGTGCTGATTGCTTTTGATGAGACTTTTTCAGTTCACACAGGCACTGCAGGATCTGATTTTTGATTATACAGAGTGTCACTCCACACTTTATTTTGTAGGTTTCTGGGCAAATATTTCTTTGGATCTAAAGGAAAAGACAGTTTTCCGTGTGATAGCCTGGGTGGAGAGAATATGTGTAGTAACTGATTACACTTTACAGGAGTTTCAGGTCAGAATGCAGGTCACAGCTGGAACGGCCGATTAAGATCTCTTTGGGGAATTTCTCTAGCACTGTAAGCTTGACAGTCACTAACTTTACTGTGGATATATGCATTTGCTAAGCATGGTGTTCTCCATAGACATCTGGAATTGACACTCAATGCTGGAGTTACACCAGTCTTCTGTCTCTGCCTTTGGTGAGCCCTCAGTCAGGAGTAGAATTTACTATTTCTTAAGTTCCAGGGAAAAAATATCCAAAGAAACTTACTTTTTTGTGAAAAAGAAGTAAACAAACTGAAAATAGTTACTGCATTCTTCTCTCCTCAGGCTTTTAGATAGAAACAATGGTTTCAGTACAGTTTCTCCACTAATTAACATAAATCTTTGAAAAATCTCTGTGTCTATATCCACCAGTCATTTTTTTTTATACTGATTGCAAGGCTTCTGGCACTGGACTGGAGTGGCTACCCATAGACTGGAAATGTAAGAGGGATTTGTAGCGAACAGGTAATACACAAAGGAAGGAGAAATGCAGAGGAACTGGTGACATGTCATGGATGAGGGGCCATTTGAACAGACCATGTTGAAGTGGGAAATAGAGAACTAGAAGCAGGAAAGATGTGCTAATACAAACAAAAGAAAATGGGAACTCATTCTTGTTTCCCATAATGATTTTACTCCATGCCAGCACTATCAAACAGTCTTAATTTTTATAACACAATGTAAGTTTAATTACCAGACACTAAACATTTAATGAAAAATGGATATTTTGTAAATCCAAATTAGACTTTGAGATTTTTATAGTGAAAAAGTACTTTAAAGCCATTTGTGCCCACACTCCTACATAAAAGCTGCTGAAAGGGAGTGTACAGGCAGCTTTTCAGTAATTTGTTTAATTTGAGGGGAAGGGGGATGAGAAATTAAACAAGAGAAAAGGGAGGAAATTTCTGTAACACATTAAGATACTAGTATTTTAGACTTTGCCACGCAAAATAAGAGGTTTTGTGTGAAAAAATATGTGTACAAGATCTCAAGTTAGAAGAGAATTAAGTCAGAAATCCTTTCTTGGATGACAATGGGTGCTTCAGACTGTAACTGCTTTGTTACTAGTGTGAGCTTTAAATTTCTTTGTAGTTGAGTATCATTCCCTACTTGCTTATATATGTTCTGTTGTTTAACACACTCCTTTGAACATTCTCTGAATTCTGAACAGAAATAAACTTTTCTTCCCTAAAAATCATAATATTATAGTTTCTGTGAACATTTTAATTTTCTTCTTCTTTCTGTATGTTAATGTTAAAGCACCATAATTATATTGTAAGTTTTAAAAATTCTCTGTGATATGTATTTAACAATCCATGTACTTGTTTGATATAACATCTTAAAGAGTGCAAATTTAGGCCCATAACATATAGGGACAACAGGAAAAAGAACAAGGAAGCATGAAAAATCTTGATCTTGTTACAGACTGTTGTTATTCAGTTAAAAAAAAAAAAAAGAGAGGAAAAAAAAGCACATTGTAGAATTTATCACAAAGTGACCTTTTCCTAATCATGATCTCTGGCTTTCCAATGGATTGATGATAGCTTTTTTTTTTTTTTTTTTAATTTCAGAATCCTTGTGTGTACCACAGGATATGTTGGGTCCTATTGTTGGTTTCAGTTGTTTGTTTGTTTTTATTCCAATTATAAAAAGAATAATAATACCACCTTTTAAAAAATTACTAAAAACCTGATCTTATTTACATGGTACATTGTATTAAAAAGAGTGTATCACTGCCAGAAAAAAATTACAATGTCATGAGTAGATATGTAAACAAAATAGAGATTTAAAAATTAAAAGGTCTTTTTTTCTGGCCAATATCAGTTATTGTTCAGCTCTATGATAAATATTATTCATATTAAAATAATTTGAAATATGCATCTGCTCTCTAGTTTGCAGACAATTATTGTAATGATTTCTGCACTACCTGTGTTATCCTAGTTCATATTGCTCTTCAGTTTTCTGAATTTTGAATTAGACAATCATATCTAAAATGTCATTAATAACTGAATTATTAATTATTATCCCCAAGCTCTGGATAATATTCTGTCCACTGTTCTGCTGATGATTCCCAAATTACAATCATCATTCTACAAGACCCACATGTTACATAATAGTTTACTAAAACTAACCCATGACTTTTAAAAAAATTATTTCTGTGTTATCTTTTGTCCTTTGATAACTCAGGGTTGCTTTTGTCTTTTAGTCAGAGATACCAAGAGACAAATGTAAAACCTTTTTCTAAAAGGTCTTTAGGGATTTTCTTTGATTCAATTTCCTTTAACAACATGTAAGGGAATTGCCTGCAAGCGCCATCCTTCACTAATACCTCTTAGGATTAGTTTAGTCACCTCTTCTGTCAGAGTTACATCAACTGGCGACATAAACAGTATCACAAATACTGGGGAGTAGCAACTGATAAACAAAGATGTAACCTGCTTTTTCTGAGGATTTTCTTCAAGAAATGAAATACAGATAATACTTGCATTTTTCAAGCAATCATGGAGTTGTAATTTTATCTCTCCTATCACTCTTAAGGGAAATGTGCTTATTTCAAGGGACAGGCAAGAATTAATTTTTCCTCAAATCAGTTTAAATTTTTTTTTCAGCACTTGGGGAAAAATATCTCTCTTTTGAACATATTACTTGAAGGCTTTGAAATCATATCTTTTTGAAACCCATTAAGGAAGGCAGTAGACATTGAGGAAAGCATTCTAAATCGAGTAACAAGGATAAAATAGATAAATCCAAAATTTAAAGTATTATTAGTTATATTTCTAATTTGCAGAGTGCTGTAGAAGAGTTAGTAAGCACCCTTTCTCTCTCTAGGCAGGACTGAAGCACTGGTACACTCAGGAGCAGAACCAAACCTTTTTGAAAGCCACGCATTAATTCACACTGACTCTTCTTTTTCAATTCTGTGTGCATTCATCCTCTAAGAGTTGCACTCAGTGAAGAGGGACAAACACCGAGCAGGTGCTTCCAGAAGAATTCTAAATTCTCCTTGGTGTTTTCCTCAGCATACTTATGTTTACACAACTACTTTAATAGCTGTTACCAGAAATAAGATTGGATCGTATTGTTTCTTTGACAAAGGGAAAAAAAAAATCTCATACTTTTTAAAAACACTTTAATTGCTGTTCTCACCAATCTATATGCTGCATGTACTACACTGGTTAAGAAACATGTCTACTTAGAGGTGTCCTGCAGTCCCCTGAGTCTTCACACTGGGTTGTTACACAAATTTCTTAGGTGTCCTCTTTTCATATAGTCCCCATACGTTTCCTGACCTGATTGAAAGCTTCTCTTGCCTTGCCTTGCCTTGCCTTGCCTTGCCTTGCCTTCCCTTTTTTCCTTTTCTTTTCTTTTTTTTTTAATTTCCTTTCTTTTTCCTTTTTTTTTTTTTCCCTTTTTTTTCTTTAGCATGTTAATCTGCCTCTTTTTGTAGCCATATGTTGTGGGAGTTGGGCAGGAGGAAATCATTGAGAACTGGCTGATGAGAGCAGATGGGAGGACAGGCTTTTTGCATGGGAGAACAGGCTTTTTGCTTTTGGCTGCATTTCTGTCTTAGACCAGCTAAAGCTACCTGTGAACCTGCAAACTTAAAACAAACATGTTGCCTTGTTACTATAATCATTTTGCCACTCCTTACTTGAAGGACCTTCTTTTCTATTCTTCAAAGTTTACCAAGGCTGCTAGGAGCAAGGAGTGAGAAGAGGTGAGGAGGAAGAGGAAGTTAGTGCTGGGATTTGAACTATTAAGCCCCTTTCTTTATGAAAATGAAAATTTATTTCAATGTCAGCTGTCCTTTGGTTGTGAGGAAGAAAGGGTTCTCTTTGCTTTGTCTACCTTCTTCCCAAAATCCAGATGTCTTTGTTTGCTTCTTGCAGCAAAAGATATTTGGTTTTTAGAGCATCTTTTACACTGAGGAAAGCATAAATTCATTATACACTAAGAATTTGCAACAAGTGACTACGAATTCTAGGATGTAGATTTTCTGTCATTGTCAATCTCACCTAAGTGGTTGGTCTGGGGTTTTTTTCACTTTTTTATTTTTTTTTTTTACTTTATGCCACTCTTCTGTTTTATTAATTATTTTCCCCTTCTTTCTGACTTTTATTGTGTTGTGTAATTTTGCCCAGAGACTGTTTTGAAACTTGTAAAGCATCATGTAGATATTAAACATTAAATAGTAATTATGAGCTTTTAAACTTAGTTTCTGTTGATAGAATCATACTGATATGAGACTGTCAAACCGGTGCTTGAAAACAGAATGTATAAACAAAAAATGGGACCAGACTTTGGTACAGAAAGCAGTTCTTAGCAACCTTGTTTGTAATGAACAGTAGACCAGACAATAAGTACTTGATTAAGTTGATAAATGTACCCCTTTGATGTGGCTGCCACTCACACAGATTAGTGAAGTGATTTTTATGGCATTTCTTTAATGCACATAGTACATAGAACTTTGTCAACTGAAAAGTTGTCCTCCAGCATATTTTCTTTGTGAGTTTGATTTGGCATATGTTAACAAGAAATGGTCTTTTTGATTACTGTAGGCATAAACATAGAATAAACCTTGTGGTCTTGGGTAGAATAGGCTTCATGCTGTCCTTGAAGGTTTTACCCTGCCAATTCATCTTATAGCACTGACTGCAGGATTTGTGACAAACAAGTTACAGAGGTAGTTTATTCACCTATTGTATTTTGCCCAAGTTCTTTCTCAACCTAAAGCAGTCATTGCAGCAGGGTGCATTAATTGCTCATTTGCTGCAGTAACCTTTTCAACTGGGCAACATCTCATGTCTGATTTCAAGCTGATGTCTTTTTCCTTTAATTACAGTGATGTACAGATGACAGGGAGGTAAAAAGCTGGGGATGTGAAGTCCCATAGAGTGCCGGCAATGTACTTCCTATACTTTTCAGAGTTTTACCCTAAAAACAGCTCAGCATGACTGTGTCTTCTGAGCACTTCATTTGTATGCTTCATATTCTGTCCAACCTTAAAGCCAGTAGCATGAGTACATTACTAAAGTATGCAGGTTGAAATACATTTAAAAATCGCTTGTGAAGGATGATAAAGTCTTTTTTTTTTAATAAATCCTAAAATAACATTAAACAATGCATCAGGGCAACACTTTTCTTTTAGATTTAAATCTTTAAATAGCTACATCAGGATAAGTATTAGTTTCTCTTGGTGTGCCAAAGGAGAAGAATTGTCTTCCAAGAACTTGCTAGCCAGACAGGAGAACTAACAGTCAAACAAGTTTTTCATAATGGTAATGATTTCTTCTGATTTAATTATTTCTCCATCACAATTTTTCTGATGCAATTTAGAATGTAAACATGGTATTTGTCAACAGTATATAGGGCTATCACAGCTGAATTAATATGAGGGTTCTTCACATCAACAGTCTGATCCCCCGATTAAGTGGGAATTCCAAAAAATGTGTTTTAATTCTCAAAATTGCAAATTAAAGGAATATTCAGTAGGCAAGGAGGTAAGTAGTTTTTCTTTGTTTCTTTTCTCTTGTTTGTATTGCAATTGCTGCAGAAACAAACCCTGTCCTTCCATTCACTGGTGGTGCGTCCAAAGAAAGCCTACAGTTTCCCTTGTGTAGTTCCAGAGGGCTTTGGCCAGGGCAGTAAGGGCCCCTTGTACATCTCAGTGTTGGCTATTACAACTCATGATTTTCCCATATAAGTGGAACTGAGCCAAAACTTTCAGCTTTGAAGCATAATTTAGCCAGGTAAAATCTGGTACATGCTTCAACATAAATTAAATTATTTTTTGCCTATCCTTAGCTCATGCTCCAATCTTCCTACTGCTATGGTGCGCCTGTAATTCAGTATGAGCATGATGGCGTTCAGAAACACTCCAGTAGTTGAGCATCTGCACCACTGCATTAGAGGGTGTTTTGTCAAATGTGAAGTCTTAGCAGTGACTAGCTAAGGGGCTTGGATCATTCTGCACTATTATCTTAATAATATTGGAATACCTTTTAAACAATTTAAAATCTGTAAGTTAATAATGAAAGCTACAAAATGTATTTCTATTACAATGAAAGAGCTTTGGTATTAGGTTAGTTGGTTTTACTGGCTTAGCCGACTGAAGGCTAAAAATGGACTAAGGGAAGAAAACAGCAAATATGTACATTTTGAAACGTTAGACATTCATGATGAATGTGGAGTAGTTTTTGCCTTCCTGAGATTTATGGTCGGTATCCTGATGCACAATCTTAACATTCTGTAGATTTTTTTATTGCTGAACTTTACCTACATACAAGAAGTTTAGATGACTTCAGTGAAATGTACAGAAAAATGTCCTAACTTGCTATGTGTTTTCATGAGGTTTGGCCAGCTTGAGGTATATTATATTCTCTCTGTTGAACATTTGCATATATCTTTAGCCAAATGCTAAAGGTAGTACAATATTTGTGTTTCAGAAAATAAAATACAGACTGAATAAAATCAAACATCAAGGAAAAGTTGTTTTAAGCCTGCCATAACATTTATATTTTGCACTTATTCCACTTTCCGTCTTAATCTACTGAGAGGAAACATGACAGAGAAAAGGCTTTCTATTGTTTACTTTTGACACGTACAGCAAGAACAAAGAGAGCAATCAAAGATTATTTCATTAAATCCATCCATCTGTCACAATATTTCATAGCATACCACTGTGACTGCAAAATTGAGCGTGAAAATTTAAAATAAAATAAATGTGAAATGGTTTTATTTTATTTTTTTTTCCTGCTTGGGTGAATAAAAAAAAGAGTACTGAAACACATGATCTATAACCGAACTGCACATAATGCAGCCCTAGAGCCTGTTATCTGTACTTACACTGAGATTCAAACTAAGAACCTGAGAGTGTCTTTCTTAAGAGATTTTGACAAAGCCTTTGACAAAATCACAGTGATGGCATAGGAAGTTATGTTCACTTTGTTTGCACTTGAAACAGTTGCAACAGGCTGGTCCAGCAGCCATGAGTATTCACTACTAGTCTTGAAAAGATGTAGCTCTTTTTCCTAGAAAATACCCTGAAAGGTACTGAAGGAAAGGCAACAAGACATCAGTCCAAAAAGTATCCATTTAAAACAGTCATTGTTGCATTCCCATATTAGAATATGCAATATTTCTAAATGAACCAATATTAACAAAATGCTATCAGTGAACTGCTGAAGAAGGAAGAAGAACTCAGAAGTTCTGACTTAAAAATAATAAGACCAAAAATATTCCCAAAGGATGAGGTAACTTATTACTAGAAATTACATTTGACAGATGTCAGTTTGTCGGCAAAAGTTGCTTCTCTTTGATTTTTTTTTTTCTACCTCCATTTGTAGAGATGGATTAACTGCTTTGGTAAGACAAATTGGCTTAATGAAGACAGGAGTATTAACTGCTTGAGTTTGAAAACCAGCCTCAATTTTATACCCACAATTAATTATAACCATACATGACAGCAGATAGATGGCTGAGAGCTAGGCAGGTGGTCTAGCCACCAAACACAGTCTTTTGCAGCATGACAGTAAAGTAACTCACTTCCATTTGCCACTACCATTGAAAACAACATAAAACTTCATCTTAGTAAAATTCTTCTCCATTAAGAAATTAATCCAATAGAAATGCAATTATTTTGTTCTTATCTCTGGGTTTTGTACCACACATAGCTTCCTAGGAGATCTGAGCAGATCTGGCAGAGACCTGTGGAGGAAACAAGTGGAACAGCTTAAGAAATTACTGGCATTACCTATAAGGATATAACTCCTGCTTCATACTACTGCTCCTCTAGCAGACCCAGATGCCCAGAAAACGTGGTGACACCATGCACATTCTGCACTACCAGTTTAAGCTCATAGTCACTGCAGCTTTGCAGTTTGCCACTTGTTTTTTCATTGAACACATGAGGGGTACGCATGTAGTGGCTGCGATGGTAACACCTCTGGCACAAGTAGCACTGGGCTGTTTTAACCAAGTCCCATAATATACAACTGGTCTCTCAGCCACATTCCAAACTATTTTGGAACCTTCTAAATTTGTCTTCTTCCAAATTAGGCTTTTACTTACTAGATGACTGGCATACAGTTAATTTGTGAGCAAGAACAGCTGGACTTGACATAAGGGATGGATTACTGCAATGTGGTGCTTACTGTTTTTCTTTTGCCTCTTCCTAGAGCACTCCAAATTCAAAAAAAACTGTTGTGTCCAATTTTAACTCCTTGAAGAAGATGTTTGCAAATGATTTCCATGACCTATATGTTATCTTACCTTTTACCATTTCAGATAATTGTGTCCGCTATGACATAAGCCATGAACTATGTCCATCATCCATCTAGTATGTAATTGTCCCTTCTGTCCACATTGTAAATTTCAGCTAAATTTATACCATGCAGAAATAGTTTCAGCTGAAACAACAATCCCTTCAGACAACTCATGAGTATGTCAACCTGCAGGCAGAGGTTTATGCCGTCAAACCTGTATTAATTATTTTTAATCATATTATAAAGGAGAAGATAATACATTTCTGCGTAGTTAAACCACTAGAGATTAGCTCTGCAGGAAAATCCACCATATCTGAAGGAGAAAGTAACCTTACAGAAACAACTCCTCTTTCAAATGTACCATTTCACTTTCAAACTTCAAGAATTTCCAAACTAGATCACAGAAATCTTGACTGGGAAAGTAAGAGGGAAAGCAAGGATGTCTATAGAGCTTGCATGTGAAGCCCAGCAAAGACCAGAGCCAAAATTTTCCCTCTAAGACATAAGAAATGTCTTAACCCGTGCAAGAGGTAGGAAAAGTGCGAGAGGCAGAAATTAACAGATTTATGTCACTGAAGTAACAAGAGTGACTGGTCTCACATAGAGTGATGAGAGAACTCCAGCAAGCTGGGAAAATGTTACATCTGTGGATCCCTTTATAGCTTAGCCCTGATTCCAAGAAGGTTGCTTGTTCCAAGAATTCTCAGGCTACCTGTAATATACTGTGAACATTGTGTTGTTGCCAACCTGAACTTTCACAGACCATGACTCATCCTCAAGACATTCACAAGAGTGATAGATTAATTTAAGCACTATAATCAATGCTGTATAATTTTTATTTGACTTGTGGATTTTAGCCCTCCAGGGTACAGTGGGGTTTGCATACACCCTCATTTGGCTGAAGCTATAAAAGCATTCAAAAAAAACACCTCAAACAAACAAATAAAAACCAAGCAAGCAAAAAACCAACCAACCAACCAACCAAAAGAAACAAAAAACCCACAAACAACAAAAAAACCCAAACAAAACCCCCCCAAACCCACAAACAAACAAAAAACCAACCAACCAAACAAACAGAAAAAAAAAAAAGGAGAAAGAAAACAAGTGGGCAGGGTAGTCACATGATTTTCTGGAACCACAGTGCATCAGCTATCATTAAGTGACTGAAAAAAGCCATGTATGTTCTCTACCAACATGTCGTCTTATAACTCTGCCCATTGCTTCACAGGAACCTGCTCATTTGAATAATGGACACTCAAGAGGAGGAAACCAGTGTGAAGCAGAGAGGAGAGGCCTATAACATTCAGGAGGAAGTGTGTGGAAGAACAAACAGGGAGGCCAAAGAGCAGCAAAAGAGAGCAAAGTAAAAGGCAGGGAAGGCAAACAAGGAAGCAAAGTGTTATTAGGAAACAGAAAGAGCATCTCAGTGTGGGAGGTATCAAAACCCATCAGCATCTTAAAAGAAACTGATAGTGAAGTGGTACTGTGAATGTTAGAGCTCAGGACTTGAAGGAAGGCAGTGTGATAAAGGGATAAGCAAGACATGGGGAACCGCCACTGACGGAGCACAGACCGTACAAGGAGTGCCTGGGAAGTGGACTGTGTAGACCAAAAGGTGACTAAAGAAATGTGACTTCACGAACAAAAAACTTGGGCTTGGAAACATGTGGGCTGTGAAATTCTAAGAGAGCTGAGACAGTGTGAGGGGGCATAAAATGGGAAAAAGAAGAATATAGTAGTTTGAAAAAGGCAGGAGATTAAAGCTGGTATGAGAAACAGAATTTTGTATCCTTGCAGAGAGGCTTGAATGGACTAGACCTGATAAAGAACCTATTCTGATGGACAAGACAGGCAAAAGTCCAACAGTTTTTTACCACTGGTTGGTGTAGTATGCAATCAAATACCCAAATCATATTTTGGCTTGTGTGATTAGTATTGCAACAGAAATTAGAATACTTAGTCATACAGCATTTACATTAAACAGTATGGCAATACTCAAGAGTTTCAAAAATTGGAAGGCAGAATAAAAGTAAAAATATTTTTTAAATTTCTTGTGATTTTTTTAGAGTCAGTCCTGCAATTTTTACAGAGTCTTCATTTGTGAGTTTTGAACATAGGACATTTGCAGTGGGTTGTATTTTTGAAATTATTTCACTAAAGTTTTAGGGGGGAGAAGAATTAAAAACACCAGTTAAATAACAGACTTCAATTTTCATACTTTTCATTACTTTTTAAGCTTGACACAATTCTTCTAGCAGCAAAGTTTAATGAAGAGGTTTTGGAAAGCAGGAAGTGGAGACTGCTTTCTTAAAAAATAGAGCAGACAGTGATGGATTCTGTTTTTCAGAAAGCCATCTTCATTTCCATTACCGTACAAGATAATCTGCACTGTTTGGCTTTCGTAATATGAAGCAATGCCAAATTATGTCCCATCATATGAATTCAGGCATCCTGATTAATCTGGCACATCATCACTCACCGATTGTGTTGCCTGAGTAAATCAGTGTTTTGCAAAGTCATTTAAAAAAAAAAAAAACTCAAAACACATGCACCAAAAAAACCCTCCATCCAAACAGAAAAGTAATAGCAAGTAATTCATTATCATCACAAAGGGGCTTTAGAAATCAGTCTGTACTGCAATTGTGTGACACTGGCTTGAGGCAGTGTCAACAAGTCCTGATGGTAACAAGAGTGTCAGTGTCCATTCCATTTTGTCTTTGTGTGTCTCACATTTAAACCTAATCTTGTTGATAATGCTTGCTAGTTAACATTTTTCTGGCAAGATAGGAACCTGTAGTTTGACACAAGTAAAAACAAACCTCTCCATATCTTAGCGTGTTAAGAGCTACTTTAGCATAACTGATTGCAACAATTAGAGAAATATTATTGCATTACAGCTAAATTTTGATTAGATGACATGTGACCTAGAGTTGACAATAAACTCCCTGCTCCAGCATAAAAACATTAATCATTCTCTAATAAAACCATGAAATGTCGACATGTAGAACTCTAATCGCAATAATTACCTCAAATTTGGGCATTTCTTTTGTATTAATCCCACTAGCTTTGGTAAAACTATCTAATGGAACTATAGAACTCTGACATGAATGGCTTTAATTGTAATAATCGCTCCAATCATGGGTATTTTCTTAAGTTAATCCTACTAGCCTTCATTAAACCTCCTTCCAGGAGTTAAATATTTACTTAGAAAGATGGTGCTGTTTAACTAACTTTCAATAAAATCTTGATTCTGTAACAGCTTAGGTTTTGAAAGTGAGAACAAAACCTAGGAACAGGCTAAAATGGTTCTTATTTCAATTAATTTGGGTTTTTTTCTTTCATTCAAGTCAAATTCATCTGCCAAGAATGGAAGTTCCAGTCTTTATTGCATCCAGTGGTTTTTTTCAACGTTTGTATTGATTTTTATCTTTTTTCAACCATCCCACTCTGATGTGTAGTCTGAATTTTAACTGCAGTGTTTATTTTGGACCTGGGGCAAATTACAAATCATTTCACTGATACTCAGTGAAATCTGAGGCTTTTTTATTTTCTATGGCAAGGGAGGATAACTTCTGATTATCCATGTAAACTTGTTTAGTTTTTCAAAATAACAATTGCTTTCCAGAAACAATTGCAATTATTGCTATGCCTCTATGACTCAAGATAAATCTCAGCATCATATTCTCTCAGTTGTCACTGTTACATTAATCTTGGTAGTAATATGAACTACATTACAGTAGTAACAAATGTGGCTCATCGATACTAAATATTTTTTGTCAAATTTGTTGTAGAAATTTGCATAAGGGAAATACCCCTTTTCTTCTGATAAAAAACAAAGGACTCTAATAACTGTGAAAGGACTATGACCACTGTTCCACAGGAAGAATAGTGCATTTATTCCTAAACAAAATTCATCATAAGAATGCATACAACACATGATTCTCCTAAAATTTATTGAAACCTTAGTAGAAGAGGTCTTGACCCTTGATAGACACAATAAAAAACAACGAGTAATTTTTGTAGTGATGAAAAACAGTTTGTGAAGAAGGTTTTTCATGTGTGGGTCGCCCCTCACAACACTTAGTGCCTAACCGAGGTTGCCTCCCATCTTCCATGTTAATCAAACAAATTTCTCATTGACCACACTGGTGATGTCCATGTGACACCTCACTTGCTCTGAAACCTGATTTCTTATTACCGGTACCTTTTAGTAACTGTACGTGGAAGTAATGTTCATCAACTTTCAACCCCTATAGTGCAAATATGTCCAAAATTTGTCCCCAAGACCTGTCTTATAAGCACTGCAGAGAAACAAATCCTTGTGCTTACTCATTTCAGGAATTTTAGTCTCCACTAGGGTTAGATTAAGGAAGCCTTGGAAATTACTCTCTCCCTTAACTGACACATAGAGTGTATGGGTAACTACTTCAGCTGTAGATGCTTACAATGTGTTAAACGAGATGTCTCCCCCCCTCACCTCACTTAAACTTCTATTCCGATCTCAAGCTTGGCTTTTTTAAGATCATTGGGCCAGTTCAGCCACACAAGCCTTCTACAATGTCCTATGTGGATGTGAAAGGTAACAAGGCCATGCAATGCCAACATCGAAGTCCATCATAAGAAACAAAATTATGTAAGCAAACTTTTCTACCAATCAAACCATTTTTTGTTGCCCAAACGCAGAAATTATTTGTGGTCCCTACTTTTGCAGAATGCTCTTGGGATTCAGACTGCCCATTTCTCTCTTTACCTCTATTGACAGCTGTATTCTTGTCCTTCTTGTCAAAATGAGGAGTAGAAAAGGTTATCTGCTTCCAAAAGCATTGTGTCACAGCTAGACCTATATGGTCTTTGACAGTGAACCACAATTTATTGTTCGTCTTAGTAAACCTGCAAGAAAGAGCAGAGAAACTCAGGCTCTACCCGCACCAAATTCCTGACTTGACTGCTGGAGGATAGTACATTGTAAAGGAGGGCAGACTGGAGCCTCTGACAACATGAGAGAAGAAATAATGTGATCTGTGGATGAGAAATGCACCTAATGTAAACAGAGTCAAGAAGCCATTAGGATTAATTGTTTGAGGGAGTTAGGAGAATTAATGGAGTATAATTGACCATTTTCTCACTCTTGGCAAAAGTAGCATTTATTGTGAATCTCAATAAAGCACAACACTCACCACCTAGGTATAAAGTCATTGCTAACATTAGCTATATGGATGAGGTTAATGAAAGAGATACTCTACAGTGCACTTGAGAGTTTAATACAAGTCTGAGTTGAGGCCTGTGTGGGGTAGCTACAGAAATTGTCACTGAAAGATGTCGGGCCCTGAAAGAGAATTGTTACTAATGCCCCTCTTATCTGTTCAAAATCTGTTGGTTTTGGAGAATGAGCTGTGCAACAGCAGCATACATATTTTAAAGCATTTGCACAATCACTAAGTGAAATGAGTAAGCAATTCAATGTCTGAGCCATAGGCAGCTTGGACTCTGTCTTCCTATTCTTGGCACATTTTTTGTAGGCGTGAAGTATAAAATCATACTTTTTAAGTTATAAAAACCAATATCCTGATTTTACTTCACCATTCTAAGACCAGGAATATTAAAGAACAACCATAATGCACTAGCTCAGCTCTTCACTACAGGTCATGGCTTAGTTTCAGGAAAAAAACCCTTAAATTTAATATTGGCATGAGGTAAAAGGGGGGATATAGAATTTAATCCTTATGAGTCACCAATTTTCATTTCATTTGAAGGCAAAGGCCCTTGCATCACTGTTGTTAACTGATGTGCCAATCAGTCTTACAAGCCTAATTGCAGTAATGATTAAACAATTAGTTGGGAGCCTTCTTAAACTTCACCAGTAGGGTTAACAGGGCCATGACTCCATTGACTAGAAGTGACACTCGAACATGCACACAAAAGTCCCTTTAATATCAATAGGAGTTCTTTTTCAGTAATAATTTGTCATTTTCTTTTTAGTATTACCTCACGATTGTATTAGTAAAGATGTTGTTTTCCAGCAAGCTATATGCTTGTGGAGTTTTGCTACAGTGAGAGATATTCTATGGCACAGTGTTGAGCAAAAAATGTTGTTTATGGGGGGTTTTGTCTTTAGAGTCTAAAGTAAGGCAGTGTCTTTGCAATCAAAAACCATTTTCCAAAAGGCCCCAAAGGTTTTGAAGCTTTTTTTTTTTTTAAAGTGGAAATGAGTATTACAGGAGGAAATGTCTATAAATTTATTTGAATCTATAACATACAGTGAATAGTTTTGGCCTAACTCTAAGATTACAGTTCCTGATATAAGGAATACAGCTCAGCAGAAGACAGAAACATATTTCCTGAAGCTGGACTTCATCAGGAAGAAGGAATCACATCATCTCTACCATATCCTCATTTACTGCCACATTTCAGCAAAGCATATTAAATTAACTCACAAAAAATGATACTGTAATCCAGGAAATGGGAATGGTTCCAAGAAGATTTAGATTATCTTCTGGAAAGCAAAATAACAGGGTGGAAAACACAGTGATAAAGTCATGAAGTTATTAGAAGCTGAGATGTGATCAAACATATAAAAAACACATCTTTATTCTGTCTTTGTGTTCAGTCTTTAATCTCTCCTAATGAACTCGGTGGTTATAACAGTTCAGCTTGCTGAAATACTGAATTGGATCAAGCTGTGTCCTTTTCCTAATTTTTTTCAATTATTAGTAGTTTTAATGTTTTTCATTAATTATCTGTAAAATGGCAACAAATAGAAAAGATACACTGCATAAAAATTAATTTTAACTACTTCTAGAAATGCAGTTTTCCACCTAGGCTGCTGTTTGTTTCCTAGGACTTACAAATTTTAAATATCTTAAAAGTGGAATTTATTTTGGTTCAAAACAGAGTATTGGTTTTACTATGGAAAGATTAAATCCTTAATGATTTTCTGGTATTTTACTGAAGAAGTCTGTAAAATAAATAATGTGGAAGAAGTGCACAAGACTAGGATCACACTGTAACTGTCATTTCCATTTAACAGACAAAATAATTTTATTATGTACAGTAAGAGGGGGAAGGTAGGGGAAAGATACAAAATTCCCCATATACTGCCAAAATAAGCATCAGCTGTTCTTAAATAGAAGCAGTCCCGCTTACACTGAGCACTTCTTTCCCATGTGAATTCTAATTATTACTTGACCTGATCATAGAATCCTAGAATCATATAATGGTTTAGGTTGGAAGGGACCTTAAGAATCACCTAGTTCTAATCTCCCTGCTATGGGCAGGGACACCTTAACCAGGTTGCTCAGAACCTCATCCATCTGAACTCTTGCAGGGCTGGGGCATCCATGCTTCTCTGGCCACTCTGTTCCAGTGCTTCACCATCCTCACAGTAAAGCATTTCTTCCTAATATATGATCTAAATTTACCTTCCTTCAGCTTACAGCCATTGCCTTTTGTTCTATCATTATATATAATTGTAAAAAGACCTCTCCAGCTTTCCTGTAGGCCCCTCTAGGTACTGCAAGATGCTGTAAGGTCTCTCCAGAGACCTTTCTTCTCCAGGCTGAACAGCTCCAACTCTCAGCCTGTCTTCACAGGAGAGATGCTCCAGACCTGTGATCATCTTCAAGGCCCCCCCTTCTCTGGACTCACTCCAGCAAGTCCACATCCTTCTTACCTTGGGGACCCCAGAGATGGATGCAGTACTCCAGGTGGGGTCTCACAAGAGCAGAGTAGCAGGACAGAATCAATTCCCTCTCCCTGCTGCCCACGATCCTTTTGATACAGCCCAGGATAGAGTTGGCTTTCTGGGCTGTGAGAACACATTGCCAAGACATCTCATCCACCAACACCTTTAAATCCTTCTCCCCAGGAAAATGCTGCCCTCGAATGCTGAATGTGATGTGGTGTCTGCGACGCTGACCAGTCACCTGTAGTTAAAATTGTACTAGTTAACTACTTACAATCACATTCATGTTTTGTACCGAGCCTATGTACTTTGTGTTTGGTGAAAATTAATCCAAAACAGAGAGTGTCTCTTGAGTGTCCCTTTTTTGTCCCTTTTATAAGAGGATGAATGCCTCTTATAAAGGATAGAAATGCCTATGAGGGCTGTGAAAAGGTCCACATCCAATGAACAATCTACTCATTCTGCATCTGCAGAAAATAGCCTTTGAAGGCTTCCTTCACAATCCTACTGAGATTTTGTGTTTGGGACACAGAGCAACTCAGAAGCTTCCTTGAGTGAAGCAGGCAGAAGCTCTCTGGTATAATCTCCACACAGAGCTGTCTAGGAAGTACAAAAGGAACAAGTCAAAGTGAAAAAAAGAAGTGATTGGGACAGGGATCACTACTGAAAGAAGTCTAATAATTATGCATAAGAAAACATGCAGCAAAAACACTGTATAAAACTGTTCCAAAACCTTTTCATTTAATAAGTGTGTGTGCTTGGGTGATCATGAGCAGCATTGCTTATTTTAAACCCCAAAACAATCATATTTGTTGATTCTAAATCAATGAAGCTCGTCTAAGGAAGAAAAGAAAGAACCAAAATCATGTCTTCACATGGGAGCAAGCATACAACAGAATGCATGTGCACTGCCTTTATGTAGCTGTCTCTACCAGTAAACTGCCTTCAATAGGTGAGGCGTGAAGAGTAAAAGAAGAACACTTTATATGTTCCTAGATTACTTTCTCATCCGCCAACATTTTGCAGTCTAGGGACTTCCTGAATAATAGGAACAGAAATAATAGTAAATAATTATATCGAGTAACACTTATGAATTATTCACCACATAATATATATAAGCATTCTTTTTCTCATGCATACACAGACCCATAAAAATTGATCTATGTTGCAATGTTTAAATGTGTTCATTGCCAAAAAAAGAAAGCTCTATTTTCCTTTATGAGTGAAAGAACACAGGAAAAGAGTCACGGGAGAGGTTTTTCTCTGTATTATTTTTGTAGTACTTTTCGAAGTCTGAACTTGGCAGAGGGTTTCTATAAAAGAGGAAAAATTAGCCAGGGAGTTACATATCTCCTTGTAATCTATTCTATTTACAGACAATATATAGTCTTGCTTTCTTTAATTTATGAGGAATTCAATACCATGATGGGGCTGACATCCTGTCCAAAAGGTATCTCCTTCTGAACTTTTGCTTTCATGGATGTATCTCTGTCACTGTTGAAGATTTTTTCATCTTTCTTCTTGTCTCCAAGACCAGCAGGCAAATGGAGCTCCACCTCATGGAGCTGTCCTCAGTTATTTGCTTTAAAAATAACCAGGGTAACCCCTTGGACTGTGTGGTTCT
The DNA here is from genome assembly GCA_013399855.1 of Oxyruncus cristatus. Classification (NCBI taxonomy): domain Eukaryota; kingdom Metazoa; phylum Chordata; class Aves; order Passeriformes; family Cotingidae; genus Oxyruncus; species Oxyruncus cristatus. Next base: position 40,690 of record VXAY01000099.1, read on the forward strand.
GGTTTTTTTTCAAAATAGCATTGTGTTTCTGCTACCTGACTACAGAAAATAAATTTTATATAGCTGTCTTAAGTAAGAGATTGTTATCTGTCCATCATCTTCAAATATGTTACTTAACACCTAACAGTACCAGTTCCTGATCACACAGTGTGACTGAAACTGCCTTATTTAAGAGAGAAATAGAAAGGTCTGCCATGTTCAGAATGAGAAATCTCTAATCTATGTTCTTTATTTTAAGAATTTGTGCGCCAAAAACAAAAAAACGAAATTAAATACAAAGGCAAAGGAGTTTTTTATCATTTTGTTGTTGTTGTTTTGCAACAAGATAAACATTGCATAAAAATACAGAGGCGGCAATGAGGAGAGACTGTCAGTAGAAGTATAGTCATTACTGTTTCATAAATTTATTCCCTAGGGAATTTAATCATAACTTGAGGTGAATAGTTCTTGACTGAGCTGTGCATCTGGAGGTAATCTTGTTAAGGGTCTAGCTTCCTGTAGACCTAACATGGTAACATGAACAAGACAATTGAGATCACTTCTGTGTAGCAGTTCTGCACTGGTTCAGTAGGTTTCTCAGGCATAACATTTGGTGAGCTCTGTCCAATGCAAAAAGAGACAAGAAATACAGTGGTGTGTTGAAACTGCTCATGTGTACTGTCTTGCATGTTTGTGCTTTGCTGTGTGTGAAGGCAGTGAAATAAATAATGATCAAATTAATAACACACCTGCAGTTTAGATGAAAACTATTGATCTGTGTAATTTATCTTCTTGTTAATTACCTTATATTTGAAACAAATTCATCTTTGTGGGTCTACTCAGCTCGGTCACACATGTGTATTTTAACACATGAATAGAGCTAACACATGAGTAATCCTATAAAGTTGTGCCTTTCCCTTAAGAATCTTGCCAAAGAAGAACCCAATTGCCACACAAAAGACGTTTACCAATATCTTCACTTAAATATGCCTGTATAGTGGATTTAGTTATCTTTCCCGAACACATCATTTTAGTTCATTTAGATAATCAGAAGCAACTACAGGAAAACTTGCCTTCCTGCATCTGGCTTGATATAGAAACACTTTTTTATATATAAAAAAAGTGAAGAAACAGCTATTCGTATTGAAGAAAGTTCCTTATTTACCTTAGTCTTATTCACAATGGCTGCTCCCAGGCTCCCCAAGTCTCAGTACATGGCAGCAAACCTTGAGGTGAGACGTGCCAAGAGCAATGGAGGAGAACTGCATTAGAGACTGCTTAACAAATTTGAATACGAACAGATTCACAGCCCAGATGCCGTAGGTTTAAGGATGTTGTAAGAGCTGTATGATGGCATTGTTAGTTTGTCCTTTTTGAAATGTTGTGGAGACTGGAAGAGATCCTCAAAGACTGGAAGAGGACAGATGTTTGTCACTTCTTCAATAAAGGCAAGAAGGTCAATCTGGAAGTATGAACTGGTCAGCCCCATGTCCACATCCAGGCAAATAGTGAGCATGAAAGAAAGAGAAGGTGACTGGAAACGGAAAGTGAGAAAAAAACTCCTTGGACTTTTGGGTTCCCAGGATACAGGTCAACAGTTTGAAACCAAACTATCAGTCAGCCATGACTGACACATTTTGATATTAAAACTGTCAGAGTGTTCAATAACTTTGACAACAATCCAGCCTGTGGATGAAATGGACCCTCAGCAAGTTTGAAGGACACCATGGTGGGGGCAGGGTGAGTAGCTGATACACTGGAGAGCAGGCCTGCCTCTTAAGGGGACATGAGTGGGCAGGAAAAATGGGCCAACAGGCACCTTACACAGTACCACAGGACAAATGAAAAGCTGAAGTAGAAAAATTCCTATTGTTCTGCTACATTACTGCAGGCAGACTGGGCTGGCAACCCAACAGCTCTGTCAGAAAGGCTCTGGGGGTCAGGCTAGACAACCCAAACAAGCTGAACAGAGATATCTCAGGTGTAAGTGTGAGTGTCTATAATATTTTCATTGATTTTAGTAGTTATTCTAGAAAACTTCATCAAAGTTACTGCAGATTTACATCAGTATGAGATCAAAAGTGAATATTGCTTCCTTTGTTGTAGAACGTAATATGATTGATTATTCCATTTTAAGCTTCCTTCTACATACCTGTGGTAGCTTTGTCAGTTCTCATCTAAACTGTCACACACACACACCACAGTGAATATAATTTTAACATCCAAGAAGTTACTCCAAGTCTTCAAATGGTAGTCATGTTATATTAAACCTCCTAATTCAAAAAACATTCTTGGCAGAAGGTTATTTGGAAATTGCGGTGTTTGCTTCACAAACCAGTACCCAACATTCTCAAATGCTCAAGACCCTAAAAACACGTAATATTCTGAAGAAATCTGCTTCAGTTAAACGTGGAAAGTGAGCACTTTAGAAAATCATTCACTAAAAGGACAAAGATGAAGCGAAGAGGAATTATGGCTGCCCAGAACAAAAAGAACTGATAAAATAATCATCAAAAGTACAAATGAGATTAACCTTAACTTCACCCTGTGCTGCTGTTTTTGTCTTGGCTGGTCTAGGTCATCATCTGTGAAGACAAAGAAAAAAAAAAGACTGAATAGGAAAGAAAAGAACACATCTTTATAATACTTTGTTATAAATATGCAATTATTTGTGCAGCAGGGAAAAAGAAGCAAAGTCACATCTTCATGGCTCCGATAAACTCACACCATAAAAAAAAGAAATGTATCTCAGACACAGAGATGTCTTTTTCAGTTTTCTGTTACTAAGGTTAAGAAAAAGCATTCAAACTTATTGTCATTGACAGTGACCCAGATCTTGCTAGGTATCAAATTCAACCCTTGTCACTTGCCACCTTATAGTTAAGGGCTATGCAGTTCTTACAGTCTCCTGTGTTCAGTTCTGCTTTGTTTTCACTCAGTAGTCTTTATTCAGAATTCCTTGAAAAGCTAACAAAACTGTTTATGTTGACTTCTACAGAAATGAAGATCTTTACATCTTTATTTTGCATTTACATGGTTTCATCCAGAACAGTGAACTGAGTGCAAACTGAGTTGAACTTGTCCTGTTCCCAGGCTATTATGACTTTACATTTCCCATCCATGTGTGATTAATCATATTAAAATTTGCCAAGAAGTAACTTTGATCCCATGTCAAATAGACAAATGATATCTTTACAAAAATACTGAGCATGAAAAATGGAATATTTTTCATTTTTTTTGGTATGCAACCTATTCTCTATCCCTTTATAACCAAGACCTATACGCAGCTTAGAAAGTAGAGGTTTTTTCAGAGGCTTAACACAATTAGCAGGACACAAAATTACAGTTTTTTCTGAACTGAAGCAGTCTTAAAGGAAGACAAGTAAAAAGGTAGCCAAATTCCCTATAGTTGACAATATTTTCTAAGATCATCACAGAGATCATCACAGCTGGGGCAACTATTAACAGAGGTCTGTCAGTGACTGGCATCACAATACATTGCCTTCTCAGCCTTTATGCCAACTGTGATTTGCAATAGAGAAAGGGACCAGCTTCTATAAGCAAGACAATGTTCAGTTAAAAATCCCACTGAGAGAATTTATCTTTCTTGCATATTTAATCTCCTTGGAAGCTACCATCTGTATGTCACAATATCTTAAAAGACAGGTGTGGATTTTTAAAATATCACTTTAATTGCAAAAACTGTGTGTCAAAACTTGTTTAATGTTCTTGTTTGTTTTGATCTAATACACTGTGGAAAAATATACACACAGTGAGGGCAGGAGGGGAATTCTGTGAATCTCATTTTACCAACATCTTCCATGGTGTTTTTCTTTTGCTGAGTGTTTTTATTTGTTTGGGGTTTTTCATTTGTTTGTTTATTTGGTTTTGTGCTGTATCTGAGTATAAACCCATCTTTTTTAGGCACTAATATGTATGTTACTTTGTATTGTGATATCCTGTGCCCTGTCACACTGGAGAAGACTGCAGCTGTCTAAAGCTTAATTATGCATGAATGCAAAGCCGAGATGCTTGGCCAATAGTGCCTCAGCAGAGTATGGTTTCTCACTTGTTTTTGTTTGAATTATAATTGGGTAGATTTATATTTCCCAAACCATTCTGCCCCCTGTGCATGTTCTTTCTCGCTTCTGTTGCCTTTGTTCGAACCAGCTTCTGAACAAGTCTTTTTGAGTGTGAACTGTCTATTAGATCTAAGATAGGTCATTAGTGGATTTGACAAATCCTTTCACCTTTAAGACAGTTAAAAAAGGTACAGAAATGAGTGCCCTCCTCTACCAGTTCTACTCCAGATGGTTGGAGGTGGGGTGTTCTTTATTTTTTTAATGAATAGTTAAATAGAGACTGGCATCTGGCTTGAAACAAAGGAGGCTTGGAGCCAGACTTCAGAAAGGGAGGGTAGTATCAAGCAGTAAAGTGGTACACCTGCTAAGGGGAAGGTAATAGAGGCACTGAAAGCACATTTGTAGTCACAATTATCCTGTATAGAAAGGCTTTAGACAATTGCTGTCAAGAAGACGTAGGTGGTCAATCTACAAAGTCAACAAATAACATCGACAGGGGTAGTAAAATATATGGCCCTATCATTTTATATGAATAGCACAAATTGGTGGCAGCAATAGCACCTATTTTCTGAGAGCCCTACATATTTATTCAAACTTGTTCGCAGCAGCTAAATGTCTCTGTTTCTGCTCTGCCTTTTATTAGATTTATGGTGTCAGCTCCTGCACACTGTAAAACACACTTAAAGTCAACATCTGCGTGCACATCCTTTAGAAAAGCATAACCATAAACACGGAGACATTCAACGGAAAACTAGAGACAGGTGGCTATGTCTTTGTGCTGACTGTCCCAATTCCAGGAAAATTAATCCCATTTGGAATTGCTGTTATGAGCTATGAAAGGCTAGGAGAAGGTGCTGCACCCATGAAATAGCACTACCAGCATCACCTGAAGGGTAGCTGACAAGGAATCTATTTATTTCCCCACCATTTTCTTCAGATTTAAATGCTGATGGATAGAGGATTATTGCTCTTTAACTTTCTCAAAGGTACAAAACTTGCTAGCTCCTCTCTGCCATGATCCCAGTACAGTCATCAAAGCTTTACTAGTAAGAAGAGATATTTTATATCCCATTTCATTTTGTGATGCAATTCTGGAGGTAGGGGAGGATGTTAAAAAAAATTGAAGCAATGTTTATCTCTGTCTTCCTTTTCCACCCCTTCTCAGGGAGAGTTTTACTTGGCAGAGAGCTGTCACAGTGCTCAGTGAGCTGCTGCCTGCATCCCTGCTCCCTTCCCTGCATCCACCTCAGACACAAGCTGTGCCCAGGAGAAGGGCAAGGGCTGTGGCATCTCCCAGCTGCTCTCCCTGTCTTGTGCAATTGCTCCCCTCTGGTCTTGGTGAGCTTGAGCCCAGGTACTGCTTAAGAGAGCTAGCCCTCATTAAAGATTCAACACACAGGAAATTTGAATTGGCACTAAACAAACGACCAATGTGTCAAATGGTTCAGCATTTTGACACTTGATTCTCTGTGGATTTAGCTCTTTTTTTAACATTGGTTTAATGTGATTTTAACACTGACCTGAATGTGAACAGGATCAGATTTTATCTTCTGCCTGTTTCCTAAAATTTAGCATATCATGTCAAACAGATTTTGGGTAAGGGTTTCTTATACATGTAGGTGTTTTTAAAAATGTATTTTTATGGGGTATAAAGGAATCAATTTTTTTCAGACGTAATGTATTATTTCCTGCTGGTTGTGACACATACCATTCAACGTATGTCTTACAAGGGACGGCAGGGTAAAAAAAATAATACCCGCAGTAGATAAAGGCTGTTTTCCCCAGTGGATGATGGGAAAATGATTGGGTGTGCAGAGGGTAATTCCTTGCCCTCTTGAAATCTGAGGCCAGAAAGATGGAGCTTTTGTGTGTCTGTTTTAAAAGGACTGAAATCCATTTACACATCAATGTCAGCTCCTCCTAAAGAAAGCCAACATTGTTGATGTTATGCTTGTCAAATACAAACAATTTGTTTTCAAGGGGAGACAAGTACAAAGCTTCTTGTCCACTAAACAGAGCACATTAGATATGACCCTTTCTCTGGACACATGTACACTAGCATAGGAAAGCACAGGAGATATATAATTAATATTAGCTAACACACAGTAAGGTTAATTGTTACTTCTCTGAACACTTAATCTGCAAGCAGTTGATAAATCCCACAATGAATAAAAGCAGCTTGTATTTAGGTCACACAAAGTCATTGCTGTTTTTTAATTTAAACTGTGCACTAGATTAAAACACAAGAGTATTGCAGGAGGACAATTCAGAAGCAGTAGCAATAGGCTGTCATTTGGCGTAAAAAGTTTCCCCAGCACACCCTAGGGACATGTTAATCAAAGCTTTTTTAATGGATTCAGTCTGATCTGTGACAGGCTTTGTTCCAGAGATGGCATTTGCAGGATAGAGCTGCAAGTTATCAATAAGACACAGTAATTGCTGGGAATGATTGAGCCTTGTTCCGTAGGCTTCATACCATTCACTCCTTCTTATTATCAGTCAAGGCCAGGAATGTCTTGCAATAAGCACTCAAGTGATGGTTTGTTTCTTTCTTTAATCCTAAGCCATATAATGAGAGAAAATGAAGCAACATGAAAATCGGTATTAATTAAAAAACGTATAAAACTCGTTCCTGTTTTTCCCCTGCTATGTTTTATATTATTTTTGCCAGGATTTACTGGTAATTCTTCAGCCTCTATCATGTACTGATAAATCCTTTTTAAGCAGTCAAAGCCTTTCACTGCTTGGTTAAAGGCTTCAGTTCATCCATTGACAGTTCTTTATTAAGTTATTCATTATCTTTTGGAAATCAAAGCATTGGCACAATCAGTAATAACTAGGGATAACGCTTATCACCTACATGGATAGTTAGCCCTACATCCATTTAGGAAAGATAACTCCCAACACTGAAATGAAAATTCTTCAGTGCTATTCAAGAAGGTAATGGAAACCTAACATTTTTATATATTGAAAGGTCATAATCCTCCTTTTATAGCACCATGGTCATTCCCATAGCAACACATTATACCTAAAACCACTAGGGATTATGACCTCTCAGTATGAACAAACAGAAGGAAAAGTTGTTTAGAAGAGAAGGAATCTCTTTGATTAGCAAAAGCCAACCTCCTGAGTGTGCACACATAAGACAGACACATACACAGCAGCTAAATTGATTTTTGTTTAAAGTATGAACAGACAATGAAATGATTGTTAAAATCAGATTTGTTGGTTTCAATGAGGTTTTGTTTTCTGTGGTAACCGAACAAAGTACAACAGATTCTGCTCAATGATTTTTTTTTTTTTTTGATTTATGTTTGTTAGAAATCAAGCTGAGGTTTAATTGTTCTGATAACACTATTCTTGACAAAGCTTGATGATATTAACAGGAGAAAGCTACCAACTGAAGAGTAATAAAGCTGGGGAGTAAGAATTACTCCTGTCTTGTTTTTTACTATCCAGTAAATAATCAGTCATTGTAATAATTACAGATTATCAAAATAATATAGATTTGAGGTTGTGTGATGAAAGTAATTCTTTTGTTGAAACTTTATGATATTTCACACCTAACCAGAAAAACAACAAAAAAAAAGAGATTAAGTATTACACTACTTTGATTTATATGTGTTTGATTAAATCATGTTTTACTTCTAATGTTTTAAATTAACAGGTATTTTTAAGTATCTCTTTTTTTATTTTAAATAGTTAAACTCTGAATGGATTATTTCATTTTTATTGAAAAAACTTCTGAAATTTTGAATTGGGATTTTTTTTTTCTATTCTACTTTTGATGTGGGAGAGTGTCACAGAATTTCTTATGAAGTAGCAAATGTAGTAACCACCCTGTCCATTAATTATACTTTTACCTCACAAGGGAATTATTTACTCTATGTTTGTGAAATATTCTGAAGTTTTCAGCATGAAAATATTGGTTATGTCTGTGCTGAAGTTTAAAATGCCATTTGAAATATTTAGAGACTGAAAAAATCATAGATTTTAATTATCAAAAATTTACAAAATTTTAATTTTCCATCATCATTAAAAGCTGTTCAGTTTTCTTATAGCACTGTTAATGATATTGCCAATTATTTCAGAAGCAAAGTAAGACTATTCTGCATTCAACATAGGAAAACTGAAGCACTTCCACTGAGGAACAACATTCTCCTGATGATGTGTATTATGTTGCCATTTTCTGCTTTCTCTTTAAACTGCAGTTCTTATAGTAAGCATCTGAACAAGAGAGGACATGATGCATGAGCTATACAGCACTAGGACACTGGCAATATAACATGACCAGCCCATGTGCCTTCTACTTCGCTTGTATGAGGTAACAACATAAGCAAATAGTGATACTTTATTTTAGCCTTTACTCTTGAAAGAAGAATTTACTCCTTAACAGTTTTTTGAGTTTTTGTGTTGTTTGTTTTAACCTTCCCCCTCCCCCCAATAAGTATCTAAAATACTCAAATTAAAATATTAATTTTTCATAAAAATGTGGAGTTTCAAGGACGTGCACCTAAACTTGACAGAAAAAAGTAATGTGACATTTGACTGTATTAAAAAAAGCTAGATAATTAAATGCAAGCAAGCATTTTCTTGACTCTATAATATGCATATACAGGAATAAGTATTTAGCAGCAATTTCTTAAAAGCTTGTAGCCAATACCAAATAAGTTGATTCTTTCTATAGTCTACTACAAAGCAAATTCATTGTTAATTTGCCTTTGACAATGTTCAGTTGACAAGAGGAAGACTTTGTCCTAAGCATAGCAACATAGACGGATCATGATCATTGCAGTAAAGATCAAAAAGCCACGCTTGTCTGAGTTATTGTTCTTAAATTCTGTTTTCGGTAGTCTCATACCACTGCTTCAAATTTGGATTATTAGTGGGAAATAGTTATTGGAATGACTGCTGAATTCAATACAATACACAAATGGACCCTTCTCCCTTGCTTTGAGAAGGAAGGAGTCGTAAAAAAAGGATTTATTACTGATATTATTATTACTAGTAGTAGTAGTGGTCATAGTATTTCATTTATATCAATGTTGAAATGTCCCACATACAAAGTCTTTCATGAAGTGTAACTTGCTAGTTTTTCTGAAACAAGTTGTTAGATCCTGCATCCTATAATAAAAACAGACAATTATTTCATTTCTTAGATGTTTGGACAGGAAAACATCAAAATGTCCTGGCCTTTTCTTGATAGAGAGTGTAAAGCTGCTTCTCTGAGAGCATAGTTCCTAAGGATGCTTGGAAACATTTAGAACTTTTAAAAACCTCTTACAAATTTCACATTTATAATAACCATATTCAGGCATGAGGTGATGATAACACTGCCTTTACCTCAGTAAGTCTAAGATGACTCATTTTCTGTCAAATAGTCATGGAAGAAAACACTTTCACAAGATGAGGGTTGAGGGGCAGTTTCTGGTCTAATATATTGTGGTGTAATTCCAGAATAACCCTGATCATTTCAGTGGGGTTCACTTTGGATTTCTACTAATGTATCAAAGTCAAACTTAGCCCTGGACATTAAACAGAAATAGAAATTAAATAAAATGCCTACACAGCACATGCAGATATTCAAGGGGAGCTAATATGAGTCTGGGAGCGAGAAGTTAATATAAAATGCCAAACCACAGTGACACAATGCATGTTTAGCTCTCCCTCCTGTCCCCCAATCTCCTTGCCATCCCGCCTCCCCAGTACATTTACATTTGCCATCTTTGATTCTTGTTCTGCCTTCAAGCCCTTTGGTGGCAAGGCCTGTATCGCTGTAAATAGCTGTTTATTTCTGTGAAACACTGTGGAGCTGCAGGTAGACATACCTGTGAATTTTGCTGTAGGACAGAGGATTATAACTATAATATTATCAACCAAAACCTTCCTAACTCTACTGCCAGTCACAAAATAAAACTTTAAAATTTCATTTTAACTATTTAGGGGGAAGGCAAATAATTTTTATAGCCTCTTTGTTTTCCCTAACATGTCACCCATGGAGATGACCACCAGAGCTTTTTTGAAAGGTCTATGAGTCAGTCAATTTTCTGTAGAATTGAACTTTTAAGGAAAAGAAAGGTATCTGGAAAAGAATAGGGAGATGTAAAACAAGAAAATGGGACTAATAGAGTGCTGACCAAAAGATAAAGTTACAACAGGAATGCTAGCAAAATTACAGTATAAGGCCAGTTCTTCCTGGAGATTGAACCTTTCATATCCCAATAACTTCAGAGAGAGCTGCTGCAAAAGAAGAATTCAACACCTTTTTATGCATGGTGAAATGTTTATGCTGGCTGTCACAAGAACTACAGAGGGAAAGCACTCTGCGCTTCAGGAATGCAGTTCCATAAAAGAGGTACGAAGTGTGATGCCTCAGGAATTCAGGAGAAACCATAGGAGAGAGGCAGTGTGACATGACATTAATGTAAAATTTTGACTGAAACAGAACCTTGGAGTCTGCCAAAAATAGAGTGGTTTATTGCTATAAAAACTTGCCTTTCTGTTGGTTATTCCACACAACATGTTAACACTTTATATATTTAGAAATGTATTGTAAATACTCCTGGTTCTCAAGGGAAGACAGAAAAGCTTGTACTTACCTATTTCCGCTGTTAAGTGGCTGAAGAGTGGAGAGCCCACTACTGTCAGCTTTCAAGGTATTTTGGTATCTATTTAGACAACAAATTACAGTATAAGGAACATGGTACACAATTTTGCTACTCCCCAAAATGTGGCACTAAATTCCTAATGATCAGTGTAGAGTCTTAAAAAAAGAGATATTTTTGCGATATTTTAAATAACTACAACTGGTTGGCCTTGTATCACACAAGGTAACTGTGTTAGAGCCAGGATGTTAGAGCAACCCTCTCTGACTGTAAAAACTCATCAGGAAGAGAAATTTATTGTGAGCACATACAGATTTACCAAGGAGACTTTATCCTCTGCCATTTTTCTCTATGTGATGCTGTGAGTTACCTCTATGGGTAAGTAGCAGTAACCTGACTTACCAGCAGGTCCTGTCCTACAACTGAGCATAAGTGAAACACTGGTGTCCACAGACATGCAGACTAATGTTATACAAAAAACAATTGCTGAAATAAAACAGGGAATGCAGCTGAAAAAGAAAGGTGATTTAGTTCAGGAATAGTACACAGTATCAAAAGCAAAACATTAGTAAACTTGAAAGTTTGACTACGTACATGTATTTGTAATGGATATTCTAATAAAACTGTGATTGATATAAATTTCCTTTCTAATTTTTCCTCTGAGTTAACAGATCATGGCTAGTTAGGGAAGGCAGTGTTTTCACTGCCATGCTACAAAAATAGCAGCTAAGAGTACATATTTTTAGCTTCATAAGTGAGCCAAATTCTACCAGTATTTTATGCCAAAGGAAATAATTATTTTACGTCAAAAAGTGATTTTATGATATCTAAAAGTGTGATATGGATGCTTGCCTTTTACAAAGCATCTAATTACAAACATTGAAAGATATTAAGTTGCTGAGACATCCTATCCTAGAGTCTAACTTGATGTGGTCTTGGATTTAAAAATTTAATGATCCAAGGAGAAGGTTTAACTTCAATAAGACTTGAAATAAGATCCCTTTAATTTTGGAATATTGTTCTAAAGGCCAAATGCAAAAGAGAAAGGAGAGAAAGTCTAACAAAAAGGTGCAAGACAGACTAAAAACTTAAAATAACTATAAAATAATAAAATAATAAAATGCTATTATTCTAATTTTATTCATACACATTTTTTAACAGCATGATTGTTATCCCAAGACCCATCTTTTCTATCATCTTAAAGGAAGAATCATTGAATCATTAAGGTCGGAAAAGACCTCTAAGAGGACCAAGTCTAACCACTGACTTAGCACCACCATGTTCACCCCTAAATCATGTAGGTTTTTCTAACACTTCCCTTGATGGTGATTCTGTTCTTTCCCAGGCAGACTCTTCCAATGCCTGGTTAGTCTTTTAGTGAGGAGTTTTTTCGTAATATCCAATCTAAACCTCCCCTGGCACAACTTGAGGCCATTTCCTCTTGTCCTGTCACTTTTTACGTAACAGAAGATGCTGACTCACACCTGGCTCCAACCTCCTTTCAGGTAGTTGTAGACCATGATAAGGTTTCCCCTGAGTCTCCTTTTCTCCAGGCTAAACACCCTCAGTGCCCTCAGATTCTCCTCATAAGATTTGTGTTCCAGACCCCTCACCAGCTCTGTTGCCCGTCTCTGGACGTGGTCCAGCACCTCAATGTCTTTCTTGTAGTTGGGGGCCCAGAACTGGACGCGGGGTTCAAGGTGTGGCCTCACCAGTGGCCAGGTGAGGAAGACCAGGTCATTGCTCTGTTTCTGCTGGCCACACTATTGCTGATACAAGCCAAGAAATCTTTGGCCTTCTTGGCCACCTGGGCACACTGCTGGTTCAAGTTCAGCACTCCCTCATCCTTTCTTGCTGGGCAGCTTTCCAGTTACTTTTCCCCAAGCCTAGAGCCCTGCATGTGGTGGTTGTGACCAAAGGGAAGGACCTGGAAATTTGCCTTATTGACCCTCATCCAATTAGTCTCAGCCCATATATTCAGCTTGTCTAGATCCCCTGCAGAACCTTCCCTCCAGCAGATCCTGACCAACTTGCTGGTGTCATCTGCAAACTGACAGAGGAGGCTCAATCACCTTGTGCAGGTCATCAATAGAGGTATTTAACAGGGTTGTCTCCAGTACTGAGCCCAGCCAGACACCACTTGTGAGCCACCACCAACTGGATGTAATTCCATTCATCAGCACTCTCCGGGTCCAGCCAGTTCTTCACCTAGCAAAGAGTGCACCAGTCTAAGCCATGAGCAGCCAACTTTTCCAGGAGAATGTTGTTTGAAACATAATCAAAGGCTTCAATAAAGCCCAGATAGACACATCCACAGCCTTTCCCTCACCCACTGAGAGGGTCACCTTGTCATAAAAGGAGATCAGATTAGTCAAGCAGGACCTGCCTCTCCTAAACCCATGCTGGTTATTTTGCACATGCCTTGTGGCGGCACTCAAAATGATCTGCTTCAAAATGAGCTTCCCCAACATCAGGATCAGGCTGACAGGCCTGTAGTTCCCCAGATTCTCCTGCCAAATTTTCTTGTAGATGGGCATCACACCAGATGACTTACAGATGACCAACATTCCCAGTTGCCCAGGACTGCTGTATCAGTGAGCACTTCTGCCAGCTCCCTCAGTACCTCAGTATACTTGGGTAGACCTCTGCCAACTCCACATACTTGTGTGTGTCACTGGTCATTTCCTCCTGGATTATGGGGGCTTCATTCTGTATCCTGTGACTGGCTCAGGAGTTACAGGATACAGAATGAAGACCCCATAATCCAGAGAACAATTAGTGTTGCTGTTAAAGACTGAGGGAAAGAAGACACTAAGTACCTCAAACACAGTGATGTTTCTCTCACATTCAATAAAGGATGGAGATTCTTCTCAGTCCTTGTTTTGTTGCTGATGTATTTATAAAATATCTTTTGTAATCTTTTACAGCAGTGGCCTGTAGAAATGCAACAGTAAGGCTGATGACTGCTGAGATTTTTGTCATGTGCTGTAGTAGGGTACATGTTGCCATATTTGACTTATCATCAAACAAACTGAGTAATATGTGTGCTATCATATTTATTAAAAATGTAAATGATGTTCAGAAGTATAATTTTAGACTAATTGGAGAGAAAAAACCCAGTAAGTATTAAGAAATGCAGCCAGCATATTGTTTTCTTCAACAACTACTGTACTTCACTGGTTGTTTCAGAAGAAGAAAAAAAAAAAGACCCTACAAGGAAACTACTACATCCTTGGCTCAAAGGAAGAAAACTATGTGCCAGAAGATGTAAAATTATTCCTACTTATTTCAAGTGTTAACACATACTTTAGTAATTAATACTGCACTACAATGAGTTTTTTAAAGTCAAATGACATTCACATCAATGCCAAGGAAATTTTAAGATTCAGAGTTTTACTATGGTGAAAGTTCTTTGGTCCAAATAAACATGGCTTTTTGTTATTCCACAAAACAATTGTTATCCTGAGGTGCTAAAAGATAAGAGATTCATCACTAACAGTGTTTTCTGTCACCTTGAATTCAGTTTAAATTCTTAGGGAGAAGAATTTGAACTCCCCTAATGAGAACATCTTTCGAATGTTAAAGTCCAATTTTGTTTCTTTCTTCACTTTGTCATTTTCCTTATTTTCTCTTATATTTACATCCTTATATTTAATTATAAATATTTAAATTATTTTCCCCATAATTATTGGACAGTATTCCATTAAAATTTCTGATTGTACTTCTTCTACTTGGGCAGCGGGTGTAGCAATAGTGGTTCAAGATTTTTTTGATCTTTGTATTTTATAAACATAAAAAAAGCCCATTTTGGAGACCTAGAGACTGAATTCTGTGCCTTTGCACAAGAAGACATTAGTCATATGACTTTTTCACGCTGACTTCAGATGTATCTTAGAGCATAGTTCTAGCACTGCTCCTTAAATTCCTTAAATTCCTTTAATGAGCTGGTTCCACCTTTAGAGAAGAATGTTGTTCCACGTCACATCATCCTGCCCCGTTGCTGACACCTTAAACAGCAGTTCTTCAGGGGAAACTCTGGCACCTTGGATGGCTTAAGACCGTCTAGCAGCTCCTGGAAGCTAAGAGAGGAGACTCTGTGCCTCCTTGCTTCCTCGCTCAGCCATGAGTTTAACCTCTCACCATGGCCACCTTCAGCGTCCACAACTTATCCTGAGATGATTAAGCAGAAAATTAACCAAACAAAAAGGTAAATAATTTCTGTAGTTTGTACTGCATTGGTTCTAAAATACCTGTCTACTTCATACTGAAAATTCATAAAAGAGAACCTACATGAAGAAAGAAACTAAAAAACAACTTGAAAAAATGTCAAAAATATCTTCTCTTCCCATAGCTAAGGTACTGCTTAGTTTCTGTCTCCTAATGATTTCCATCTGTGCATATGGGATTTTAAAATACAAAAACTGTCATGCAAATGCCTAGATGTAAGTTTAAACACAACTCCAAACAAACCAATATTTCTCTATCCCATTGATGTTTATCTCCTTATCACTCCTTCATGCAGCAGCATCTTGTTAATGGTAAAACAGAAACAAAATTAGAAATGGATTTTGAAAGGATTTTGAAATCATTAATTTAAATGATAACATCCTAAGATCAAAAATACAAACCACACTAATTTCCTGCAGGCAGGATAAGCACTAAATATGGTGGGTTTTTTTAGCTAGAGACTTCCAAGCTAATGACAGAAAACCCTCTTTCATGTGTAAAATATAATACATCTATGGCATTGATAGAAGACTTGGAAGGGCATTCACAGAACTTCCTCCAGTTCTGGGAAAAAAAATATTAAAAGAAATATATAGCTACTTCAAAGCTAAGTAAAGGTTATACTAATTATTTGTCCTGTTAGTCCTTAGGTCTCCTTGTTGTGATGATTCTGTGTGTGAAATGGTAGTTCTGAATCAACAGGGCAGTCATTGTGATGGTTAACATCCAAATGAGCATAACTACATGATGTGAACTATATCACACATTTTCCTTCAAGGTATACATGCAAGAGTCCCAAGTCTTTGTACAAGGCTTTCAAAAATCAATACATTATTTTCAATCTCTATAAAGTAACAAGAAATCAGATGACAACAAAATTACTGTATAGTACATGCATGCACACACACCACATAAGTTTAGCTTGACTTATGCATACCCTTATACTAAAAATAAATTTAACTGTGCTTTTGCCTGAAGAAAACAGGAACTTCTCACAGATGGTGTGCATTATTTTCCAGGCTACACCATGTCTATACCCAGCAGCTCTAACCAAAGAGAATAAAAAATGAGTCATCCTTTTTGTCTGACAATAACTCACAATCGTCATGTCATGTTTTGTAAATAAGGGCATATATTAGAATAAATTTAAAAACTTTTAACAATATATCTCATATAACTTAATATTCATGATATATAAAGACAAAATCTCAAAAGATTTTTTTACTGCATGGAAATATGGCTTTTAAAAGAAACTTTTATTGTCTTCACAGGTCAAACATATATATAGCACTTAGAATGTAGCAAAGATTTGAGGTGTTCTCAGTATGTTCTTTGCAGCTCAAGAACAAGCTTTTACATATAGGTGAGCAGAATTAAAATTTTCTGTAAGATAACTGCAATTTCTCTCAGTGTCCAGGCAAACAGTGGACTAACATTGAACAGAAGGTATACTGCATTCACACAAGTATATATGAGTAAATACCGTGTCTTTTTTTCCCCCAAAGATGCTTGTAATTGTGTAACTGTGTAGAAATTTCTTGTTACTACTCCATATGCACAGAACCCCAGTGAACAGGGTAAGGCATCTGAATGCAATATACTGTAAGTGCCTTATATAAGCATCAGTAACTGTACCATAGGTAATCAGAAATGACAGTGTTGGAACTGTGCTGAGGCTTTAGTCTCAGGTTGAATTAATTCTATGGTTGTTTATTACACAGACTTGCCTACAACCTTATGCAAGAAGAATTTGAAGGATATTCACCTGCTTTCCCAAACATCTCATTTAAGTATTAACCACCTTAGGCTCCCCCTGTGACTGGCTGAGAGTCAGGATCCATGTGAGAAAAATATGGAACAAGAACTAATTTAGTTTCTCTCAGCTGTGCTAAGCAGGAGCTCATCTCTTTGCTTTGAAGACAACAAACCAGACTCAACTACATCAAAATAAGATTGGGAGAACCTGTGTGATACCCTTTGTTTCTCATTAGCAAAAATCAGGTGATCACCATGATTGCTTACTTTATTGTTGTTTTAAAACACTCAGGGCACATGGGGAGTAAAAAGATATGGAAATGTGTATTACTGCTATCTGTCATGATCTGAAGCTTAAATTATTATCTATAACTTGTAGCAGAAATATAATTGCTAAACATCTAATAATTTATTTCATATGATACTTTTCTATTTTCCTCTAATCTCTTATCTTCTCTCAATTGTCTGTTTTCCTCCTTTCTCGTGTTGAAGTGAAAATGGCTGGTACTCCTGGCTCTTTTATTTTTTTTTTCCCTGAACATTTATCTAAAATCTCATCTTCCCCTTGCAGCAACACTCATTTTCAAAGCACAAGGAGAATGGCCAACTACGACAAAGAAGGGCACCCGTTTGATGTGACTAGACTGAGCAAAGAATGAGCAATGCTATGAAAATTTTCCTACATAAGAAATAGATTACACTGGTCTTCAACTCGGAAAAAAAGTGACAAATAGGGCCATTAGGCTGAAAAGTTTTGGAGATTCATTTAATTTTTTTGGCATAAAGAAACTGAATAGGAAATCAGTAGTTTCTGTTTCTTGTAATTAAGAATTTGATCTTATAATACAATGTGAATTAAAGGAAAATACCAGATTAAAAACAAACTCAAGGAAGTGTTTTTCACATAATATATAATTATTTTCTAGAACTCATCTCCTCAGATGATAGTCTGCTGTGTTTCAGAAAGCAGTTGATTAAATTGATATCCTAAAAAAAAAAGTATTCCTAAATCATCACATGGATTAAATTGGGTTTTTTGAAGGCTGTTATCATCTCTGGGCAGAAAGCAAATGTTTCTGTAAAGTAGAGGCTGGACAAAAGAAGTACCAAACTTGAAATGAACTCCTCCTTTTTTTCATCACAGTTTTGTATGGTAAGAGAGATTATTATAGAGAAACGACGTTGAGTTCATTTAATTGTTCAGGATTTTGGTATCCACTAAAGTAGTAGAGAAAGAGAAATTCAGAAGTACTGGTCTCCTCCTTTTACTAGATTTTCCCCATGTAAACATTAAAGGATTATCATCCTGAGCCCAACTCCTATGACTTTCCAGCCAACAGGCAAACTCACAGGCAGGAAAAAATGAGACAAAATTAATATTTGTAAAGTCAATTGATAACTAATAGAAAATCAGTGTTGACTATAGAGGTCAAGCCTACACAATGGCATGTGCCTTGTTCGGCATGGATGCACTTTGCATAGTCTAATGGGACAGTTCCTAAACAACAGTCGTGCCACTCACTGGGAGATAAGAAAGGAATTAGCCTATCTCTTCAACAGATCTCTCAGTACTTGACAGTTTTAGGGGCAGCACTTTCTGAGTTTTTTCTGTTTACATCTGTTTGATCAAAATGATGGCAGTGATTTGTGGATTTATGGATGAGGGGGATAGGAAGCATCCTGAGACTTAACTCCCACTGTACCTGCTAGAGCTCCTCTAATATCTTTCCCTTTCTTCCTCATCCACCCTGTGTTTTGAGGTAATTTGTTCTTTAAGCAAGATGAGTGGTTTTGGACCAGATTAACTCTTTTTCAAGCAGACCCTTGTTTTGTGAAAGTGAGAGCAGTAATACCGTTAAAAATGTAGAGGCACACACCAGAAAACCCCAACAGATGTTTGACCTCCTCACCAAATAATCCTGTCCAGTTCCTCAAGCAGCTTTCTGAATCATCTGTAAGAAGACCTGTGGAATACAGCCAAACTGTTGTAATTTAAAATGCTTAAACAGGAAGAAACTTCTAAGGTCAGCTGAGTACAGATGTTCTTTGACTACAAATTAAGTGAAAAAACATTCTTGGGACTCTGAATGTTGTTATTTTCTAGTGTTATATTGTCAGTAATTTGGAATTGAGTCTTTATGAAATGGTATTAAATGGCCTCTTCCTAATTACTTCTTGACAGTCCAAATACTGTACAGGAAAGCATGATGAAGCCACCTCAGATACTTTTTTTTGTCATAATCCAGGTTAGTACCCATGCATTATGCCGACACAATTCCTTTTCATTGAATTTTTTTAAATTTATTTTATTTTCAAAGTTCTTCTTTCCACCTGCTTACCATTGAACTAATTTTTTTTCTGAATTCCAGAGATGCAGAAAGCTCCTAATCCCATTTCTTCTTACTTTAGGGAGGAAAGAGAATCTCACTTACACAGAGAAAGAGATCTCTAACCCTCACAGGGACTCTTTGGCTATATTTTCTATTGGTAACATATACTCTGGTCACTAGAGTTGCTCCAGCAAAGTTATGTATTCCTTTACATAAGGAGAGAGAGGGGAAAAATAGGCCTAGGTGTATTTTCCTGAGCAGTTTTTTTATTTTCTTTAACAAAAAGAAAATAAAAATAATTATTCTTCAGTCTTTGGACATCAGCCTTTGATTCTGTTGTCTCTCTGCTATTTCAGTGAAATAAAAAGCCAGTGAGAGATAGGGAAAGATGAGAAAAAATGAATACCCAAATATTTGAGGTATTTTTTTTTCACCAACTCTAAATATTAATTTGAAAAGCCATGAAACTTTTCAACCTATAGGTCAAAGGGTTACCTTTCTGAATTTAAAAATCTCTTTTACATTAAAAAAAAAAAAATCTGGACAAAAGTATTCAAGGTAATCCAAACAAATATAAATATTTAGCAAAAGCTATTTCTATCTTAAATCAAGTGAACAGTTGAAGGAGAGAAAAAAAATCTAAACTCTATCAAAATACAAGGGTGGGAAGGGACCTTCATTCCAGTTGGTTAATGTAGAAAAATGGATCCTTCTAGGGTACTACTCATCTTAACCTAAAATAGATTTCTAAAATAACTCCTTTTAAGGTGCAATGTACCTGGTCTGTTTTTCTCAGCTGATAGTAAGGGAGAACAGAGTGACTTGACAAATATATGCTGTAGGTCTCTAAAGGTGAAAATTACACTGAAAGGGAGTAATGCAAACACTATTACAAAATTAAGTGTATCAACATCGGTGCACACCATGAAAGTT
This sequence comes from Oxyruncus cristatus, assembly GCA_013399855.1. Classification (NCBI taxonomy): domain Eukaryota; kingdom Metazoa; phylum Chordata; class Aves; order Passeriformes; family Cotingidae; genus Oxyruncus; species Oxyruncus cristatus. Next base: position 60,601 of record VXAY01000099.1, read on the forward strand.
AGCACAGTCTCTGCGCTAACAAACCACTGGAAAGACTGCATAGTGTTTTAAAGGCATAAAGTGCTAAAATTGTTTTGCGAATATGAGAGGAAGAAGCTCGTTGTTTCTGTGAAAGATTCTCTTGAGTTGAAACTTTTTGTATCTCTCTAACCTAGCCACAAACACAAAAAGTGTAGAAGATAAGATGAGAGGTGATGGGGGTGTTCACTTTGATATTTTTATCCTTGTAAGTTTAGAGAACACCACAGAACAGAGGTGCATGTTAGGCTAATCCAGGAGCTTTGTTTGTATAGCTGAATTCTAGCTGTCTAGATTATAAAGTCTTTAGTGCAAAGACTACTTTTGTAATATGCTTTTCTACACAATCTAGCACAGTACAGCCCTGATTTTTATCTGTGCACAGCTACCAGAGTAATAATTATTAATGATTAGTTTTATGCAGTGTGACGTATGTTATGGAAACAAGTTTATATGAAAATAAATGTTAAGAGAAAGACACTGGTTTGACTTTCAGTATATCAAGAAGTTTTGAATGACACAGATGTAGGACTGTCAAGAATATGTAAAGAATTGTGGTCATTGTCATACTTAGATAACTGCATTAGAAAGAAGCTGGCCATAAACTGGCAGTACAGAAAGTCATCATGATACCAGCTATAAATACCAAATGTAACTAATTATTTCAGCCTTAGAATGGTCCTGTCAAGTAATTTTTAATGATGTAATATGTTCAAAAATGCCCTTGTTTCTAATCGTGTTTCTACATGCAACCTGTGACATAGCAGTCTTTCTGTTTTGAGAGACTGTCTGTATTAGTAGATACCTATTTGAACATAAAATAGGATGAAACTAATCTTACATTTTCAATGTTCTTTAGCTGTTTTGTGACTGTTGTGTAGAATGCAGGCAGATTCTTTTGTTGTTGACATCAGAAGTGGGGGTCACTCTGAGCCTGCTGAGTACATTCTGAGCTCAAGCAAAAATTGATTTCCTTTTTTTAAAAAGCAGCTGGCATTACAATGAATAGCTTTCTTTCGATTTTTCTTTTCCACTGAAGCATTCAGTGAATGCAGCAGGAATAATAGGCTGAAGTAAACAGTGTCAGGTTCTGTTATATCAAGAGCTCTTTTAAACTAAGCAGACAAGCTATCATCAGTGCCTGAAACCCTGTAAATGGCAGCAGAGACTGAAAATGAGTTTGTTTCCTGACAAGTGTTTTGACGACATTTTGAAGAATAGAAGGAGATGCTTTGCTAATTACTGTGGCTGCCACACATTGTCATGATACTGTTTCATTAATGAGCAAATATAAACAGGCTGTGTAAGGCAGTAATAGAATAAGAGATTCAACGAAATATATGCCAGCCTCTCAGATCATCATAAGCAAAAAAAATATAGGCAGACCCCCTTTCATTCTGCCAGTGTTCACCTTTATTCATTGAAGGAGCCTGTATCTCTCTAAAAAGCTTTTGTAAAGCAAGAGCTGTGGTAGGGCAAGCTAAGAGCAAGTACAAAAAGGATAGAGGTGATTTTTTTTTTCAGTAAATTCACCAGTATGGGGTAGCTATCCTTTCATTGGAGTGAAAATTAAAAACAAAAGCAGTATTTATAGCAATAGGTGCAATCAGACTGTGCACATGGTCTAGCTTCAGCCTTGGCATTACATTAGAAGAATTGCAAAGACATAGGCAATTGGGATTAGACATATTGTAGCAAGAGAGTCCTAATAATACATGACAACTGGAAAACGGTGCTTCAGTTGACCACTACCCTTTCTGTATTAGGTTTCAACAAGGGAATTTCAATTTTGGCTAGACTCAGAGTTGGCTCCAAGTATGAGAGCATGTTTTCACTCACTACGAAAAATACTTGGAAAACCAGAAAAATCTTTTTTTGGTGTTCAGTGAGTAATGCCGTGTAACAAAATAAAACACACAGAGATATGCATATATAGATATAGATAGATAGATAGATATAAAAACTTCATCTATCAGTTGGCCAAGCACTAGACCTTAGTGGATGATGCCTGTTCCTACTGCAGGACCGTCTTTTCATTTTACTGGTCTTTGGAAATCAAAAAGGAAAATGTCTTTTGTGTCATATATCTGTTCTTTTATGACACGTTATTAAAAGGCGTCTTGGGACCTTCCTTTTTGCAGCTGGCAGTGGGAAAAGGAAATCTCTCTGTTTTAGGAAATTTCTGGAATTTTGTTTATGTAAATTCCCTTACAGTGTTTATGTATAGTTCGTATCCAAACGTTACTGTTCTCCTTTGAGAGAGAGAAGATTATTGCAGCTTCTTTGGTGTCCTGCAGTTGCCAGTTCCAGCCTCCTGCCTTGTTCTTCTCGAATTTCTTCCAAAGTACATGCCCTGCTGGTCAAGCTAGAACAATTCATGTTGAAAAAAATTTAAAAATAAGTTGCTGAGTTTTGTTTTTTTTTTTCAGAAAAGTGTACTTTGTTTTTGTGTATTTTGATCCTTTTGAAACATTTCTAATAGCATGAACAACAAGATTCTGTAACTGACTGGTACTAAGAAATAGTTCATGAGGAGGTATAAGCTGAATATTATGTAAATGGTTTAGAATGTGGGAAGGATGTTAAAATATTAAGGTGAAAATATCAAAGTGATAAAGTGGCTGGTAAAGAAAACAGACTTTCAAAGAGCTTAAACACTGTTAATCACATCAAACTCAGCACCAGCTATAAAATTAAGTATAAGCTGTGAGGGAAATATACTGAAGTTGCATACATCAAAGGCCCAATCTCAGTATTTAAATTAGGTAGGGTGGGGGTTTTTTTTCTGATATTTCTTTTAGTCCTTGTCCTCCAAAACTTTGTTAAATTATTGTTTGTTACTACACAGAGTCAACAAAAAACATAAATGAGGACAGTTTTTAGTTTGCATAACCATATATATTATATATATTTAAGCTGTCAAGATGTCATACATATATACACATAAATATATATATATATAAGCTGTCAAGAATGTCAATGAAAAATAAATACCCTGAATGTAACTATATATGTGCAGGTTGAGAAGCTTCTTACTTTGATTTTACTTATTTAAGTTACAGATGGGACAAGAGGTAGGAGTGTTTTGACATTGGAAGGAATCTCTTTCCTTATTATGAGCTGTGGCCACACCTTTCTCATTCAATGTGTAGACAAGTTTAAAGCTGCTTCTTGATTTCTAAGTAACTAGAAAATTTCTTAGTAAATTAGTTACTAAGATTTATGTTACAGACTAGAGCTGGACTCTTGCCTTAGGAACACTGTATTGCTGGAGCCTCTGGGGAGGACAGAGAGTTTAAAATGCAACTTCTCTTTTAACAATAATGCTGGGCTACAGGACACTACCCTACTGCCAGGATATAAAAGATGGGATGGCATTTTCAAACAGTACTGAAAGGATTTCAATAATTTCTATGAATCTTCTCTTGCTTTGACCATAAATTTCAGGAAAAGAGATATAGATTATTTATCTAGAGGACTTTGAGGCTTTTTTTGCGTAAAAGTGGGCCTCCTAAGAAACTAACAAAGTCTCGTTTGTTCATTAGTGGGTTTTTGTAGACATCCACCTTAAGGAAATAATGGCATTTATACTAAAAATCTTCATCTCGTGTTTGACCGAATATTACTCACACTAAAATAGTGGACAATGGTGAGAACTTGATGTTCCCCAAACAGAAATTGCAAAAACCATGTGAGAGTTGTTATCCCATAACAGCCTTCTGATTTTTTTTTAAAGAGACACCTATATTTGTTACATTTCTGTCAGATGCAATTCCAAGCTGCTTCTTTTGACCCAGTACAGTAAACTATGTGGAGAGCACTGCAGGTAATTGTGGGGCTACATGACTTTAGGATCAGACACCATGTAAGGTGAGATGTCTTTATGGAATTATTCAGTGAGTCCTGACCTATTCAGAAGAGGATATAAATATATTTAGATGATGTGGCATCAGTGACACTGATGTAATTTTTGCCTTTCCAGAAGTCTGTAAGGCTGCTGGCTTTTCTTCATACACATATTAACCTTTTTTTTTATTATTATTTTCTTGGCCCGTAGCTCCAAAATCTATTGACCTCGTATTGTAATTTTCACTGAGGTTTCATAAATGAGAAGAAACTTTGTATTTTCTTATGAATGCCAATTCTGTTTGTTAACCACATGAAACTGCCTGTCTCCATCTGAGCCTTGTTCTCGTGGTAGGACTTGCAAGAAGGAAAGAAGGAATGGGAGAGAACCATGCCTGCAGAGCCAAGTTGTACTGTGGTATTGCAAAAGCAATATTTCTTTGCTCCAATGTCCTGCTCTTCACAAAGTGTTGAAATCTCCATGTCAGAGAGGCAAGTCTGAAGATTTAACCCTACAAGTGTGATTGTGGAGAGGCAACACTGTCTGTGAGCCATGGTTACTATGACTGTGACAAGCAACTAGTGAATTACTTTTATTTTTCATAAAGGCAGTACTCACACAGGTTTAAGGTGTGTGCTACTGATAACAAATAACAAATCTAAGAATTAATTTAATGTTATAGTCTATATTCTGTGCACCCATCTAAACAGAAATTCAAATATTAGAAACAGAAGATATGTATATACTGTTTCAGTTCTGTAAGGATGAAAAAGAACTTATTCAGACTAATTTAGAAGGTCATCTGAGTCCTTCTAGGATGACCCTTTTACCTGACTGGATGTCACTGATAGCTTCTGAGAAGTTTTGTCAAGCATATTGCAGTAAAAAGGCATGCTTTCTGTAGGTCATGGACAACATCTATATTATTGTATAATGTATAATTGTATATTATAGAACCTGAAAATAAGGCAACAAGAGGTCTTCTTCCCTTCCCTGCAATTCCACTGTGGCACTGAAGATCTGATTTTCCTTGAGGAAGACATACCAAGCAGGCATTTATGAGTGCTTGCACTTCTAAGCTGAGTGTAATTATTGAGGAAATTAACTTCACAGCTAAAATTTGTGATGTCATGATAATTTAGAGGAGTGGATGTTTTCTGAGCAATCACTAATCTTGTTTCCCCTTCCTTTTTGGTTATCACTTAAAGACATTCATTAAAACTGATAAGAATCGCTTTTTAAATTTCCTACTGAGTCTTACTTCAGTCAAATTAAACTTTTCTTGGAACAATGTATTACTATCATGCTCAGTTGACTTTTTTTATAAAAGTAGTAAATATTTTGTACAGGTTTATTCTTAACAGTACTAGAAACTGCAAAAAAACACACATGTTTCTGGTTTCTTGTTAAAATAACTGTGAATGCCAACTCTAGTTGTCAGGCACAACCTTTCTACTCCTATAAGTAACAGGTTACTAGTTCTTTCATGAGGGAAAGCTGTCTGTGTCTTTGGAGTCAAGAGGAGGTTAGCAGACAGCAAAGGTGTAAGCTTCCATTGTTATTAAATCCTCTTCTCATTTTTTAGTAATTTTCCCACTGTGGTTTGCAGCAAGAAAACATGTTGACTTCCAGGGCAATTATTTTCCTGCTGCTTAAGTTGAGTGTTATAGCTACTGGTCATACCAGAAAAAATACCTTGGGTCATCCTTCAGACAAAACAAAAAAAGTTGGTTAATCCAGAGTGAACAGAGGAAATTTTACGAGTTTGGATTCATAATGGTTTTTTGTGACATCTTCCCTTTGGGATGGCATAAGAAAAGTTATTTGTCAAGACCCTCTCCCAGTTTCAAACATAAAAGAATGAAGTGTGTAGTCAAGGAAAGCTTTCACTCTGTTTACATTCTATTGCCCTAAATGAAACTAGTAAAAATGCAGCAACATTATGCTTATTCAGGAGTTGGTTGTTTTAAGTGCCATCACTGGTTACAGCTATTATGTGTCTAAATGGAACCAAAACAGCAGAAATAAAGATGAGATAAAAATGAGTTACATTTTCCTCCTCATAAGGTTATTAAATATGTGCTAGCCTATGAAAAAAAAAAAAATGCCCTCGCTTCCCAAAACAATATATTTAAAAACAATCATATAAGTAGAAGTGTAATCATAGAATCAATCAGGTTGGAAAAAACCCCCGAGATCATCAAGTCCAACCCTTGATCCAACAACACTGTGGTTACTAGACCATGGCACTAAGTGCCACATCCAGCCTCATCTTGAAAACCTCCAGGGACAGTGAATCCACCACCTCCCTGAGCAGCCCATTCCAATGTATGATTTGTCTCTCCATAAAAAATTTCTTCCTAATATCCAACCTAAACCTCCCCTGGCACAGCTTAAGACCATGCTGGTTGCCTGGGAGAAGAGACCAACACCTACCTGGCTACAACCTCCTTTCAGGAAGTTGTAGAGAGAGATGATAGTCATGAAACCATACCACTTGCTGCTCACCCAACTAAACTTTTAGCGTTTCAGCTGGAAGAACTGTTAATCAAGAGCAAAGACTCTTGATGGCAAGATTTCTTGTGCAAGAAATGGCACAAAAATAATTTTGCAAAAGCAAAAGATATGCTCAACACATTTCATGTGAACACTTTTAGACACCCAAACAATATTACATGCACACACAGGAAATGAAAATAGCACTTTACACTGTAAGTTCATTTTTATTGAAGCATTAAAGAGTCTCATGATGTCGTATCTAGCACTTAGGACGGAAGTAGAACTTACTTTGACAGCCAGGTTGAAAAATACGGCCATTTCACAGTGAAGGAAAAGTGCTAAAATTGATTCAGTCCTTGACTAGTGGTGATGAAGGTAGTATATGGACAATGGCTATCACATGCAGAAGTTTTTCAACAGCCTCTGCTCATGTGTGTTCTCAAAATGAAGATTGGAAGTCAGACCGAAATCCCATTTGTCTGTCTCTGAACGGTAACTGGCTGCTAGAAAAACTCAATGGGCTGCACTTACAATAAGGGACAATATTTAGGACTTTGTACAGCCACAACATCCGGAAGTCTTTGGCAGTGTGCAGTCTGTGTAGATCTAGAAGGTGAAGTTACTTGTAGCTGAAGGTTAGGGGCATGTAGGAAATAGCAAATATAAACACGCATATATAAAACATATATATACAGATGTGTTTATTGAATACTGCTGTCCCAGAGGGGAGATTGCAACTTCCTTGGTCTGTTTCTGTAGCTTTGAAATTTGGGGAAAACATAGGTGACACAGGAAAGAAAATGTATCCAGAATTGTACAATAGGGGCAGTTCCATACTTACTAATTTCTAAAACATTTAATTCACATTCCCACATATACATCCCACTGCAATTTTAAGAATGCTAACTATTTACAAGAAGTTTATGAATTCTTAAACACTTTTTTATTTGTTTCACTTGCGTGAAGTATCCAAGAGACAGTCCTGAAGTGTGAAGCTGTTTGTTTTTCTCTATATATCTGTACTCATATGTTGGAAATGTAAAGTTTGGGAAAAAATTCAGCCACCCTAACTTTGATATGTCATGGGATGATCTGCTGAAATGATAAATATTCTGCTAAATCCTTTAAGTCCTGAAACCAACAAGGGTACTATTCATGATGCTGGGAGGCTACCTGTAAATACAACTAAAATTTTAATATCATAGGGCTAAAATTTCTTTCACAAATCCTTTTGGATAGTGGAATTAACATGAACATCTCACAATAGTTTTGAGTATTTAAACTGGGCAAAGTAAATCTCTTTAAATGAGTACATTACAATTGCAAAATACAAATCAACTATCTGATAACATTTAAGATTGCTCATTGAATTCTTTAAACTTAATAGTGAAAAAAAAATAAAATTCATAATAATCAAGCTTTATCTGGCATCTGTGGCTTGCCACAAGGTCCAACATGTCAGTTGGAGCCTATATTTGAAGAGGCACTAAAGAGCTGTGGTAATATCACTAGTGCTCCAGGTTGTCAGATGATAGGAATTCAATCTTCCCAAGAAGTTGCTATCATGACAGTATTCTGAGAAAAATGGTTATTTCTTTCCATGCTCTTCGCAGACAAGATTTAACAGGGGAAGGGGGGTGCGGGAAGCAAAAAAAAAAAAAGAAGCATTTACCCTTTTTTTCCTTTTCCAGTTGGAAATACTGTTGATAATGACCAACTTCACCATGGTTGTGTTTTCTCACTTTTTATTTCCTTATGTTCTTTGTAGTTTTTATCACTTAAACTTCAATTACAACAAAATTATTTGAATTCCCTCATGTTATATTTTTCATGGAAAACCTTTCACTAAAAAAAAAAAATAACAACAATAACAACATGAACTTCCCAGCTGCTAACGGTCAGATAATGGTTCCTGTTGTCCAAAGATACTGTGCTTCTTTTCTAATTAAGATATTCAGTAAAAACTGTACAGAACTTGGGTGACAGTCAGGTGAAAGTTAAAGATCTGTAGATAAGTGTAGCTGGTTTTGTTGCAGTTTCTGGGAATTGAATTCATAATTTTTAATTCATTCTGTGTTTGCTGTCAAATGAACAATGGCCTGAGGATTCGGAGATGGGTCTAAACCGCAGGGTTATTAATATTATACAATATCTGCTAATGTCTTATTAACCTATTTTACTGTACGTGTCCTAGTGTCAGAATACTGCATCTGAGAGTGGTCAGTGCTCTCACATCTGTAGAAACCTCAAAAGCTTTGCTGCTCTCAGGGGAGCTGCCAATCAAAATCAGGACAAGAAATTTGGCTTAACTTAGGCAGAGGGTAAGGAAGTTTCCAGGGAAGAGGCATAGTTGCATTTTCCTTCCCATCTGAGTGGTTAATATATCAAGTAACGGATCCTGTGTGTTGTTGATTCATTATTTACTGTTCCTGGACCTCTTCTGTGGTATGTCTGCATGAATAACTTCACCACTTGAAGCCAAAGGCCAACCATTTCTTTCTCCTTTTAGACACAGAAAATTATCGACTCTCTAATTGCTTTTCTCGGTGATGTGACAGCTTTATAGTATAAATTAATTTTCCTATCCTTAATGTATTTTCTTGCCATGCAGACTTCTAAAGATTAGCGAAAACCTAGGCTTTTCATTGCTTTTTCCTTTTCAAACTCCTGTTTTGTTACTGTTACAGCTTTTTGCAATACCAGAAAGTCACAGGCTTCCCAAGGGATATGTTTTACATGCTTGTTCAGATGATGTCAATATTATTGTACTGAATTAGCATGATGTTATGAAATGTGAGTTTAACAAATGTTGTTAAAACGTGTTTTAAATGTTGGTGCTTCCATTAAAATTTGGGCCAGGTGTTTAATACCTAAGACATCACAGGTGAATGGTTAAGTAGAAAGTGTGAGAAGAATCTCTTTTCATTATTTTTGCCTTAGTCTGATTCCTCAGACATAAGAGAACATGGGTGAGAGAGGAGCTGGGTCTGTCAACCCCACTAATTTTGTCTAGAATGCAAGAATGAAAGAATCCTTTTCTTATTTGTAGTGCACAATAGAAGAATGTTAGTGCAATTGGAACATCCTTCTAATATAGTAAAATTATAATTTTGCACTGAATGGTCATAGCATGAAAGTGTAGTTCAGTGTTCCTGGTGGATCCAAGTTGAAAGATAAGTGGTACATATTAGATCATCTCAGAGTTTTCAGTTTTTCTCAGCTATTCAGGAATGCCTGCCTTTAAACTTTGGAGGTTTGGACTAAATCGCAGCCCAGGTTGCAATCTTAAATTAGTTTATCATTCATACTAGTGATGGAAAGGTGTTCCTGTGACAAATTTCCCATAACGTGATTCACAATCTCTGCCTACAAGTAATCTAGGCTGAGATAAATGGCTTCCAGTATTAGCAAAGTAGGCAGATGCAGAGGACAGGGACTAACATAACAAAATGCACACAGAAGAATCATGAACAATTTCCCTGCTGCTCATATTTCCCAAGCTGTGTCTTGGGAGCACTGTCCCCTGGAATTCACTCCAGATCTTCCTTCCTACATGGGAAAGAATCCTACATCCTGTTCCAAGGACAGTGACTCGAGTTTTCCCTGCATGTTTGAAAGGTCTTGAACCAGGAATAGAACTGTTAAGGTTCATGAACAGAATTCAGGCATATATGGTCTCTGATTCCAGTTTCCATAAAAGTATCACTCTGAGTCCTAGTTGCTGATAAACACGTACAGCAAACGACTTGGATGAAATCCAACATCCACTAGTATCAGAGGACTTCACATTTCCAGAAATTCAAAAGTTTGCGTAAACGTTTTGAAGTTTTTCTGGTTGACATAGAGAGAGTAATCAGCAAAAACTGATCTTATCATCTCGGAATGAAGAAATCCAAGTTCTGCTGAGTTAACTCGGAATGAGAAAGAGCCAGTTGGGGTGTGTCATTTGGTCTTTTGACTGGCCTTTAATTTAAACTATCAGCAGCATGTGTTCTAGAATGAAAATATTCTTTTGAGTATTTTTATTCAGGATAAAAGCTTGGATTTTTTTGGTTTAGTTTATTTTAGCTCTTCTGGTATGAAAATGATTAGCAAGCACATGTATTTCTTTCATCTTTCAGAAAATGAAATTGTTTCAAATTTACACAGAAACTTTGGTTGGTCACACAGCACTAGTTCTGTTGTTCTGGGGTAAGGTTATTCAACACATACTTTCTAAAATGTATATAAAGAGGATCTGAATGAGAGAAAGTGAAAACTGGATGCAGAGAAAATAATGTATAAAGAAAATTTTTCAAGGCATTATGCTCTGCACATTTCGTAAATTACTTTCTGGATATCAGTTTATATATTTTTCCTGTATGGGCTGCTATGCACAAAAGTAAAAAACCACTATTTATTACTAAACTAGGAATAGAAAGAAGTACACTCCAAAGAACAGGTATCTTATTTAATTGAAATTTAAAATATCTAATTTCAGCTGGTGATTGGTTATTTCCAAACACATGTCCTAATATCTTTCACTTGATATGCTAGGCTGGATACCGCGTGTGTCCACTTAGGGAGTTAACTAATGAGTTTGAGAAAACATGCTCAGAGGAAGTGACTTACACAAAGAAAGAGAAGCCATCTCATTCCAAACCATAAACTTGACACAGTGGCTGGCCCCAGGCAATGGAGCATGTATGGTTTGGTCAAGGTCTGAGCTGCAGATTTGCTCAGTAGAACAAATTCATTCTTTGGCTCACGGTTTCTTGCTTTCAGTTTCCCTGCCTCAAAACGCTTGAAAGCTCTCTGTGCTGTCAAAATCCAACAGGTTTCTGCAAAGCACAGTTATGATTATTGAGAATAAAGGTGTGTGAAAAACTGTCACAAACACTACTAAAATGGCAATACTAGTGCTTTGGTTTTATGGTTGATGAATTTTGCTGTGTGCAGGGGGGAAATTCTAATAACTTGTTCTAATCAGTAAATCTGCCCTGCACATAATTCAGGGAATTAAACTGTCAGACAAATAGAAAATTAGCTAGAACATAAGGAGTGAGCATGAGGATGTCATAAATAATAGTTGAACCAAGTGATGTGGAACACTTTTTAATTTTTTACTTGTTTTTAAAGAGTTATTTCCCATGGGAACAAAGTTCTTTGATAGTCAAAGTACTGAGTATTAGTAAGCAGAGGAAATTGTTGAAATTGCAGCCTCACAAGAACAACAGTAACATTCCCTTCTTTTTTTTTATCTCCTTACAATTCTCTGACACTTCCTAAATTTCTACGTATTTAATGTGAAGTTCATTGCAGTCCACTGGTCTGTATTTCCAAGGGAGCAAGACTGTCTGGCTCTCATTTTGAGTGTGCACTGCCACCTTCTCTTTTTTTCTTGTGCTGACAGACTTGCTTGCTTTGTTCTTCTGCTCTGAGTGTGCACATGACTTCGGTGGTGCTCTGGAGAGTCCCACTGATGGTGCTGGCATCTGCTGCCTGAATAGTTATCTCAGTGGGCCTTCAGGCGAAACAAGATACTGCTCTTCTGGTAGATGAGATGACTTGGTTACATTGCCATCATCAGCAGCATAATATTAACACTTTTTAGAAATGGGATGAAGGTCCATTTTTCCAAAGCAGATAGGTCTGACAGCGCTGTCAGAATGGCCTGAGGTCAGGTTTTCCCAGGGGAGTCTTTATCACAGCGTGCATTTATGTACAGAGTAACATCTCTCTGTATTTCAGTGAGCTCTTGGAATAGTTCTCGATGGACAGCTGGACATCTCACAAATCATTCTTTGATATATGTACCTATTAGCCAAGTTTCAGAACAACCTCTTGTCCCCGACCGGTGTGGCCAGATACCTGTTAACTCTATCCAAAAAGTTGTTTCTGTCGCACCATGTATGGACTATGAATTCCATGTCGATGTACATTGAAGTTTGTCCCTGGACGTCCAATTATAATTTTTCTTGTAAGAGAAGTAGTAGTTCTTTTTTTTTTTTTTTCCTTAGCTATTCACTTCTTGTAAAAATACTTTTGCTAAAAAATGACAGTTCAGTTGGATAAAACACGGAGAAAAAGTGATTTTAGATGTCAACTAAGTATTCTTTCCTTCTTAAATATTCACTGTTCTGCTGGCTTTCAGTCATTCAGCAATCTTTGATTGGATTTACCTTTGTACTTAAGCAAGATCCTTTATACCTTCTTTTCTGTAAACTCAGTAAAACAAATATTCTTATGCTATCATTCCAATGCTAAATGTATAAGTATAGTAAAACTGTAAAAGTCTCATTGGGTGTTTTCCTGGAGTCAAATACAGGATGGTCCTCACCTGAGACCCTTGCTATATTGGTGATGTCATTCAGGGATTCCAATCTCAATAGGAAAGTGGTTAAAATGTTGTTCTTCCTCCGACTATGAAAATTACCCTAGTATTTCCTTTAAAAGATTTTTCTAAAGAACTTAGAGGAAGAAACTCAGGTTCAATTCCCAGTACATGCTGTGCACCTTATCCTCTCCTGCCACAATATTTGGTTCTGTCACTGTATTTCCCACTCTTTTGTAATTGTAGCTCATGATTGTCCATTTATAAAGCAACCTGGGGTTTGACAGTTTCCTAATGAGATGTTACAAGCCCTCATTACAGCTACTTTCAAACAGCTGAATGTGATGTCTTTGGGGTTTTTTTAGATCTTTTTTGTCATAGTTTTCATCCCAGTGAGAAGGTTAAGCAAGCAGGGATTCTTTTATTTCATTTGTAGCCTCTTATTTTCAGTTCTCCAGAGAAGATGATTAACAGTGCAGCCCTAGAGAGCTTTCAGTTTTAAATGTTGAACTCCACCTGAAGCAGTCAGTCCCAGTTGTAAGTTTTGACAATATAGAAATACATTTTCATTCTCAGGTACTCTGAATAATAGCTTCTTCCTAACTAAATCTAATCTTTGGAGGACTGTCTGATGCCTTTTTCATGTTGTTTGGCAGACAAGTGAAACAACTGTTAATCATCCTCTGAGTCGTACTTTACCATCTGGATCAGAGGATCCTCTTTCCTAGGCAAATTAATCTATCTGTTGCTGCCCCATATCCTACTTTTAGGCTTCATCCCTCATTCTGATGGAAATACACAACATAGTGATGGAGAGAAATCAGCTCCCTTGCACCCCGTAAGGCTGTTGTCAAGTCATTATTTTTTGAAATGTTGGAGGACTCTGTAATATTCTAAGAACACGGATAGTAAAAGTTTCAAGATGGTCACTAAAGGGAAGTGGCCTTACTTCAAGATTTGGCCTTAGTGTCATAGGGATATCAATCTTCATTTGCAAATTGGATGTCTTCCATGCATTAGCTTTCAGGAAACAGAACCCATGGTCTTCTGTTCATACAGGACACATGAAAAAGTAGGTAAATACGTGTTGTGACTTAAATTTGAGGTATCCAAACAGAAATATTTTGGAATACGTATTTTTAAAAGTCAGTTATGCAGCTCTGTAGAGATGCTCCAAGTACATCATTGATCTATTCTAAAAAAATTAATGTGCAGACAAACATTAATTTATACATATATCTCATAGGGGAAACACACATAAATACATTCAGTCACATCTATATTTACAGAGAGAGGTAAATATTGGCTTTTTTTTTTCTGGGAGGAAGAAGTTTTTTATTCAAGTGCAATCAATTACTATTTACAGTGCCAATTAAAGCTCCCACTATATTTAGCTTTTGTGACATATTTCCTTAGCTTGAAAGTACTATTGTGATATCTCCACAATTATAGTCCTGTATATTCTAGCAAACAATTGCCTACTAAACTGCTCACCATCTTTTTCAGAACTTGGAAGCTACACAGTGATTGAGACAAGGCACAGTAAAACAAATAGATAATTTATTTACCTAACTAGATAAAAGTCAAGCTAGTACCCTGATGAGGTACTAGCTAGTTGTTTAAATCAATGTCTTACCTAAAGGTCATTAAAGTTCACTATTTTCTAAGCACACAGCTTAAGAAGTTAGTGATGATTTCAGAGCACATTGCTGTCTCTGACATCAAGGAGACTTATTTTTGCATCTACCAGGTGATGTAAAAAACTTTAAAATTCTGAGGAATAGGCTGTATGTTTTCTGAAATGGCCACCCATAAAGAGTGCACATACCTCAGGATTCATCCTTAACATCTCTGTGATTCAGACTCTATCTGAAGGACATGTGAGGCTGAGAGGTTTTGCACAGCTGCACCTGATGCAGAAGTTATTCCTAAGAAATTCTGCAGATCTAAAGTGACAGGAAACTTTAAGTAGTGTGCAATAAGTATGACCATAACTTGAATAAAAGGAAACTAAATGTTAGCAAAAGCATCAAATTAATCAAGACAATGTTTTTTTCAGGGTACAACTCTCATTTGTGGTAATGAGTAGGTAGGTGACCTGTGGAAAATAGCATCTAATTTCATGTTGTGTCCAGTGTATCCTTCCAAACAGTTTAGGAAAGAAACTCAAATGAGGATGAACTGAAAGACCAATACCACTTACTTACTCAAAGACTGTATTTGTTGCTCCACTGTGAAATTGTATTTTCCAATGATAATTTAAATTGTTTTAATTATATTTTCTTTAGCAACCATTTGCCAGGCAAAGTCCAGATAACCTGAGAAACTAATGAAAAGGTTTATTTTTAGCTTTAACTCTTTCTAAGTTGCCGACATCCCTATGGCACAAAGATTTAGGACACAAATGAGAAACAAAAAGAAAAATTGCCTTTTGCTTATATTGGGGTTATGAAACTGAGGAAATAATATCAAATATATTGATACAAAACTTCTATACCTTTCTGTTACCAAAAAAACCCAGAAGTGCCTGGAAAAAAAAAAAAAAAAAATACTTAGGTAAACCACCCTCTAATCCTGCCTTAGCTCCTATGTGTAATTTGTAACTTGGGCACAACTCAGTTTTATTATACCGTACTTGATTACAAACATAACATGGATGTGGAGTATTCCTTTTTCCAACTGCCTTGATACATATTCTCGCAGCCATGAGGGATCAGAACAGTTGTTAATTTGACCTCTATTAGGCTTTTGGATGATTTCCTAAAGCATCTATAATTAATGTTCTTTATAAACTTTCACGTAGATGTAAGATCTTGACCTTGGGTTCTCCTCTCATTCTAGGTGTTTAATTCCATCTAAACCTACTTTGTTATGAAGTCACCAAACTTATCCATTACATGCTGCTACGTGATTAGTAGATATATCACATTCAGCTCTAAAACTTGGAACTGATATGTTTGTCAAAAAAACTTTGAAATGAGGGCCAATCTCTAGTGTGACACTTCCATAAAGCGCTACAGGGAATTTTTTTTTTCAACTATCACATGCAATAGAACAAGACATAATTTTATAAAAGCAAATGCAAATACCTAGGGCATTGCTGAGGCACTGTTCCCTCTCTATTGAAAGGAAGCATGAAGGAAAACTGAAGGTAGAACTGGAATGGTTTAGCACAGAACAGATTTTAAAGACA
>VXAY01000099.1:84452-94927 GCA_013399855.1 Oxyruncus cristatus
TATATATATATATAATTTTTATTTATACAAAGTAATTTTTTTATAGTAGTGTGTATTTGAGGTTTGCCTCCACTAAACCAAATGGAGAAAATGATAACTTAAACTTCCCGGAGAGTTTAAGCTGGGACTAGAAGTGGAACCGGACCAGGTTCACGTGTCTGGCCTCACTAGCAGTTACTAATTACTCATTCCAGAGAGTATCACTGTATCATGTGTGGCTGACAATGTCAAAAGATCTCTTTAATTTCATATGATTCTGGTCAATAACTTCTTGAGGTGTAGGTCCACAGCAAGACAGGAAATAACCTTCTTGAGGTAATCCAAAATAACATTCAACTATTTATAAAAAAGTTACCTTTGCTGTAGCTTTTGTAATGTGTCACAAAGAGAATCAGCTTTATGCGCATGTGCATGTCTATGGTTAACAACTCCATTTAAACATTGATGGAATTTTCTACAGCATTTGCTCTGAGGCACACTTCAAAATGTTCATAACTTCATTATTTTACAATCGACTCTTATACTACCTAGAAAAATACGTACTGTTCACTGGGGGCTAGTTACATCCTGAGTTTCATATTTCAAAATTTTGTCATTTCTAAGTTATGCTAAGGAGGAAAAAAATCAAGTTGAAACAACTTTCTCCTTTATTAAGAAATGTAGTTTTTCCACGCAGTGAAAAATCAGAAACAGCAGAATACATTTTACCCAAAAAAGAGGGGGTGGGGAGGGGGGTGGAAATCACTTTTGAACAGAGGCAGTTATATATAATCATGAGGCAAAAAGGTGAGAATTTGAAACATGAGCATCTTCAAACAGTTAATTTCAGCAGCAAATGTTTTCAATCTTTACCCCTCCTCCTTCTCCCACTGCCAAGTTTTTCTTGGTTCTGTGGCTATCTGTTGATACCCGGGAAGCAATTAATAATTTCCTTTTATGACAAGGTAATACACCCACTTGATCAAGGGAAGCCTGTTGCTGTAATCTTCTTGGATTTCAGTAGAGCTTTCCATACTGTCTCTCACAGGATCCTTCTGGACAAAATGTCCAGCCCACAGCTGGATAAACACACCAGGGGCTGGGGGAGCCATTGGCTCACAGGTGAAGCACAGAGGGTAATAGTGAATGGAGTGACATCAGACTGGATACTTGTCACTAGTGGGGTTCCACAGGGCTCCATCTTAGTCCCTGTTCTCTTCAACATCTTCAAAAATCATTCGGACAATCACCCTTTGTGAAGAAAGCTAAAGAAGGAGAAAAGAGAATATAGCAGAGAGCTGGGCAGCAAATTCCAATTGCACATAGAACACCCTAAAAAAATTGTGATCCATGGGCATGACGATATTATTGTCATGAATGACACATTTTCAGAAATGCTTATCTGTAATTAATTTTTCAATTATACACCATTAATTTATCATACAACTCTATTTGCCCCTCCATTTCACTTGTAACCCCATCAAGTGAAATAATCAGATGAATCCTTGGTAATGAACAGAGACACAAATGATCCCATGTGCTAGGTTTGGCTGGATTAGAGTTAATTCTCTTCACAGTGGCCAATATGGGACTCTGTTTTGGATTTGTGCTGAACACAGGGTTGATAAGATAGAGATGTTTCTGTTATTGCTGAGCTCGGCTTGCACAGAGCCAAGGCATTTTATGCTGTTTGTACTGCTATGTTGGCAAGGAAGCTGGTGATGCATGGAAAGCTGGGAGGAGACACAGCCAGGAGAGGTGACTCCAAATGACCAAAGGAATATCCCAGACCACATGACATAGTGCTCAGTACAGAAAGCTGTGGGGAAGAGGGAGGAAGAGAGGGACATTTGGAGTGATGATGTTTGTCTTCCCAAGTCACTGCTACACGTGATGGGGCCCTGCTCTCCTTGAGATGGCTGATCACCTCCCTGCTCACAGGAAGCAGTGAATTAATTGCTTTGTTTGTGTGTTTGCAGCTTTTGCTATTAAACTTTAATGCAACTCGTGATTTTTCTGGCTTTTGCCCTTCTGATTCTCTCCCTGATCCCACTGGTGGCAGATGAGCGGGTGGCTGTGCGGTGCTTGGCTGCTGGCTGGAGTTATACCATGACATTCTAATAGCTGTAGGCCATTCTCTTTTGTCAGACATAATGTATTTCAGAAGAGATCTTCACAGTGATCTGGTTATCTGTGTGAATAGAAATGGTGCTTGAGCTTCATAATTATACTATAGAGGCAGTTTTTTTTCTGTAGATAAGCCAGGAACACTAAATTACCCACTTCGGCAGACTCAATCAGGTTTCTTCCAAGGTAATCAGTGAGCTTTCTGACAGAACGATAAGAATGTTTCAGTGCTGCCAAGCTGATCAAAACCAAATGGTTGTCATTGGGAGCTTTGAATCTGACTCTGTCATTTTGGTATATATCAAGTTTAGCTCTTTGTGCATCCTTATATATGACCATGATCTGTTAGCTACTGAATTTAAATATGAAGTTCCCTGTAGGCTGAACACACCAATATGTGAAGTGTATGTTTACAAAAGGACTGCTTTAAATACATATATCTCTCCCCAGAAACAGCTTCTCTGCTAAATTGTGTACATGACACTTTATTTCATAACAAATTTTTCTTCCTCTCTGGCTAACGTACTATCTCTCCCCTTTCTGTAAACAGAGGTATGATATAATCAAGTCAAAAAAGTTATGTATCTGCAATTGAATCTGAGCAGAAAGCTATCAATCCACTAACATACAAAACACACTGAGAGATAACGTGTGACACTTCATTCACCTTAATTAGAGCTTACTAGAACCTGCTTTGAATGTTACAATGGAGATTCCAAAGCTCTTATCTGACAGGTTAATGAGAATCTGCAATAGTGTTACTAATGAGGAACTACCGAAGTTAATCATCTGTTTTTATTAACAACTCTAAAATCTAGATTTTTAAAGATTAGATTAGGTAAGGTATTGTGCAAAAGAGAAGCAGCCAAAGTGAAGCGGTGAGTTATTTCAAAGCCAAAAGCAGATCATTACTTGTATTTTTGAGGGAGGAAATTCAGCTATTTATAAGACAAATTATTTTGATCCTTTCAGAATGTTTCTTTACAATCAAAATTTGGAAAAAGCAAAAGTAGAATAATGTATATGAGAAATCAGTTAAAGCTGAATAAAGAAACACCTTTGTCATAGTTGATGGAGGAACTGAAAATGAGAATTGAACTTGGTTCTGCAAGCCTTGAAAAGTGAAGCTGATGAAACTGAAGCCTCTAGACCAATAAAATGTCAAGTGTCCTAGCCATACAACCCAAATTTAAGAACTGTCTCTCTTTATCACCCTCTTCAGCCTTTCTAAGGATCACCAGTCTCTACTTTTGGAAAAAGTAAAGTTGGCTTCTGTTGACCTTGACAATCTCATTTCCTATAAAGCTAACAACTGCAGGGGAACATCCCAAAAAAAGTTGTTCCTTTGAGTATTGAAGGTTTAGATCTTTAAAGCAGTTGCTTCTCCTGACATCATTATAGTACTGGAAAGAGGACACATGAGAAAAAATAAAGCATATGTTGATTTGATAATACTCTCCTGAATCACTCAGTACATAATTTTTACCTTTTTCTTCCTCTGACTGAACATATGGTGGCTTCAAGTCCAGTAGGTTAAGCAATGCTGGGAGGAAAAATTACTCTTCTTAGCAATTCATCTGAACTTAGAACTAATCATCTTCTATGTATTCTAATTTATTTTCTGGTGAAGTGGTATTGTGAGATAGCCTTTTCCATTAATTCCATGACATAGGTCTACTATGTCCTCTCCTATGTCTTTTCTTCCTGAGCTAAACAGTCTTTATAAATAGCTGTTCAGTGAGAATTTTTTATGTCATAACCATTCTCATTGCCGTTTTCTACACTTTTTCATGTTTTTCTTGTTAGCTAACATTTTATCATCTGAGATAGGTTGATCAGAACTGTTCACTGTATCTGAAGTATCTGTGCACTGAAATTGCATTAGACCACTTTTCCTTAGACAAAGTAACATCTTCTTTCTGCTCTTTTTTCTCCTCATTGCTTCAATCTTTTTTTTTAATTTCTTTTTAATGACATGGATGGCAGTATGCACCTTTTTCCTGAATTAATAATTCACGTGCTGTGATATGATGGACAGTTTCTTTCTACTACAATACATCACATTATCCTTCTTTCAGTTGCATTTCCCTATTGAGTCTTCTGAGAGGATCTTTAAGACTTACTATGGCACTAATCTCTCCTAAGCTCACTAATTTTGACTCACTTGTAAAAGCAATGATATTCACCCAACAGCAGGCCAAAAACTTCCTCAGCAGAAGCATTGTATGCAGCTGTCATGAATGAACCTGTCCACTAGGACCTTGTATAAATTGATTTTTCTTTCAGTCTCCCAATGTTCACCCTCTAGACAGGCACTGTGTGAAAAGAATTTCACCCTCTAGACAGGCACTGTATGAAAAGTTTGTGTTAAACATGTTGCTACATAAAGTCACTGCATATCCCAGTCCTTATACTGCAAGACAGCAAGTAAATATTCCCTGCTTATCTCCTTGATCCATTGATGGTTTCATTGGCATATCTTTTCTTGTTTTCCCTTCCAACTCATCTCTTTTCCAAGCTGAAATTTTTCTGTGTACCCTCTCTCTGGAGGAAAACTGTTCGTTCAATCCTGACAATTCTCATTGCTTTTCATATTAGTTTGACTACTTTCTGTCTGAGGTAGAAAAAAAAATATCTTCTGCAGTTTTAAAAAAGGATCATGGATTTATACTTTGGCATCAAGTGATTTTCTGTTGTATTTTCCTGGCCTCTCTCGATAACTTTTAACAATATATTTGCCTTTCTTTGTATTGCCATTGAAATTACTTTTTATAGAACCTCCTGCAGTGATGATAAGTCCTCTTCCCTGAACTACTTAATAATCTACAACTGTCCTTGCCATACATTAGGATGTTTTCTTCTGTATATGCATTACTTAGCATTTAGAGGCACTGAATTTCATACATTATTTTATCAGCCACTAACTCAGTTTTCCAAATTATTCTGCAACTCTTTGCAAATAAATGTAAATATTATTCCAGAACTGGGAAAGGAATGTAAATCTGTTCTGGTGAAAATCTGTGTCCGGAGAGTGTAGAGATAAGAGCATGCTTTTTGGTTGAAAGACATAGACGTATTCAGAACATCTGTACAGGTCCTGGCTGCCCAGTTACTCGCTCTTACAGCCAACTAGATTTTAGTGGCCACACTAAAAGGTCTAAAAAACTCTGCTGACTTTACAGTTCCCGACGTTTCACTCATACACTTTTGTTACAAGGAGAATAAAGTGGCTGGAACACAGTGGCTGGAAAAGGAATTCATATAAGTATGAAATCAGCTTTGTACAGTCTCTTCCAAGGCAGAGTACTCAAAGAAATACGAACAGCCTTCACTTAACACCTAGTACTCTAAAGGTATTTTTTGATCCCCAAAGAAAACCTATTGGAATGCAATGATACATTTTCTTTCTTTCTCTCTCTGCCTTTTTTCTTTCTTACTTTTTTTGACTGTCTGACATTTTTGTCACACTTTAACCAGCTCTAATTAACATATTTTTGCAAACTGGTGAAGCAGGCAACATTTTCAACTTCCCTTTGAACATTTTGTGAGGCAAAACACAGAAGTAACACCTAAATGTGGAGGGTTCAGCTTCTGGCCCTGTTCCAAGCATCTTTTGAAACTAACTGTAAGAAATCTAACAGAATTAGGCAAGCTGGACCTTACACACCCATATGGAACCAGAAAATCTAATGACAACATACAAAACTGTCAACTGGTTCTTCAAGTGTCACAGAAGAAAGCAAATCATTACCAGAAAGCTAGTTTATTGAACCTAACTGACATGAACAACAACAAACCAAGATTAGTAAAAGCATGTGCCTAGGGCAATCTACTGCTGTTTATTTATTTTAGGATTCCTAAAGCTGCTTATTCCTTAGGTTTTCTTTCTTTGATATTGTAATATGCCAGTCTTGCTATGGTAAAATTTTATATTCTGAGGGGACTATTAATGACAAACAGAAAAAAAATTTTCTTTATAAATAAAATAAAATGTATATTTGTTCCATAATAAATATTTTTTTAATCTATTGCAAATACATGGTTTTCCTCTCATGGCCTGTTATTTCCTCTAGTATCAAGGGGAAAAAAATGATGGTGGATTTCTCAGAATACTTGCTTGCTTTGTAGATGAGGCTGAGAAGGGATGAAGATTTCCAGTTCCTTTCAAGGGAACTGGAATCTCACTAAATCTCACTGCCAGACCTGAGTAGGGCAGAGCTCTTTGATTTAAATGTGTGATTCCTCACTTCATTCCCAAGTATAATGTATCAGAGGATGAATTCATCCTCTGCTTTGCTAGAAATAATTTATCAGTGATTCATGCTCTGCCTCTGTTCAGACCTTCAGATGAGCTAAGACACTCTTCATCTTCATAATTTGGTTTGGTCTTTATTTTCCTCTGAAACATTCATGTCTCATTCATTACTATCCAATAAATAAAACCTGAAGGAAGGCTTAAGCATGGAGGACTCCCGCAGGTGCCGCATCCAACATCCAGATGCCTATGACATACATAGTCCTGGGTGTGACTATGAAGCCTCATAGCAACTAAATTTTAAGTAGCCTTCCAGGCTGTTCCAGGTTGTTCTTCCTATTGTTCCCATGCTCAGACCTGTCTTCTGTCTATCTCAGGCCTTGATCCAGTAAGGCACGACCTAAACAGATTCTAAGCAATGCCACAGAACAGGCAGCTGGAGGTGGTTCGACCCACGTTTCTATCTCAGACATCAGTGAACGCAGATGGGAATAAGGCACGCAGTTTCCAGTGTCTTTCATGCGGATGTATGAAAGAAACCAGCAAGATGCAAGGGTCAGAATCATAGAATCATCTAAGATCATCAAGTCCAACTCTCCACCTAGGACCACCACCATGTTCATCCCTAAATCATGTCCTCAAGTTCCATATCTACATGTTTTTTGAACACTTCTAGGGATGGTGATTCAGTCAGAGTCAATCAGACTGCCAGACAATGGGCAGTCTGTTTCAGTGCTTTATAAACCTTTCCATGAAGAAATTTTCCCTAATGTCTAATCTAAACCTCCACCTCGAGGCCATTTACTCTTGGCCTGTCACTTGTTACCTGGGAGAAGAGGCCAACCCCCACCCAGCTATAACCTCCTTTCAGGTAGTTGTAGAGAACAATAAAGTCTCCCCTTAGTCTCCTTTTCTCCAGGCTAAACAAGCCAGCTCCCTATAAATTTGGTCTTTGGAGTATGAGGTGAACTCTCTTTACTTTTGTGGCTTTACTTTTATTTTACATGGGTACAAACCCTAACTGATAATTTGGTCCACTGTATATGACATGTATTCACAACATAAACCAATGATTATATTACCACACAGTAGAGCAAATTGTTTTTTAGGCAATAAAAATGCATTATCAGCTCCAAAGGAGCAATTACACTGCACACTGTGAAAGCATATTAAGAATAATACACAGAACTCCTCTCAGTCTAAATTAGTGTATTGACATGATGGCAGCTCTGAAGATTGAAGAGTGCAGGAGATCCAGGCACTCTGTGCATTAAATTTTCTTCAGGGTAACTAAATGGACATAAAAACATCAGTGAAGACATTGGAGGCAGTTCTTCCTCTGATATAAAATACTGTTGATTTCAATAAATCTAGGTTAACTTAAAACCAACTGTTCTTTCATTCTTAAGAGAGGTAAAGAAAACTGGTATAAAGAGGGCAGTGAGGGTTATACTTTATTGACTTAATCAAAGGGACTTTGCCAGCCTAGTTTCTACTTTACAGCAGTGCAACGTGTCTGCCTTGTGTTAGTGACTCCACTGCTCTCATTCTGCAAGTGCACAGGGCCTTCCTGACAGACCTGACTCTGCCTTCTGTGCATGTCCTCTCAAGTCAAGGGGAGGGTGTGAGTGTAAATGAGATGAGTGTTTGCGACCAAATCTTGTCTTGCCTGGACAGATGGACCCTGATCCGTTCCACTGCTTGGATGAAGGTAGCACACGCAAGAACACCTGCCATTATTGCTTTGTTTTCCCTCTTAGATGCTACCTTCAAATTGTGAAAAGCTGGAAGGAAGATTATGGTGGAAGACTTGACATTATAGAACCCTGAAGAGAGTATTGTAAATCCTCTGATTCCACTAACATAGTTTCACAACCCCCTGCAGCGCTACAGGCTGGGCACAGAGTGGCTGGAGAGCAGCCAGGCAGAAAGGGACCTGGGAGTTTGGATTGCCAGGAAGCTGAACATGAGCCAGCAGTGTGCCCAGGTGGCCAAGAAGGCAAATGGCATCCTGGCCTGGATCAGGAACAGTGTGGCCAGCAGGACCAGGGAAGTGATTCTGCCCCTGTACTCAGCACTGGTGAGGCCATACCTGGAGTGCTGTGTCCAGTTCTGGGCCCCTCAGTTCAGGAAGGATATGGAGGTGCTGGAGCAGGTCCAGAGAAGAGCAATGAGGCTGGTGAAGGGACTGGAGCACAAGTCCTATGAGGAGAGGCTGAGGGAGCTGGGGTTGTTTAGCCTGGAGAAGAGAAGGCTCAGGGGAGACCTCATCACTCTCTACAGCTCCCTGAGAGGAGGTTGTAGCCAGGTGGGAGTTGGTCTCTTCTCCCAGGCAACCAGCAGTAGGACAAGAGGGCATGGCCTTAAGCTGTGCCAGGGGAGGTTTAGGTTAGATATTAGAAAGAAATTTTTCACAGAGAGAGTAATCAGCCATTGGAATGGGTTGCCCAGGGAAGTGGTGGATTCTCAGTCCCTGGAGGTTTTTAAGATGAGACTGGATGTGGCACTTAGTGCCATAGTCTAGTAACCACGGTGGTGTTGGATCAAGGGTTGGACTTGATGATCTGGGAGATCTTTTCCAACCCTGTTGATTCTGTGATTCACAAATCATTGCAACCTGCAAGTCAATTACTGGCTTTGAAGGGCTAGTTTCAGAACCTGGCATATTTATAACATTTGTTAAGGCACAGACATAGAAGACATTAACTGTGACATGTGAAATCATGTTCTTTCACTGCTGCATTGCAGATCTCATTGGAAGCAATTAGTTTCCTTTATATAGACCTATTCCAAATCAATAGATAGGGAAATATAGATTTTGTTGTTGTTCATACGAACAAGAAAGACTTGTTAGTGATTTACCTCTAACGTTTATGGATTTCTCTTTAGCACACACAGTATATAGTAAACTATTTTAGTCAATAAACAGTAATTGCATTTTAAGACTCAAAGGTGTCTGTACCGTATTATATTCAGAACTCTGGTAAATTTTTCTGTTCCATCTTTTGTCTGCAGATAGAATATAAGACTAATATTGTTTGTTGACTTCCAGCCTACCTTTACTTTTTCTTTTCCCTTTTGTGCCACATTTTTAGTTTCATGATACTTATAAGAAGATTTTTTAAAATATTTTCAAAGTAATGTTTGCAATTTTGTTACCCCTCAAGGACCTGGTAGAAAACCAGAAACTTTTATCTGGAGCAAATTTACAAGTCACTAGAGGTAAAAGTTAATTAGAAATTAATTTTATATTTTTTGTAAATTATTTGTATTAAATCATGGGTTACTGTATGAAATATATAGATTTAAACAGGCCATTGAAAGCAAAAAATAATTAAAAATAAACAGAAAGCATTATTCTGCAATAGAATGTTTCGGCCAAGTTCAATTTACTTTTCTCCCTTATAACACTAAAAGAACATCCTACATTTGTAGTTTATATGCAAGTCACAACAGTTCTGTTCATAACAACACTGTGTCTCTTTTATATATTCAAGCTATTTGCAAAATTTCCATGATCTGCATAACAAAAACCAGACATTACTAATTCTTTAAGGGTTTAGATTTTCAGACCGCAAAATAATTTAAACTGCATAAATGAAGGTCTAAACTGGAAATAAAGTCTCTAATCTTGACATTGTAAGTATTAAATTAATCTGTACAGAAAATAGATCTCATCCATGACTTCTAGATCTTGAATATCACTCTTTTTTCTGTTCAGGCTACTGACACATAAATAATTCTCTATGCATAGTCTGCGTTAAATATGCACTGTCTGCATTAAATATAATACAAAGAAGCATTTCCACCTAAATGCAAACACTGAAAACAACTATATGAAACATTAATTGATTTGTTTTGAATTCATATCTGACAGTAACAAGTACTGAGCAGCTTTTGCTTTGTTACTGTAGGTGTTGTTAATGCACTTTCTACATCCATTTAAATGCAAATCCTCATGCAAATAATCATATGAAGGAGGAAAAAAAGGAGTATGTTCAGCTGAAGACAAAGCTTGAAGGATAATAACAAGCATGAGCAGAGTGTCAGTGGGGGGCTTTTAAAAAAAAAAAAACCTCTTGGAATGCTGATGAAAACATAACTATATTGAAAA
>VXAY01000099.1:99292-113877 GCA_013399855.1 Oxyruncus cristatus
ATGGGCTAAACCGTGGCGCAATAGACTTACCACTGCTGACCACTGAGCAGCGGCTACAGTTGAAGCAAATCCTTCAGCCTCTTTCCAAGACACGGGACACAGTTTCCTAGAGTTGATTTAACAGATCTGACCCATTGTGCCAACCCAAACTGTCCTAACTGATTTAAAACATACTTAAAGTTGCAAGTAAAACTGTGTCAGTTAAGAATTTTTCTGTGAAAACATATTCATCACATGCAAAATGATGGCTTAAATGTCTTTTCTGACACAGTTGTGACTTAATACACTGGAAAATATTCATGTTTCCCAAATATTCCAGGTGAATTATGTTGTTTCCTGTGATGAAGCCATGCCCTGAATGACCTGGCAATCCTGAAATGAGTCAGAGATCCTGGAAATACTTATGCTGTCCAGGGCCAAGAGTTTCAGCCAGACAGGAAAGGTTTCTGCACTCTGGGTTGCTCATGAGTCTGCCAAAAGAGAGAATTGAGAGCTTTTGATGAGAGTTTCCAGGGTCAGGTTCAGCTGGAAATTCTATAGATTATTTTTAAAGTATTATGCTCACACTTCTATGGAAAGCCTCAAGTGTATCATTTGTTTCTCAGGTGGGACAATTCCCTCCCCTCTCCTGCTCTCCTCCAAAATCCAGAATTTCCTAAGAAATGGAAAGGTCAAGTTTTGACCTTGTCACTTATAGACAACTGACCTTTGTGCTTCTACGCCCATGAAACACAGCCAGTTCCTTCACACACAAACAACTCAAACTATTGTATGGGTTTGACCCCAAGTTGTTAACTCTACTTCCTGTAACAGCCCGTTATGGTGATCTCAGGAGCAACCATACTGGGCTTTTTCAGATTTCAAACTTACAGAGCTTTACAGAAACATCGTAAGTGTTACAAGTCAAAGGGTACATATATCACAAAGAAGGTTCATCAGATAATTACAAGGGTGTTTATTTAGAGAACGGGATTTCTCATACTTTGTGAAACAACATTTTGAAGGGTTGGAGATGTGACATTCTGTTCAAACACAAAGGAGTCAACCTCATGGGCTGCACCCATCTCAGACTGATTGTACAATGGTACAATTTATTCCCTTTACATTTTACAGAAGCAAGTTCATCAATCTCCTTATCCTCTACTCCCACAGAGTTTTAATTCTCAAAATGGCTGGGAAACACAACACTAATTTAGACCAGCCCTCTGTTCCTCTGTGTCTACTTCACAGCAGTGAAGAAGAAGAACTACTGTTCCAGCAGTTAAAAAAGAGCCATTTAGCTAAGACTTTCAATGGCTTACTCAAGAATGGTACTAAGGATCTACAGTAAGGCACATCCCAGCATACAGTGGATTCCATAATCTTGTGCTGGATTCTCTATGGGCAACGTCCTATCCTGCCCAAATCCAAATGAAAAAAATGCCAAGACTCCTTTGATATAGAAATGGATCATTCTTACTGTTTCAATAGAGTTTACCTTACAATTCAATGGAGTTTGTAATAGACATGGTGACATGACACATGATTTTGCATGTACCTTCAGCCTTACTTATTGGCAACGTATTTGATGTAAAAGTTTATACCTATAGACATGTTGCTGCTGCTGAAGTAAAAGACAGTGTTGTCATTTAGCCTGTGAGAAAAAATATGAGAGAAAATACATTCTTGTCAGTGTTCAATTGAACCAATAGGCAAGAGAACACAAATAATAGTACTGGATTTGCTAATTGCATAATTGTCCTCAGGACTTAATAGGTTTTTTTGATAGCAAATTTCTCCTTTTGAAATAGAGTTGGAGAATAAAATCATAAGTTATATTTGTTTCCAGTGGCAAACATATTCACTGCATTCATCAGAGCTCAGCCAGTGTTGCCAAAAAGATTTTATAATCCTAATCACTCATATCAACTAATTGCAATTCACAGTGTTTCCCTTTAATATTCCATCTTTTTCAATGTGTTTGGGTTTTGGGTTGGGGGTTTTTTTTATGCTAATCCAGGGAAAGTGTTAGCACACATCAAGAGGGATTTATTCCATACTGTACTGAACAGATGGGAGCTAGAGGACTGTGTGAGTAAAAAAGAATAAAGCTGTGGGGTGTGTGCCTGCTGCTATTAGCTGGACTAACAGTTCTCAAGCTCCATTATGTGTTCATGTGTTTGGGTATGTTGGTTTATTCTGCAGTTCAGCGACTCCCTGAGATGTAAATTAGATGAAGCAAATTCCTCTCTGTCAAAAGGAACTGGTTTAGTTCAAACATAACTTTGCTGTCATTTTGGGCTCACCTGTGCTTACTTTTAAGGTCAACACTGGAAAGCTACACATGCACACATACATATTCAAACAAAGACTTCAAAAGGAAGTCCTTTTTGTAGCTTTCATTAAAGCTTTAGGAGTTTTTCTGTTTGTTTTTTTTTTCCCTTTTTGTTACCACTAACTCTTCTTCCATGCTTCAGGCACCTGGTGAACTCCTCTCTGCTAAGGAGAGAACCAGAACTGCACCAGGCTTCAGATGCTCTGTCTTATACTACAATACTTCTAGAGCTGCTTTTTCATTAAAAGCTCGAGAAAAGTACATAAACACTTCTACACACAAATGCACAAAACCATCAATTCCTGACATGCAAAAAAGACAGAGAAACACACAACTATGTTAGACAGGTCTATACTAGACAACTTACAATAGGAATTTGTGATCAGAACATTAAAACTGGCTTACAGACTATAGAAATCATCCAATTTAAATCAATCCTCTTTAAAAATATTCAATTGTGATGCAGTTAATGAAGAGTGAAAATTTATTAAAATTGTCTGCAGGGATATGATAAGTTAATGGTTCAGTTATCAAGTAATTATACATTAGGCTGGCATTGTCATGCAATTGCCATGCATTATTTTACATTGGCTCATGGCACCATTTTATTCTGTTATTTACTTCAGGAAACTTCATAAAAGTGTGACCCTGAGCAAACTTCGAGCTGCGATGGAGAACTTATTTTTTTGTTCTGCTTGTGCAAATAGAATTTCACGGTCATAGGATCATAGAATGGTTTGGGTTGGAAGGGACCATTGGTGGTTCCAACATCCCTGCCACGGGCAGGGACATCTTTTACTAGACCAGGTTGCTCAAAACCCTGTCCAGTCTGTCCTCAAACTCTTGCATGGCTGGGACATACATCTCTGGGTAACCTGTTCCACACCTCACCACCCTCACAGTAAAGAACTTCTTCCTACTATCTAACCTAAATCTATCCTTCTTCAGCTTAAAGCCATTCCCCCTGACTTGTCAATACATGACCCTGTGTTTCTCTCCAGCTCTCTTGTAGGCCTCTTTAGATACTGGAAGGTTCTATAAGGTCTCCCAGAACCTTCTGTTCTCTTCTCCAGGATGAAAAACCTCAACTTTCTCTATTTGTCTTTAAAGGAGAAGGTGTTCTAGCTCTCTTATGATCCTTGTGGCTCTCCTCCGGACTCATTTCAGCAGGTCGTCTTTCCTACGCTGAGGAGCCCCGAGTTGGATGCAGTACTCCAGGTGGGTTCTCATGAGAGTGAAACAGAGGGGTAGAATCACCTCACTTGACCTGCTGACCACTCTGCTTTGGATACAGCCCAGGATAGGCTTTCTGGGCTGCAAGTGCACACTGTTGAGACATGTTGAACTTCTCGAAAAACTCCTTCAAGTCCTTCTCATTTCTATTTCATTTCTATTAACTATCTTCCTACCAATACCTGGCATGGCCAGGAAACCAGTGTAAGCATACTAAATTCTTACAAGATATAAATTAAAAATCGGAATAGCAACAGTAACAACTTTAGCTTTCTGGCATACTGTTCAGCCAGAACGGTCAGACTTTACATGAGTATGGATTCTTTTAGACAGGGTTAATATTATGTTGGAACATTCAAAGGCTGGATTGGCACATCTGCAACGTGTCTGTGTGCATGTATCAGCTTTTTTGTCATCTTCTTCCATACAAAATTGTTTTTAATCCAAATCCACAATCGTATCATTATACAAAATCACTTGGCTCAGACTTTTAGCTAGAATTTGTTCCAACTTGCACACCATACCTACTGCGCACACACTGTGTGTTAGAGACAAAAGTAAAAATCTTTCACTTGTGCAATTGTGTAAGGTTGTGCTACAATTCAATGTTAACCTACTGTTTTCATAGTACCTTAATTAACTGTGTGGATGCTATCACACAGCAGTTTATATTTCAAGGTAAACAAAATATCCAAAGATGAATCCTTCACATGATGATCCACCTCTCTTGTCAGTATTGCACCATGTCCCTACTGCTGTAATGTTCCTTAAATTCAGTCTTTCTGCAAACTGCTTAACAAGTGAGAAACTAGTTTAATCAGTCATTGCAGGTTCTTTCAGCTGCCAAGGATTCACTCTTATTTGTGTCTGAAATATTTTCCTCTTCTCTTTTTGGTTACCCTAGAGAGAAGGGTTATTAATTTCTGACAAATCTTCACACTTGTCATCTATCCTTTCAGTTGAATAGATTGTGCTTTTCTAGAGCATTTGTTTTCAGATGTTCTTGATATATGCATATAAGACTTCTAATGTAACGTATGGTAGCAAACCACCCTTGATTTCTAACTTTTATTCCAACATAGTCATTTTATTTTTCCACAGATCAGCCTACATAAGCAGGGACCTCAAAGGGACACTTTAATTTATTTTCCTCCTTTTGCTGTTGTTGTTGTTGCTGCTGTTGGTTGGTTGGGTTTAGATTTCATTACACTCTCATGTCACTCTCAAATGGTCTGTACAATCTGTTTACAAGGTAGGTTTCACAGCCATTTCAAAGGTAATAGGATTTTTTTTTTTTTTTTAGTGAAGGACTGTGAAATTTATAGCACATTCAATTAGGATGTAATATGACTTCATATACAAACTTTCATGTGTGTTCATATTCAGAAAAGTAAAATTTCTCTTGCAGGTGTAGGTGGTATTAGAAGATGCAATTTTAAATGCTGGGTACTGATATCCTTGCTTTTTAACAGGCTGTATATTTAGCTAATGCTAACAAGGGTTGACATCTATCTTTTTCGAAGATACAATGCGTTTTATTGCACTTGCAATGAATGACCAATACTGTATTGTGTTTGAACACTTTTTACTAGAGACTTCAAAATAGTTGGGGTGCCATTCTGTGAGAAACTGTGCAAACATAACAGAAGGTAAGTCACACCAAGCCCTAAGAATTACTTTGGAAAACAGCATTCAGGGTCAAAGATGTATCTTCCCTAAATTAAGTAAGATTTCTTTGCGTTTTCATTTCAGATGAGCCAGGGATCACTCATTATCAGTTTACTGTTCTTTTGAAATTGCATGTTTGCACAGCTAATATAAAAACCTTCTCTAGAAAAGAGAGATGCAGACATAGCTGTTGTGGAACAAAATACTCATATATAAGAACTGAAGGGGTCTCAGAAGAATGTGGAAAGTACAAAGCCCAGTGTCCAGAAGGAGATACAAAAATAAACTACACTGAAAATCATATCTATTCAATGTCTCTTACTTGTACATTTAGCCAGAAATGTACAGTACTTTCTGATTTTATTAAAACTTTCATATTTGTAGATGCTGACAGACCTTAACCTGTTTGTACAACTGGAATTCCTAGCTTCATTGTCAAAACTCTTTTCATACCTTGTCTGAGAAATTAATATATCCGAACTCTTCGGTTATGAGAATAGAATAGCGCCTTCAGGCTCTTTTTAGCTCTGTTTTCTGTTACTGATCATGGCCTGTTACATCTGCTATGGGGAGAAGTATGAGAAACAAAGGCACCATAGTTCTTCCTCCTTGTATTTATTGTCAGCTTGCTGATCCAGGGACATGGATCACTGTACATACTGTCAATTATGCACGTGTATCCTGGTAAATCCCTCTTCCAGGAATGTATCTAGTTGTTTCCTTTTCATATGTCATACATTAATATTTTTGTCATTTAAAATAAGTAGTGCTGGTAAGTTTCAGTGTTCACATCTTTTTTCTGCTTTAAGCCTTCTGCATGATAGTTTTGTTTGTGTGGTAGTTAGTTCACGTGGTGTGTTAAATGTGAATCATCTCTTCAAACCCACAGTCTCTGTGTCACTCAGCATTTCAGAGGCTCCTGTCACATTTTGCATTATCCTTTTGTAGCAACAAGCTCAAGTTCTTAGTCTACTCAAGATGTATTCACACAGAAGTTGCTCTCCTCTCTGATTATCTATCTCCTTTATACTTTTTATAGTATCCAGTCATGTAGCACAATATTTTCACATTTCAGACAGCTTGAAATTCTTATCTTTACAGCTCCACAAAGTCAAGTAATTTCTTATATTTATCTTACCTAAAAACCAGATTATTCTGAAACATATAAAAATGGGAAAAAAGTTGGAGAAAAAAATAATATAGTGAGCTTATCTTGGTAAGGTGTCTTGGAAAATAAGAGTGTCTTACTATGTCAAATATTTTTACCCCATTTAATGTCTATAAAAATAAAAAGTTATAAATTTTTTAAAAGCAAAGAATTTAGTCAAGAGGTTTCCAAATAGTAGGGAAAGGCTAGTCAGATTAGAACCATTAGATGTTCAAATACAACCGTTGCAACTATATACCATGCCAAATTGATCTCAGTATCTCCAGGTTGCTCACCCACACAGATATACAGCTGATAACCTCACGGCTGTATATCTGTGTGTAGCTGATACTACTGTGTGTAAAACAGAAATGTGTTTGACATTAGGAGCAACTGCATGGGCATCATTTTTTTTTTTTTTAATAAAGCAGACTAACTGATATTTTTATAGCTGAAAAAAATCTAATTTTAAATCTTTTTATCTGTAGAGACATTACAAAACTTAGCCTAAAGTGATTTCATTGAAAAAATGAATGACTTGTAATGATGTTCTGGTATATAATTTGTATTTCTCAAATTACAAAAGTATGCTTCAAAATATTCATTCAGAAAGCTTAATTTCCCTCTCTAATCATATGGTTGCCACCAATATAGCACCTGGTGCTCTCATT
The DNA here is from genome assembly GCA_013399855.1 of Oxyruncus cristatus. NCBI lineage: Eukaryota > Metazoa > Chordata > Aves > Passeriformes > Cotingidae > Oxyruncus > Oxyruncus cristatus. The sequence continues at coordinate 106,326 of VXAY01000099.1, forward strand.
TTCTCCTCATGAACATTAACATAAATGTCCTCACTATGCCTCTGACATTTAAAATCATAATTTTCTGTTTCCACTGTAAACAAAAATACTTAGGCATCTAATTATGGCATCTCTTAAGCCACTAAGTACGCCACACAATATGCAAAAGTTAAGATCATCAGTGGGTTCAGGCTCAGTGATTTCCCAGAAACAAGCTATGAGTAGAAAAGCAATCACCAGAGTTTACCATGCTGATGAAGCCACATGTGTCTTGTTCCTTTCTGTCTGCTACTTGAGACCTCTACTTGAGACAAAAGTCTACTTGAGACAAATGTCCTATGTTTTGAATGCTTTCTTGAAAAACTTCATTCTTCAACTTACTTGCAAATTTTCCAAGCTCAGCTGTCCTGCTTCTGCAGAATTTAAGCTTGAACCTATCTTTGGAGGAGCCTTGCTTGTCCTTGCTGCATTGATACCCAGGGGTGAGGTGAAGGGTGGGGGAGAAGCTTTGCCTGTCAAGGGAACCAAAGTTCCATCAAAGATTTAAACATATGCTTAAGTATAGCCAAAGACAAGAAAAAACCTGAGTGAGGTCAACTGTAAGCACTGTTTATTTGTCACTGACTTAATGGGATTTCAGCAGGCAATTTAAGGTGAACTGTATGCATACTTGTACGTATTTGGAGTGAGTGGGATGTAAATCAGCGGGACCAATATACAACTTAAGTGTTTTGTGGGAGAATGGTAGTCTTGTCTTTCCAAGTAACCGTTACACATGATGGGGCCCTGTTCTTCCGGAGATGGCTGAACACCTGCCTGCCCATGGGAAGCAGTGAATTAATTTTTTATTTTGATTTGCTTGTGTGTACAGCTTTTGCTTTTTTTATTAAACTGTATTTATATCAGCCCATGGGTTTTCTCACTTTTACTCTTCGGATTCTCTCCCTGATTCCACTGGCAGGGGAGTGAGTGAGCAGCTGCATGGGGCTTGGCTGCTGGCTGGGGTTAAATCATGACACACAGGTTCAATCCTAAGAAGATTTTGAAGCAAGGAGAGATATCTAAGGATTTTATGCAAATGTAATTTGTAAGGATTGCATTTTATTGATTATTAATAAAAAGGGGCCGTGTGAATTTCTAATGATTTCACAAAGAGTACAAATTTCCTTCTTTTTAGAGTCTCCAATGCCATATCTAGAGAGGATATTTTGGTTCTATCTGCCACTTTCAACAATAAACAGAATTAAATTACATGAATTATACAAATTGTATGATTTAATGCATCTCCTAAAGTGGACAGCACTTATAGGATTAGATCGTTGTGGGAAGCAAGAAAACCAGAAATCATACTGGAACATGTCAAATCCCAGATATTGATAGGCTACTCCTCTGCATTTCTTGCACACAAAAAAATCATTATCCTACACCATGTGTTCTGTAAGAGTGTGAATGTAGGAAAACATATAATTCTCCAACAATAGAATAACAACAAGACATCCACATCATTTCTTAAGATATTTCTCCACAAAGCAAATATGTGTTGTTCGCCACTGTAAGACAAAAATGCTTTCTTGTAAAGATGTAGTGTGGAAAAACATCAAAAGCTATCAACACAATGACTGTAGAATAAGAATATGTTTCTTTGTTTAAGTTCTTAAACAAACCATTGTGCATTAGATTTATTTCACTATAACATTTGACAAGAAAAAAAAAAAAAAGAAAAGAAAAAAAATATCCTCAACTGACTGTTGTTTTATTGTGGGTAAAACAATAACAAACTCAACCATGGTAAACTCTTCCCCGTTATGCTTTTTTTTATCTAAAGTAGGAGTTGTGCACTAGTTGATGGGATGTAAGGGAGGTCATCCATGCCCTGATGCATAGCTGGCACTGGAGAACACAAAAGAGATTCCACTTTGCTATCTACTCAGAGAGCCGGGAGGGGCCGGGGGGAAGGGTGGAACTGCTGTGTCCTAGGGCAGTGTATCTTTTCTCTGAGAGTCTTGGAAGTTAGGGTGGCTCTTGTTTGTGACGGTCATATTCTTCTCTTTGTGCTTTCTAATAACGTAAAAGTTGCACAGAATTTCTTAAGCCTACAGTAGCTGTTCATCCCCTTCCAGCACCTTAATTATACTTTTTAGAGACTGATTTCTCTATGAAAATTCATTATTATGTAATATTTTTGCTTTAAAGGGAAAACTTGTTTGTTGGACAAAGAGACATTCTCTTTTATATTAATTTATGATAGGGCAATTAAAATTCATGGGAAGATCCTCTAATAATTACACAAAGCAAAGCGAAAAACTTAATTAAAATTTAATGATGAGTAAGACTGTGCTGATTAGAATAATGTGGTCACTATACCCTATAACAAGACTTCTTGTTTACATTGTATGTTGCTAGTACTTATGAAGCTTATCTCAAAGTTTTTATTTATCCTAATTTGGTAATCTCTGCTGTTATTAATTGCAAAATCCATTTACACTTTCTACATCTCATCACTACTATAACATGGTGACATGTTCACCAAAAAGACACAATTCTATGAATGAGAACAACCTTTCTGTAATATATGTGATAATTTTCTCATGTAAGTTCTGGGAGCTTGGTAATCTAAAGCATACTGGACTTTAGAATTGAGTAAATTAAGCATCCAAAATAGTGATGTGGACTTTGTCTAAAAGTTTTGTTTGTTTTCTTTTGGTAAACTGACTCACACACCTTATAAGGTGTGTGGGCTTCAGGACCTTTATTGATCCCTCTTTCTGTAAATGTCATTGTAATAATTTTGAGGCTAGCAGAAATAATTGGAGCAGAGGGCCCTGTGTTGAGAGACATTTAGACACTTAAAGACATGGCGCAGCTCCCAGAGATGTAGTGCAACAACACATCTGGTATGTTGTGATTCCCAGTAATTAGGCAGGCACCTGAGCCATATGAGTTATCCATGAAGTGGATAAGTTGCTGAAAGTCCAGATGCAGTCAATAGGAAAAACTGAACACAGATCTGTTTGCAGAAGTCTGCAATGCTGACCTGTGCCTTCGGTATGTATCTTCATACCTTTCAGATGTCAGATTTTCTGGAATACCAAAAGTAGCCTGACAAATGAGAAACATGATGAGTCACACTAGTGAGACACTAGGGCACCTTCCTCTGGTAAAGTAGTGTCCTCTTATGGAAGTAAGACCATATGTATAAGGACAGCAAGAGAATAAGCAAAGCAGTGACTCATTCAAAAACTCCCAGTGACAATGCACTCTAGGAGAAAAGAAGTCTGTAGAATGGTGGTAGCACATCTATGGCAACACAGCCTCTGAGATAAATAAGCAAATTAAGTCCAGGACTCCAATATCTAGTATGAGGGCGTTATCGGGGGATGAGGTCTGACATTAGCTGTAAGCACCTGCTTATGAATTAACAAAGGGTGTAAAATTAATACATCATCCTGTTTCATTGCAAGGCTTTGCATTGAGGTGCTGGGAGCCCAAGTGCTTTATACACTGACCTAGATCAGGCTGTTTTCCACACTGCTCACTCAAGAACTAGCAACACATGCATTAGAACTTTAACATTTAGATGTAAGAAAGCAAGGCACATTGCTAATTTTCATATCTCTGTGGAAAGAAATGAGTCCAGGAGTACACAGTAATTTTACAGGTGGCTGTGGGTAACAAAAAAGTATGGAAGCATCAGTGTTGTATCAAAGGGTTCTACAGTATATCTGAGTGGGGGAGTCTCAAATTACTGTCCACTTATACCTTTTGCATCAATATCAAGGTAGGACATTATCTTCTTCACCTTCTGTTTCCCTAGGGGAGTTCCCATTTGCACTGGCAGGTAGCTTTTGCAATATTTCCTGTATACCTCAATATAAATGATCACTGGCAACTTATTGCTGCCTTAATTCACAAGATTGGCAATGACACAAGTTATGGCATCGTTCAGCACTCACTTTGGTTCTTGTTCTGCCATGTTGTCAGTCAGTCTCAACTGGCTCCATCTTCTCTGCAATTACTTTACAATGGGTCTTTTGCAGAACGCTGTTTGCTGAGTTACATACAAGTTGTGTCCTGCTTAGGGTAAGAGTGTTCAATTTTATATTAATACAAGTGTAAATTAAAAAATCTCTTAGAGATTTATTTGGCTGACAAACATGTTCATGCTCTAAGGTGGCTGAAGGCAAACAGCTTCGCAGTGTCATTGACTCACCACAGCTCTCAGTCCCACATGTAGGATGCAATTTTCCAAAGGAAGGAAGTGTGAGATAGCAGAGACAGAAACAAATGGGTTTGGAGGAACAAAGGGCTTAGCCTTTGTAATCTAGTATTTCAGATTTCAGTGACAAAGGTATGGAGGACCACTTGGGGTCTTTATTAAAGGACATCTAAAGAAATAATGAAGCGTGAAGAAGTGACATGATCAATATATTAGCTCCAGTTTACATTTGTTATAATTCTCACCTAATTGATTGCTTGGGACTGCCCATGACCTTAATTGCATACTGGTATGCCACCTTTGAACTCTGATCTGTTAATTTTAATTGTAAACAATGAACTGTCTTTGAAATATTTCTTCCAGTGTTCCTTTTATTCTGTCACAACTGAACCCATGCCTCCCTGATGTATTATAAGTAGGAAATGTTTTCTCTCTGTTGTGCCTGAAGACTGCCTCTAAGTCAAATTTCAGAAGATTCTAATGGCCTAGATCTGACACTGGCCCAAGAAGCACCACCACTATTTACAACAAGCAGGAATGGTGACTCACAAGTGTGGAACCTTTATACTTCTTTTGTGAGCACAGAAAAATGCTCAAAATATGTCAAAATGCCCTGAAAATAGGAGTTCTCTCAACAGTACAGCAAACATTGCAGAATTTGTGGATTAGGATTTTTTAACATTGCCTGCAGACCTTAAAAAGTAATATTGAACCAATAAGGTCCTTCAACTTGTTCTAATATAAGCAAGGAACAGATCTTTCTGTCCGCTGGGTAACATATACATTTATTCCCTCATATGTCATACAGAGCCATTAATCATTCTAGCAGCCTCTCTACCTCATAGGAGATGTAGGGCAATGATAATGTTTTATGTGTGTAATTAATCCTGTGGCAGATGTGTAGTTTCCAAGACTACTGCCATTAGAGTATTGACAGGATTCAGAACAAATATCCAGGCACTGGGTTAGTAATGATTTTAATATGATAATATCCAGTTACTCATAAGCGCAGAATATTCAGACCTTAAGTTTTACATGTGTTGTTATTTGTAAAGGCTTTCAGAGAACTAGTGAAAAGGGTTTTATATTCCTGATGCTGCTGTTAAACAAACAGTACACAATTAACTTATCAGCTGGGTGTGCATAATTCTTCAATTCTCCACCACTCAGTAATAGTCACCATTTGTGAAGTGAGGCAGAAAATTTATAGTGAAAATAAAGGTTATCCGGGGGAAAAACATTAATGTCAAGCAAGCTGCGTATACCTTTAAAGGTTTACATTTAAAATTATACTACCTTTTCTTCCTGATAAAAAGATCTCTTTAGCTGGATTCTTGGCAAAGGGACAACTTCAATTACATATCATTATAAAATTGAGTGAAGTAAAAAATACCCTAATTTTCTTTCACAAAACAACCCCTTGGCAATGCCTATAGATCTTCATTTGAGAATGGGCAGGGCTACTAGTCTTCCATGGGTTTATGTTTTTCCTCTATCAACTTTTCACATTTGTTACTGTATTATTCCTTATTCTGCCAGAAGATGGGTGTGTCTGTGATCCCCACAAATTTGACAGCCACACTTTATAAGGACATGATTTTTCACGCTACTTTTAAAAACTATATGCTTTCTAAAATGCAGAAAAATACGAACTGGTGGCAGTTCCTCCTAATTTCAAATCACATATATAGCATACATGTAGCTAAAATGCCTCCTTATAAAGTGGAGTAATGTATTTTATGACTAGTTTGGACCAACTTGAGTCTCCAGTTTGATAGAATTAATGAATGTATTAACCAACAGTCCTCAGTTTGGTAAGCCTCTGTCACATTTGTTTCTCAGAAACAACTGTGGACCAATAAAAGAAAGAATTTACCTGCATTGGCCTCCCAGTGTGGTTATTAAAGCTGATAAATTACAAATTATGTGTTCTCTATTTCAGACAGATGGTTTGTGGAAAGTGTTTCAGAGTGGGGGGAGAAGTAGGTTTTCAGTGTTCGCTTTCCAGTTCTCTGAGCCAGACGAACAAAATAGAGATGGAGAGAATCAACAACTCACGCTCAGGAAGGACTTGTGGATGGGGACTACTTACTGGAAAAAGCTTCACGAAGCTCCTGTGGATCATGAACACTGCCTACTCACAACTTTTATCTGTGAACTATTACACAGCTTTTTCAAATGTGAAACTGAAAACACCCAGGCAACCTGGCAGACCTGCTGTTCATACACCATGTGCAACAAAGATGAGTGGAAGGGAATTTCAGCCCCAAAGTGAGCTATCTCCACATCTGCTTTCTGCAGTGCAGCCATGATTCACTTCAAAGTTCCTGCTTCTCAGCTTGTTCACTGCCCTGAAAAATGCTGCCCATAGTACTCTGTTGTTACTGGGACGTTTTCACCTCTTGTTCTCTCTCTCTATCACTGACTCTCACGCAGAGACAGGGAAAGAGTGTATGCCTCTGTGGACAGGGGTAAAACTCAACTGAGTACATAACAAGCCCCTTCCCCCCAAAAAAAAAAAACATCCAGTTTCACTTTGGTGGCTGAATGCTTTGGGTCTGCTTAGGAAACATGACTTTGGTAGGGTCCCTATTAATTTTAATTGTTGCCTATCTCCGTGTCTATCATTTTTGACCTACTTCCTTGTAATAGTCTTTAAGCTATTTTGCAGGACTAGAAACTGTATTGTCACTGTTATTCACAGACTCAGCTACTACTCAGTAGTTTGCCTAAACCCAGGATATTCATCCTGGACACACTGGAATTATATAGCAAGTTTCATCATCTATGTTAGTTTTTCTTATATGCTGTCTTACATTTGCCTCACTTGATCCACAGGTTGAAGGGGGATTTTTCCTTTTTCCATTTTCTTCTGCAGAAGTAGTAACTGAAACTTGTCATATCAAGTGTATGATTTCCCATACACTTAAACTAAAAAAGTAAAAAAAATTCACATCACCTAAATAAATGTTTTATGGAGAATTTAGATTAGCAAAGAAAATACGCATTTATATTGTTTGATTATCTTTCATTTATACAACAGGAATTTCAATCTATGTTTCCTTTTTTCCCCCACATAGTCCATAGCAATATATGAGTTCTGTGTGTCATATCAAATTGCTGTTAACAGCATAAATTAACTGTAGGGAGGGGGTTTTTTAATATTAGAATGGTGAGGGAAAAGATAATAAACATGTTGTCAGAAATGTTTAGAACGCATGAATTCTGTGATTAATATCTGTGAATCTGTGAGTAGCTGCTTGCCAATTTGTTCCAATTAAAATGTGAAAAAAGGTTATTCATTATAAATAGCACAATTATTATGTACACAGCTCCTTTTTTTTTTTTTTTTTTTAT
>VXAY01000099.1:114027-134072 GCA_013399855.1 Oxyruncus cristatus
CCCCCTCTGGCCAAGTGCCACTGCAGAAACCTCACTGACATTTCCATCTCCATCTCCAACAGCCTTTGCTGGCAGCAGACCCTCTGATTTCCTCCCACTCCAGTTTTCAAAACTTTGGCAGAAAACTTTGTGTTAAAAAAAAAAAAAAAAAACAAACAAAAAACCCCAAACTAAAATATTAGCTCTATGTTCTGTATTTACTCACATAAAGAAAGAATAAGGACAGCAATTGGTCAAATCAAGCATCTGTCCAGACCAGTTACACGCAGGAGTTGGTGTGAGGTGCCTCAGGGTGGGACACAGCATACTTTAGCACCATGGACCTACAGCACAGTGCAGGTTCCAGTTTCAGGCCACTCAAGGGCTAGAGACTCTCACTCTGAGTTGAATCAAGAGCCTCATTTTTAATAGTCAGCAAGTAGCCTAATTCTGTGAATTTCTCAAATCTCTCCTTGAATTCACTTACATTCAAGGCCTTCACAGTCTTCTGTAGCAATTAATAGGACAATGTTGATTATAAGTGATATAGACACTAGTATATTTTTCTTTTAAAGTCATTGACTGTAATTTTGTTAAATACTTCCTATTTCAAGAAAGGACCTATTTCAAGAAAGGATTACTAGAAAGAGTAGGGAAGCATTTCCTTTTCATGCTTCCAGTACTGCTTATCATCTTACAGATGTCTGTTCATCACATTATCCCACAGAGCTTTCCAAGCCAGTTTGGTTTCTTTGCTTAAAAATAATTCCATATGTCTAAGCATCCCTGGTGTCCCTTCCTGTGTTTTCCTGTGAAGTCTCCTCATATAATATGATCAGATATATATTTAGGAATCAAGATTAGTGTTTTAAGTCAACAATTTATACAGTAGCATAATGCTATTCTTTGTTTTGCTCTCAGTCCTTCATATGCTATTGTTCCTTTTGCCCAGTTGGTGGTTCATCACGTTCATATTTGATTTCTTTTGGAAGTCTTGAGTTAATGTTGGCAAGAAGGCTCTGGCAACAGGAGATTATTGCCTGAGTGAAGTGCTCACCTTCCCAACACTTGAGAGAAGCCTAATGGAACATCTGAGTGCCTGAGTTCCATCAGTTCCTGGGAGTGCTCACCAAATTACAGTGTCAATAAAGTCTTTTAGAAATCCACAAAGGGGCTGTAAGTCTGTAATATGTGATGAATGAGGGCTGGTGGAAAAAGCCACGAATGAAACAGGAATGAAACAGGCACAGAAACCAAGGACCAACCTGGTTTTCAAGGAAGTTAACTAATCTGCTCCTCTTTCCCATGTTTATCTGCTAAAAGCAGATTTCATTGGTGATTCAATCTAAGCAGTTAGGTAGAATCATATCATGCAGAATAAACCCAACCTTTAGGATTTTCTTCTGAGTGAAAAAATGAAAATAATTTAGTTTGTTTTTCTACTATGGTTTTTATCTTTCTTTTCCACTTCACTCATGTACTAGTTCCATTAGCTGTCTAGACAGGTTCTTGGTTCTGAAGCATTTAAAAGACAAGAAAAGCCTTTTTTTTCCTTTAATAACTTGCTCTTCAAAATCTTTGTAGCTGCTTTTATTCCAGTTTCAAATTCAACTTGTCATGGCTAATATTGTTTTCTATCCTTTTTTTATATGCATTGCTTCTATATTCTTTTTATGAAGGATGTGTTTTTGACTGCCTCCCCTACAAGTTTGGGGTTTAATTGTGAAAAAATATTTTTAAAATACAGTTTTAAAAACGATGTGGTGAGGCACTGGAACAAGTCATCTAGGGAAGTTGAGGATGCCCCATCCCTGGGGGTGCTCAAGGCCAGGCTGGATAGGGCTCTGAGCAACCTGATCTATTAGAAACTGTCCCTGCCTAAGGCAGGGGGGTTGGAACTAGATGATCTTCAAGGTCCCTTTCTAACCCACACCATTCTATGATTCTGTGACTCTATGATTTCTTCAGGGGAGGAGGAGGGTGGGGTTTGGTATTTGTAGTATTAATGTTTCTATTTTCAATTTTTCCCACAAGCCTGGAGATGGGAACACTGCAACATTTTTTCTCTAGCTCACACCTCTATTGGTTGATTTAGTTTTAGGACTTTTCTAGTCTCTCAAGTCTCTCACTTGAAAGCATTCAGTTCACTAACTACTATACACAGTCTACAAAGGAAAAAGAGAAACCTAGAGAGTCAAGTGAAAATAAAGTTGAACTAACTTAGGTCTCTCTGACAAATAGCCTGGATAAGAAAGTAAATAAATTCAGCAGTTCATATGCAGACTATCAGTACCTTTGTTCTTGATTTTAACATGGAAAGAAATTTTACAGGTAAAATATGACTTCTTTTGAAAGCAGAGCATGCAAAGAAAATTCAAATAATACTGCAAAAATTAAACAGGATATTAGTTAGTCATTTCAGACTCAGAAATATATGACATATTTAGATCTGTTTTCCTCAAGCAAATTTGGTATGTCTTTCTTTTAAGCAGTTTACTAGCATACACTGTAAACATATAACTGATTGCATGACATGCTTTATTTGGAATCCACCCTCAGATTTTTCCCATACACATTTGCCAGTCCTATCAATCACTTCCAACATGAAAGACACATTGTTTAACTCCTGCCCAGCTGCACAGATTTTCATGTTACTAATTTGAATTATTTAAGCATATGAGCTTACCCTAAGAACCGCGCAATGCAGTATATTGTTTCATCTTGGTAGTATTTATAGCTGTAAGAGAGAAGCTACTGTAATTTTTGAAAATTGACATAATATCTGTTTATGATCTCTCGTTAGCACATACTGAACCAATTCACACTATCACCTGTTTTTAAACTAGATACCATGAGCTGTAGAGCAATGTTGGCTGTTGCAGCATGTGAAGATATAATACGGCTTCATGCATCCTTTCTTCCAGGAGCTTTAGGCCATAGAGAAATGCCTAAGAAATTCCAGACTGTTAAGCAGATTTCAGATTTGCTTTGTGAAAATCCCTGTCATGCAATAAACTTTGCATTTAATAAACTGTGAGTAAAAATAGCTTTGTTATGCTTTTAAGCTTCTGGCATATCTCACCAAAATACATGGAGCTAAGGCAAAGTGGCTCTCCAATTTCAGGGAGATCTCCTACTGCTGACCAAGAAGCAATGGCAGAAGTAGTGTTGTCTCACAGACTGTGTTTTTATCACTGTATTATCCACCATTTCTCAGAACAGATGCTCCTTAATTTATGCCAAAATGCACTACATTCAAGCCAGTGACATCTATATGAAACAGTTTAACCCACAGTTAATCTACTATACTGTGTGGTCCCTGCTTTCCTGTGCTTTCAAGACTGCCATTATGTACGAGAATAAAATATTAGGTAATGCTGCTTCAACAACAACTGTAATTAAACTATTACCAGAATGACAACTCATAGAAAAATAAATCGGGGGGGAGGGGGGGATAGGGGAGAAGTACAGGTTTATTTTCATGGTGAAAGCTGCTATGGGATTTAGTCAGTAACACTCATTGTGTTAATACATGGAGTAGTCTTTGCATCATCAATATTGATGTAAATTGATTGATAGAAACTGACTGCCTGTCGTTAAACTTAAACAATGCCTAGAGAAAATTCCTTTGAATGATTTATTTTTCTTCATCACTCATTTCACCATTTCAGCAAATATCTGATATCTTTTCCCTTAGAAAATAATTTTGCACAGCAAACAAAAAAGTACTGTGCAACACAATTGCTTAAAATAAGTCATTTGGGAGTTGATCCAAAGTCCTTTGAAGTCAATGAGAGCTTGCCATTGACATCAGTATCTTTTGAATCAGATCCTCTAAGGGATAAATATAATAAAAGCTGATGACAGAGAAGAAGGTTAAAGCTAAAGGCTAGATAAAAGGAGATGAAAGGGAGAAAAAATTGCTACACTTACTGAGCTTCATACCACTTGCAGTGAATAAATTAGGATATTTAGCCCTTTAAACTAAATGAGAGTATCTCTTTATCATGGTCTATTATATGATAGTGAAAATAAACAAGTGATGTCATAGATTTTCTGTGAAGGTAGGCTACCAAATCAGGCCATGTGATGTTCAAAAAGTGCTGCATTTACAGAGGCTGCCATTGATTTAAGAGGCAGTAAAGGCTTCAGTAAAACACGTATGAGATGTTTAGTGTCTTTCCACAGGTGGGTCTTTTCTTCACAATCTCTGTTTAGCCAAGAAGTGCAATGCCAAAGAGCTATTACATGTGACAACTCAAATGACTTCTCTTTTTATGGCTAACTCTTTTCTTCTTGAGAGATCCTTCTTTCAAATACTGTCTTTAAGCTCATTTTGTTTGTTTTTTTGTTTGGGTTTTTTAGTCTTTCTTTTGCACTCTTCTGTAGCATACATTCTTCAGCATTCTGTTTTAAGTATGCATTTTTCAAATGGAACAAGCTGAAGTTTAAGTAAACATAAAATAATTTTTTTCAATCACAGTTGGTATTTTTAAATATTAATATGCATTCCTGGGAATACATGCTGGTGGAAGGCACTTCATTAATATCAGGACAATCTTTGTCAAGGATATTTTGAGACATTATTTCCTGAGCTGGTTATAACAGCATGCACACTTTCTGTACATCTTGCCAGCATTTTCCTGTTATATGTACATAGTCCAGATGGGAAGATATACGAAACCCTTCAGCTTTAGATCAGGTCTTCCTGTACTTTTGAATTTATACTAAACAATTCCTCAGGAATTGTAATAGTACAGTCAAATACATGCAGCTTTCAATATCTGGTTCATTTAAATGTTATTAATTATCATATTTGAATAAATTTGAACTTCAGATTCAGTTCCTAAAGAACACTCCTCTTTTTATTTTCTTAAGCAATATGCCTTAAATGCTTTTCTCTTGAACTCATAAATATGTAAGAGTTATGTCTTTCCTCAGCTTTTTCCAACAGCTCTTTCAGAATTTTCAGATTTTGCTGTAACACAATACAACCAGCTGTGTATAATATGCTATAATCTGAGTAATGTGAGGTCAGGTTTATTTTGAAAACTCACAATGTAGGCTTTACTTTCATGATTTATGAAACTGCAAAAAAATTGGTCTTAAGTAGGACTAGGAGTAGGACCACTTTATAAAGTCCTCTGTGAACACATGTACCTGAAATAAATGAAATGACAAACATTTTCCCCAAGCAGTGCTAAATACTTGTGAAGATTTAGAGAGCAGAAGTATTGACCTATTTAGGACTGTCTACTGGGGGACTGGGCAGGCTTGCCACCTCTACATCCTCAGATGCAAAGAAAGCATTTGACAGTCTCATATTGAAGTATTTAATATTTTGAAATATTTATAATTTTTATCTAGCCTCTATCTAATCAAGGCAGTCTAAGACAAAGGGAAGAGGTACCATACATCTGAGACTTAAGTTCCAGACAATGGCTCAAGTTCCAGACAATTTGGTTTATGGTCACTAAAATTATCAGTAAGGGTCAAGTAATGCCTAGTGATAAATTTTGCAGAAGTGTAGGACCATTACTTTTGCTTGTACAATAACCACAAAGCCTCCATGTTTTGTTGCAAGCCTTAACTGATTTTTAAAGGGAACTAACGCAGGTAGGGAGGAACACGTAATAATAAGATTAAATATTTCTGCAGATGAATAATCCTGTGTATTTTTCCCAAGATTTAATGAACATTCTGGAAGATTGTACTCATCTAAAGGTGAAAAAAACAGTGGGTCAAATTTTTTCTTTCTCTGTGAGTTTTGCTTTACATTAAAGGTTTTTCAACTTGCATGATAAAGCTGTTTAAATGGATACAATTTTTTTTTAAATTTCTTGCAGTTTGTCCTCGGATTCAGTTATCAAAGCTACAAAGTGCAAGGTATAATCAAATTTTCTTAATGCTAAACATTCTAACAGAAATTAATACTGATAAATGTTTAAAACTATACTGATTCATTAAAAATTGATAGAATTTTTCATTGCATTTCTAAACCAAATATGTTCTCACACACACATATGCTCTGAAAATATACATTTTCAGCAGCATGTATAGAATATATACAAGGAACATAGTGAGAAGGGAAGAAATTAAATCATATCTGGTCATCTTTTCTCTCAGCTGCACTATCTGCACAAGCTTCAGCAGATTAAAACTTATTTTGCTAAAGGGCCCCTTGAATCAACATCATAAACAAAGCAATGTGCATCTCAATAAAAGGGTGTCTTTTGAGATGTATGTTCACTGATCTTTTAAATCTTTCACATTTTGTCATGTGCTGCTTTTGGCTGGGGCAGAGTTAATTTTCTTCACAGTGACTAGTGCAGGGCTGTGTTTTGGATATGTGTGGAACACAGGATTGATAATATAGAGATGCTCCTGTTATTTCTGAGCAGGGCTTACACAGAGCCAAGGCCTTTCCTGCCGTTCATATTTCCATGCTGGTGAGCAGGCTGGTGGTGCATGGGATGTTGGGAGGAGACACAGCCAGGACAGGTGACTCCAACTGACCAAAGGGATATTCCACACCCTGTGACATCACGCTCAGTACAGAAAGTGGGGAGAAGAAGGAGGAAGAGGGGGGATGTTTGAGGTGTTTGTTTTCCCAAGTCACTGTTACATGTGATGGGGCTCTGCTCTCCTGGAGGTGGCTGAACACCTGCCTGCCCACAGGAAGCAGTGAATTAATTCCTTGTTTTTCTCTTTTTGCATGCATGGAGTTTGCTTTTGCTTTTGCTTTTGTTATTAAACTATCTTTACCACAACTCATGAGTTGTCTGGCTTTTACCCTTCTTTTACCCTGATACCACTGTCAGGGGAGTGAACAAGTGGCTGGGGGTGGCTTGGCTGCTGGCTGGGATTAAACCATGACTTTTTTTGATTGGGTCTGGGCTTTTTCTTCAAGTATGACTTCAGTTTTCTGAGATCATTCAAGTACATGATGTAAGCTTACCATGCTTGAGTTGTGCAGCCTGTTATTTGCTGCCCTTTTTTTTGTTATATAGCGCCTGACTTTCTTTATGGCAAATAAATAATTGCAGAGTTGTCATGGTATCCTAGCACCTCTCAGAAACCTTAAGAAGTAGACAGACTAAACCTGGACTTTTTAAAGCAGCAATAGAAATAGCAGCTGAACAAAAATTATTATAAGGTATTTCAGCCATGCACATGACAGCTGTTGAATAAGAAGCGGTCCAAGTGCCAGAACTCCCCCCTGTGAATGTTTAACAACTTAACTGCTAAGGAATTAGGGTGATACTTCTTAAAAGCTTTTCTGTGCTATTATGTTCAAAACCAAGAACTTATAGTGTCAAAATGTGATAAAACGACTGCTCTCCAGATGGTCAAATTCTGTGTCCCAGGTCACCACAGATCTGTCATCTCTGGTTAGCCAAGTATTTTCCATAGCAGATGCCAAGTGGTAGCACAAGCTGGGAGTCCACAGGCCACATGGCTATGATGAGAAGGACTCAGCAGCACATACACGTGTCTCTGAGTATCTGCTCACAGCCCAAAACCTTCTGTTTCTACTGCTGGCCCACATGAAAGGGAGTGGGCCCAGCCTGGAGGTTCCACGTATACTTGGATAGGAGCTCATGAGCTTCTGTATGAGGAAAGGGATGCAGGAAGGTCAGATGTGTTCCCGTTAGGTGAGGCTGCTCACAGCTGAGACCAGATAGTTTTAGCTCAGTTCCCTCCTCCTCTCATAGCATGCCAAGTGCTCCAGCTCACTGACCTCCTTGGTGGCCCTCCTTTGGACTTGCTCTTCTGTGTTCCCACATCTGTCATTCACTGGGGAACCCAAGCAGTCCAGCTGTGGTCTCACAAGTGAAACCCCTCAGCTGAAAACTTACCCAGCATCTCCAATCTCACTTTCTCCTCTCACACAGATGCAATAACTCATGAATAAGGGGATGAAATCTGTTGCCTACATATATGTGCTGTTAAAAGATGGCTGTCCTAAGACCTTCATGTGTCTGAAATACCCACTCAACTGTATTTCAAATGACACTAACATCCATGTGTGGGGAGCTGAGTCCCTCCATCAGTACCTGATTGTAGAGGGACACCATAGGAGATGCTTAGATGCTGAATGTCAGGAGCTCCTCTAGCAACTTTTTCTGTCTCTTTCAAGGCAAAGGTGATAGTCTCAAAAAATCATCCTGTGTCACATACCTGGCCACCTACTCAATTTAACAGGTGCCTTTAGTTGTGTTTTTATCAGTCCCTCTTTCCAGAACACTCCTCACCTCCATGAACTTCCATGTTACTCTGTTCTCTATTTGTCTGGCAACTACTCTATTTCTCGCTGTCACGAACACCAAAATGTGGTGATGTAGAGTCCTGGTTTACAGCTATGCCAAAGAGCTGTATTTAGCCCAGGGTATGTGGAGGGAGGGGTATGTTGAGTTTTTCTTCATATACTTCTGAGACATAAAACTGCCAGGAGGAAACTGTGAAGGGAAATTTGCAGTTAGAGTAATAGGGAGGAAAAGACATGCTGTAATTCTGTCAATTCAATTGAATTTAAAAGCAGAGCAGAAATCTAGGATAATAAAGTTCCTAGAACTTGTGTGGAAATTGGCAGCTGGGTAGAGGACAGAAATATTCCCAGTGCCCCTGCAAAGCGGAGTGTCTGTACTCAGCCATAACAAGTGGCCAGCAGCTGCTCAAGGAGCTCCAGAGTAGCCTTGTCCTGCCTGCAACAGGGTGGCAGAAGTGTGGAGCTGCAGCATTCACAAGATGGATGGCACTGTGCAGGATAAAGCATGCTGCTCTGTAGAAAAACGGGTTTCATTAATTCTCCTATTCAGTGAAAACCATTTTTTATACACAGCAGTAGCAACCCACCAGCAAGCTTATGGTACTAACAATAATGTGGGACTTGATTACTCTATTTGTCTACATGCCTTCACCTCCAGCCCTTCCTTTTTCAGCCAATTTAGACTGATGTTTTTAGGGGCAGACCTTGTCGTGCTGCAGGACCTTCACAGTTATTAAGAACATTTCCCTTGGCAACCGTTCTTAATAATTGAGAAGGTCCCATGGCGTGATTCAAAAATTATGTCTACTGTTTAGTACAGTGTGGCTGATATGGAGCCCAAAACAAACCAGATGAGTAGGTGAGCTGGACTGGGTAACTGATCTGGAGGTATCAAAACTGGCTCAGTATCACAGATATGTTGAATATCAAACTGAATAACCAATGTCAAGAGAAACCTATATGGTATTAACACAGGGATGACAGCAGATGTTGAACCCCATAATCAGTTATCTACAATTAAAATGCAAGCAATACTTGGGAGCTACAAAAGCTAAGACCATCTAGAGATCAGTTGAGTTGTCTGGTTTTGGTATTCTGTGGCAGAGAAGGACCGGGCTCTCAACAAGCTCTGGAGAAAAACAAAGACTGCAGTTTCTTGTTTGGTGGTAGGACCCATCTGATTTTATTTTTTTTCTGCAGCATTGGCTCCTCAGTCCAGGATCACCTTGCATCCCTGTGGTTTCCTGTGCTGGTAGCAAAATGAGTGACTGATGAAAAGGAAGACCCATCTTTCTGTGCCTTCATTGCTACTGAACATATTGTTGTGGGATTGTAGCTTTTGTAATTAGCAGAAATGGCTCCCAACGGCCTGAGACAGTTATGCAGACTCGTACCAAATGCTAAAACTCATTTTCCAACTAACCTCCAAACTGTTTTCACCCAGTCCTAAAACTCAAGAACAGTCTTTTGAATCCAATAAAGCTTAGAGCAAAGGACACTTTTTCCTTGTCATTTGTCTGTTCCCTGACCTGGCTTCATAAAAATCTTCCCATGGCACACACAATGGAGATATCACACAATGCTTATTTGGCTTTCTGACAACACTGAACAACGCTGAAACAGTGTTGTCAGACACTTCTGTTTTCCTGATCAATGGCACTGTGCCTCCAAACAAGCTGTATTGCTCTATGAGCCGGTCTCTTCCACAAAAATGCACACATGATGTATATAACTACATATACATACATTCATTTATATTCTCAGCACAGCCGATGAAATAATTCTGCACCTTGTATATTTTTGTGCTGTTAAGGTGCACTGTTGCTTTGCAAGCAAAACAGTAGATCTTTCATTTGCTGGTGACATTGCACAAAGTGCTTATAATTCAGTGTTAGCTTATCAGCCGTCCAATCTCCTACTCCAGGGAATGTGTCAACCATCAAAAGGAGTGGAGGAGGTGTGCTGAATCTTAATGGCTTCTATTTCATCAGACTCACTTTCTTAAGGGCATTTAATCAATGAGGACAAGTAGTAGGCAGATTTTTAAATAAATGTGTCACTTTAGGTTAATCTGCAGTACAGTTGAATGTATTTGTTTACGCAATTCCCGAATATGTTCCTCTGCTGCTCAGCTGCATTGATAATCTGTAAATCAAAACATGTTACAAGCAGTTCTAAACTAGCCCTTGAGCAATGACTTCATTTGACCTACTGGCATCTAAACCATTCAGAAGTTTCAGATCCAAGGGTGTTTAATGTCAGTTTCATGTTCAGCACAGTTTCAAGTAAACCTTTGTTTCAGTGAGTCCAAATTGTTTTTTTGTCATTGCAGGCTTATAGGAATATTTTTGTGGATTGTTTTTACTTGAAGGGGAGAGGGGGAGAGGGTGTTCTCTTTTTCTTTTTTTTTCCCCTTTTTTGAAGCAAGCTTTTTCAGAAAAAAAAAAATCAGAAGCATTTGCAATATTTAACCATTGCCTCTTAGTATTGCTTATCAGTGTTATTTAAAAATGCAACCATATAATAGAATCAAAATCACATTAGGTAACATATATAACTTTTAGAATCCTATTTATTTTTAAAACAGTGAAAACATAAAACCAGATAAAACTGGTCATATGGACGTGTACATATTTGTGCTTGTGCAGGTGATAAGCAGCTACCCATGAGTTCTAATTTACAATGTTAACTCCCTGCCAATTAAAACACTGAAACCATTTATCCTTCCTGCTCAGATATGAAACAAAGATTATCAAAAAATTCATGCAGGAAAAAAAGGATTGTGCATTAGTGTTCATTAATCATGTTTAGTTTATTGTAAAATGGATCTAAATTAGCCACTGTTACAATGATACCAATATATGTCAGTGTTCAGAGAGAGAGAAAAACTGGCAAACTAGTGGAAAAAATGGTGGTTAGCTCATCTGAACTTCAGACTTTCACTGATGCAAAATATTGGCAAAGCTTCTTTGATTTACACTGATATGAACAAGATTATAATCAAGCTTAACAGCTAGACTGAATGCTATTCGTGCTACTCAGCTGTGAGAACATACAAGGCTGAATGTGCAGTCAAAACCCCTTGGAGACCAATGCAAGCTTCACCCACATAATGACCACGGAGCCGTACTGCAGTAGTGTAGAAATTATTCTGTACTGTAATAGAAAACTTTTACCTACAGCCATTTATAGAAGTCTTTTGCAGAAGTACTCTGCAGATCAAAGCGTGTGACATTGCAAAGGACATCTGTGATTACAAGAGGCTGCTTGTGTTATGTAATATAAATCATTTGAGCATGGGCATCCAACCAGAATATGACTTTCCAGTTCATGTGAGCCGTAATTAGATCAGAGAGAGTGCAACATTTGAAAAGTAGTGAAATAAAATAAAATGCATCAAAGGATATTATAGACAAAACAGAAAATAGGGCTCAGGAGGTTTTACAGGTGCTCTCAGCAATGTTCTTATGATTTTAAGGGTGATTTTCACTTGACCTTAACCGGCACAAATGGTCTGTTTACAAACTATGCAGCACTAGCACTGCAAGTGCTCCTATAAACATACATATAATGGATACTTTCATATGTGTATCAGTGTGCCAATTTGTATTTTCATTTTGCTTTTCTCCACTCAAGTAAAATTAAACTAATTACTGTGTGTTCTACTGGTAATATACAATTAGCTTCCTGAGACTGGAATCTATTTTACCTTCTTACCTTGCAGGAGTCTTTGAAGACCCCAGGTAAAAAACACCTCATTGCTTAAAGGATCCTTTATGGACCCACATGCCATGTAAATCAAGCCAATCTCTAAACCATGCTTCAACCTCTTTAAACACATCTCCATGTTAGCTTTAACATCATTATGTCCCATTGTGATGAAAATGGACTTTCTGTATCCTGTGATAATGAAAATAGCCACTTTAAGCAGTTTCTGTCTGCAATTATCCAGGCTTTTCTCAGACTCTAGAGGAATCTAAGCTAATTGCTTTGGGACTTTTGCTATATTTCCATAAATTCTTTGTTAATTTTTCATGAGAAACTGTTATTGCAGTTGCCCTTAAAGTTCCCATTGTATTCAATAATGTAAAGAAGTCATTATGAAAACATAACCAATTCACTAGTGCCTCCATCAAAGCTACAGTCTTTTATCTACTCGTATTCTCAGGTGAGACTGAATGACTCATCCAAATCCTTCAATTCCTCCTTTGTTTTTAATGTATATTTTGGTACACAATTTTCTTCATCTAAGCTTACCCAAAGCAAACGTGAAAGTGGCTCTATGTGGAGCATGGCCTTGTCATGATAAGACTTGAAATGAATTTGCTTTATCTGAAGGCAAGCTCCTCAACGAAAAAAGTAGCAGATTTACATTCATTTTGGTGGCATCATGCCAGATTACACTCCCTACAGCACCAACCTCAATGAGGTCTGTGCTTAAACAAAAACATCAGTGCAGTCCACTGAGATGCCACTTTAAAAGTCCCTGAATCATATGAAACATGCTTGGCTACCCCAGGCCCCTGAAAAACATTAACATCAGTGAAAGCACCTACCTCATTTTAAGAGTTTATTGAGTATTACTGGTTTTCACCACTTAGCTCTTCCTGTTGCGATCATAGGATACTGCCACCTTGTAATCAGATACACCACACTGCCAGCTCTGAAGCAGTTAAAATAGTTTGCAGTGCAAGACAGAGACTTCCACAATGACTTTCTCTTCAATGTTGCAACAGGAGAATATACACTATACTGAGAAAAAAAAAAAAAAGAAAAAAAAAAGGAAAGTACCAGTGGGAAAAAAATCACCCTGAAAAATCAGGATAACCCAGTATTTTTCTAGTTAGGGGATATTGCTGAGTGATGTGGTTTTGCTGATATCAACAGAAGCCATTATAGATTAGGACTGAATCATTTAATGACCTGACTTTCTCCAAGATCCTCTAGGGTTTGATTGCTGAAAAAGGCAAGGGATTGTAAGCAAACCTCAGAAATCTCTAAGGTTTGAGTCAGAAACACGCTCACAAATCCCACCGCTTATCCTAAGCTTTTCTAAACCTCTTTCGTGTGGTAATGAAGCAAAGGATCATTGTATGATTGGATCTCTTATTCTCTTGTAGGTAGGTGGTCTATAATGAAAGAAAACCAATATTGCTTGTGATATTTATCTTAATATTAAATGCAAAAACCTTAAATAAGTAAAATGTTAGTGTACTTCTTACTTTCTCATCAAAAAGACAAAGCTGGCTTCAATCTTGTCCACAGATTAAGATTTTTCACATTTTTTACTGATTTTGCACTGTTGGAGACAATCAGTTCAAGACCTGTCCCCTTCCCATACTTCCCAGGAGCTATAGTGTTTTATTCTCCAAGGAAGCGACTGATGTGAATAGGAATACTGGCAGCATATGGCACCACTCAGGATGTCTGAAGTGGATGGCATGTTGTACCAGGGGAGATTTATTCTGTTTTAGTTCTCGTTGCATGTGCTCCTGAGCAGCACACATTCACAGCCTCTCTCAGATGGCAGTTTTACTACCACTGCTTTTCAAGGATTTGCTGCCACTGATGTTAATGATGAGACAAGTGAAAGAAGCTGTACAGTAGCTAGCAGGCTGAGATTTTGACTTAGACTCCTAACTATTGGTTTTTTTCTTACTGTAGGGATAGCAAAAATTAGTGAGTGGCATTAGAACACTAAGCCTTCTATGTAAACGACTTCAAAAGTGTTGAGCACTGTACTACTTTGTTATCTCTACTTTATCCAGAGCACTGGATATACATTTTATTTCCTGAAGAGGTGCATACACCTGCTCCACCCTGGTTTTCTTCCACACAAAATGCTTTGAAAGAAAGAAATCACTGAAAGGCCTGTCCTCATCTCAAAAGTTTACACCTGTTGGGAGTTTAATGTTCTTACCAGCTGGTCTGTCTTTCTTTTCACCATTTTCTCTCCAACATCTGCTCCGTGCAAATTCAGCCCCAGGCATTCAGAGTGGATCAGGGAGCAAAAATGGATCCACTGGCAGGGCTGGGAGTGGGTTTCTCAATTCATAAGGGATGTGAAAGGCAGGAAGATTCAATCATGTTTTCCCTGTAGTTGCTAAGTGGACTTGAGGATACAGGATGTGAATTGGTGTTGGGTTAAACAAGGTGCTAACTGAGAGGGGTGGAACAAAGATTATGGAAGAGTCATGGGGTGTGAAGTGCTGAAAATTAAGAAATACCAATCAGAAAGGACATACAAACACCTCTGCTTGCATGAATGTCTGTGCACATTTATCTACTTACAGGATTGAGGCAGGAGATGAGAGAAAGCGAAGTGGAAAGGTGAAAATGCAGGGAGCACTTCCAAGTTTTTTTGCTCAAGAGAACAGCAGTGGCCAATGTTTGTTGAACAAACACTGCTGCAGCAGTGCTGGAAGACAGACTTTGAACTTCTGGGGACTAACTGTTTGGCTGTGCTTCCCTAGGCAATCATCCTGCTTTGTTTGCACACAATAATTGCAACAGGCTTTACAGATTGTAGTCTCTTTGCTGGTAAGGAAAATTTCAGTCAGATAAATTCGGTCCAGCAGGCCAGGTTTATTGTATCTTGAATATATTCACAAGTTCATAACAGGCTAATTTCTTCTTTTGTAGCTGGGTATTTTTGGAGGGGTTTTTTTACATGTCAGCT
The DNA here is from genome assembly GCA_013399855.1 of Oxyruncus cristatus. Taxonomy (NCBI): domain Eukaryota; kingdom Metazoa; phylum Chordata; class Aves; order Passeriformes; family Cotingidae; genus Oxyruncus; species Oxyruncus cristatus. The sequence goes on from VXAY01000099.1 coordinate 128,955, forward strand.
ACTTTCTAGCTTTTTTTTTATAGTGCCTGAACCTAGATAGCAAAGGAAGTGATCACACGAACTAGTGAATATGACTTGGATCTTTTCCCTTTTCTTTGCTTCAGTATCTGCTAAATAAGCAAGAGAACGACAGCTGCCTGAACTATTTGGGAAAAAAACATAAACAAAAGCTACCACATACAGTAACGTAGCCTTAGATTTTGCCAGAACCCTCGGTGTTAAGTTTCAACCTACCAGGCAATAAAGAAGATTATTTAGGGAATACATATAATATGAACATACAAAATTGTCTTTGAATTGTTAGCTACCTATGAGACTGATCACCACAAGCAACACCAAAAAAAAGCCCTTTCGTTCTTACAGCAATCTCTCTTTTTCTTTTAGCCAAATGTAAGGAAAATCCCTTGATATATGTACATATACTACCTATTTTCATACAAATAAGTGTGGAACTATCCTATTCCTTCTAGCTACACTGTGAAGACAATTGGCCACTGAAAGCTGTTGGGAAGACAAAGTTCACATACTTTCAAAAAAATCCTGAAACAAAACAAACCAAAAGTACACTGCAAACTTTTGACTGTAGAAGTCCATTACCATTGAAGAAACACAGTTACCGTAACAATAAAAAACACATCGCTTTACATGATGCTTCATTTGCAAATTCCCTGTGGCTAGTGCATTTCTTTCCCAAACTAAAAGAAAGGAAGTGTCATGTGTATCAGCTTGTTCTTCATTGCTCACATTCCTCTTAGTGTCGACGAGAATTTTTCAGTACAGGAATGCAAGAATGGTACTTTACTTAAAGATACTGTGTTACGTTAAGCAGACAGTATCGTCATTATTTAACAGCTATGGTAGACTATGGATGAAGTCCTGCTGATTTTATTAAAAACAGCCTGTCAGGATCTATAATTCACACATCATTAACTGCTTCATTAAGACAACAGCAGATCTGTGAGCTCTAAACTTGTAGCAGTTTCATGACAATACAGGTAAATGCTCACTGGCTGAGACGTGCAAGCTTCTCCAGTGACTTGTTCACTGGATAATTAAAAGCCAGGACTCTTTTTTAGGAAACACTTTTTTTTTCAAACTACAAGCATAAATGCATAAAACATGTTCACTTAGAATTGATTTGATTTAAGTTAAAAGCATTACTTTGCACTGAGGTGTACAATCTCACATCATCAACAGAAAAAAGGCAATAACATACCAAAATGTACAGTCATTTAAGTATTTTCAGATGGTTTGGGTTTTCTTTACTGGAAAGTGAGCAGCCTGTGTGCTGAAACAATGTGAAATGGGACCCTAACAGACACGAGCAACGTAAATTGTATTTATTTAAGAATTTAGAATTAATGGAGCATTCATTGATTAATGGAGCACTGATTTTATAAAGAAAAATTTTATTTTCCTATTATTTTTACCAAGTTCTTCTACATTTCCACTCTTGCTTTCCCCTCTTCTCATTAAGTAGACATCTCCTTCACTGTCTCCCTCCTTTGTTAGTGCTACCATCTCAGAAATAAACACACAACATGGATTTTGAGCTGCATTTTGGAGCCTGATGGACTTGAGCAGACTTGTATACAAGCAAAAATTTTGCTTGCACTTTACAAATTACGCAGCTATTATGGTGGAAGCTTTCTGGGTGGGATGCATGTGCAGTCCTCACAGTACCACCCAGCTCTACCCCTCTCTTTTCCTTGACCTTTTTGCCTTCTTCCAGCCATGCTCACCTGGGGTGTGTGCACCCCTGCGGTGCAGAAGCAGGGAACAGATCTGGCTACTAGGTGCTGACAGCTTTGGTTCAACCACCCCTGATGCCTCATCCCCCAGATGAGCTCTTTGATACCAGGGCACTGCTCCTATTCTGCAAATGCACATCTGCTGATGGGGAAACTTTCCTTCGGTTGCAAGCAATCACAAATTTCCAACTTTTCCCCCTTTGGGACATGCAAGCAGACTGTGGGTGGGGGTCCCGTGAAGATTCTGCCCACTGTCCTAGTTAGAAGAGCTGAGACTGGTTCATCACTGCATGGGTGTAACCCAAACTGTGTATTCTACACCCTCTATGCCATTTCCCAGAAGCTTAACAATAGACCATCTGCAGCAGCTGCCCAGAGCACACCCCACCCCTCAGGCTCTGTGCTGGGTGTTAAGAGGCCTGTTGATAAGGAGATGTTGCAGTCCTCATACCCAGGACTCACAATCACCCACTGTGAAACTCCCTACCCTGGGAAAAGGGGCTGGACATTGCTGCTGGAATGGGAGGAGATATAATCTTGGGGTTTGGAGACTTCTGGGACCACTTGTGGGATCGAGAGGAGGACCAAAAACCTCATCCAGACTGGGACCGCTGCTCTAATTTGGATTACAACCACTGCCTTCAATTGGATCACAGCCACTGCCTTCAATTGGACCGTGACTACCACTTCTAACCGGACTGCAGCCATCACTGGCCTCAACAGGTTTTTCTCCTCTCTCTTTTCTTTGGGACTCAGAGGGGCCCCACGTGGGGCTCAGCAAGGGGGCCAACGAACACCATTCTGTTCGTGCCCCAGCGTGCCGGGTTTTTGGTGGATTGGAACCAATTGTTCATCTGTAAAATTGTATTTATTGCATTATTTTCATTAAATTGTCATTCTGACTTTTAACCTCTCTTGAGTTAGCTTTATTTCCCCTGCCGGTTTACCTTTAAACCAGCACACCCACCTACCCCAAAGACTGCAACCACCTCCCCAGGCTCTTTCACCCAGAGCACGCCAGTCCTTTGGGATACTCCAGCAGCTCAGCCCCACGGCTCACCCTGGAGCTGCCCCAGCTCAGGGCCACAGGGCAGTAGGGCAGTCACCGGGATGGACCTGGACCAAGGACCAGGAGATGCAGATGTTCACCACCATTAGTGTTCCAAGCCTAAGTTTTCCAACAAGTCTGCAGCACCGTTCCTGGGGCCCAGCATCTTGTACTGAGGCACCCAGTAACAGCAGCCTGCCACTCTTAAACCGGTGCTCAGCCAACCTACAAGTGCTCCCTAACAGTCAGAAAACCAAAATCTACTTTCTTGCAAGAAAAAAATCCAGAGTTATTCTGATGGTCATTAAGGGTTGGCAGCCTTGTATGGGTCTCAGCGTGATGCTAGATCTAGAGTTAGGGTCAAGAGAGGAACAAGACCACAGCTACAGTAACAGTGGGTCTGCAGAGAGGCTGCCAGAAGAAACTGAAGGCTGCCTGGTGGTCACACTTTTCCCGTTTTTTATCATGTACATTTTGGAGGCTGCTAAATAAAATAAATAACATGGTATTGTATTCATTGTTATCAGTCTAGGAGCACTAGACAAAGCAATTGTCTAATTGACTGCTGTTATTCCAAAAGTTCATTTAAGTTTTGCTAACTTAATTCCTTGAAGCTTTACTAACAATTGAAATAGTTGATACCATAAATTAAATCTTGAGGTTAATGTGCTGTCAGCAAATATACCAAACTTTTCTTGGAGCCAATATGCGAATATGTATATTGACATTTTGGTAGGGACATAAATAAAATTTTTATTTTCAGAACATTTGTTTTTTCCCCTCTGTATTTACCTAGAGAGATGTGCAGAGAGATTTCTGCTCAGTCACAATATATTCTTTCAAGATTAAATCCCAGTTCTCCAGGGGAATGTATTATTCTCTCTGTAAGATTTTGATGTTTCTAGTAATGTTCTAATCAGGAAAAAGAAGCTTTTACCCATAGCACAATGCTGACAACTATTTTTGCTGGAGGACAGTGGTTGCATAATGGTCACCACTCACAAAATGCTTACAATTTATAAGGATGTCTGGACCATAAAACATCAGCTAGGCTATTCTTCACATGTCTTAGTGTACTAGTGATTACTGAGAAGTAAGATCAGCTCTGCTTTCCCAGCCTTTGTCTTTAGTGCCATTCAAACATGTCAAATACTATAGACCAAACTGGTTTCTAAAAAAGAGGACTGAATGAGGAGCTCCGTGTTTTTTCCTGTCATTGTCACGAGTGAGTATTTGTGCTCTCAAGAGTAAAAGTACTTGCTACCTTGGGAAATGGTGGATTTAGTACAAACTGGAAGGGTAGTCACTGTGTAAACAATTAGAGGCCAAGACTTTTCACCGTGACCCTGCACTGACCTTCACCTTGAGGTTTAAAGTTCTTTGCTAGAGGTAAAGCATGAATGCCTTCCTGTCTTTCCAGGACAGATGGCCTAAGACATGGTAGTAAATTCAAAGTGCCCAAGGCCATCCCCTAACCAACCTACACAGAACAGCACATGTCCGTTCCTCTAAATCATCCTGTCATTCAAAACAAGGCAATCAAATCCAAACCTACAACTTGAGTATATGCATCGCCCACATCTCTCGCCCAGCAGATGGTATGGGCCAAAACTGAAACGAAGCATTGTGTCAGTATGGATGGATAAGCCTAGTGCTCATCATGGTCCCCCAGATCTCCTTAAGTTAGCAGTATAGAATTAGCAGGGAGCTTGTTCGGTTGGTTCTGAATTTTTCTGGGAAATAAATCTACTCCTGTGTTCGTTTTATTTAGAAAACTGTCAGGAAATACAAGGAAGGTCAATAGTCACCACAGAAGCATCTGAGCAAGTCAAATCATATTTCATAAATTTTTGCAGCTCATCTAACATATTCTTTTCACAGCCTCATCCTTTCCCTGCAGCTTGTATTCTGTTATCAAATTTTAAAACAGATGAGAAAAATTCAATCACTTCAGATATTCCTAGCTGACCTGATTGTCTGGAGAGCTGTTTGTGTCCAGAGCAGGATGACAAAAGGATTGTATCTATGGTAAGTCAATGAGAACTAAATGCTACAGAAAGTTAGCAAAGCTTAATTAATTAGTCTCAAGATACCACTGGGCAATTCAACAATAAAATATTTTTCCTAAGAGATCATCCAGTTCTGAAGAGCTGAAAAGCCCAGCAATCTGTGATTATGCAGAGCAAGCAAAAACCAGTGGAACTCATCATGAGAAAACATTTGTGACAAATAATTGCGATTAAAATAAATAATTAATTAAATAAATAAATATAACCGGGGGGGGGGGACAACAAAGAAGGAGGAAAAATTTTTTTTTCA
>VXAY01000099.1:146884-160781 GCA_013399855.1 Oxyruncus cristatus
TAGAAGAAAACTTTCAAGTGCTACAAATTTGATTAAGAGGAACTGTAAACCCTGAAAGTAGAGAAGAGACTTTTCTCCTCCTGGACTGATACAGGGGGGGAGGGGACTGATACAGGGGGGGAGGGATAATTTTGTAAATACATAACATTTTCTTCATAATTTTACCTAGTTAGAATTGTTGTATATATTATTCTCTAGTTTTTATCCTGCTAGTGATAAATTTAATATTATGCCCCCACATCACGTCTCTTTCATCTGTATAAAATTTCTTTCATCTTATAGCAATTGTGTAAAAGGTTTGAAAAAAATCGGTCCAGAGTAAACCCACGACAGCTGGATTAAAATTCTTGGCTCTGAATGTTTTAAATTTCAGACCTGGATACCAATCTAATCAGAAAGTCACTGTTGGATTTGCTGTGGTCAGCATCTCATGTGAGCTGTCACTTGTATTTCCTGTAAAAATGGCAGGAATTTTATGAAAGCAGCTGTTCCAGAGAGATACTTTTTTTGCTGTTCTCTAGACTGATTTCAGCTGATTTGTCTTTACCTACGCTATACTGTACTTAAACTCTGGAAAACATACTTCAGTGTGCTCTGTGGAGCGACTGAGAGATGAATCTGTGTATCACTAGCAAACTGAACAGACTCACCCTCCCACTTTACTTGCTGGTAGGCTTAGGTATGTGAAATAATGAAACGGTTGAAAAGAACTGTGCCATGTGATATCTAACACCCAACACCCTGGTGAAGGCTCTCTCTTCTTTCCCACTGTAAAGCTCCATCCCTTTTGCTGGGAACCAAAGGAATATCGAGAGCAAGACACAGCTGCTGGAGGTCATAAGACCTCAAGTATGCAAACTAGCAGTTAAAAACTCATCTGGTTTTTGCAGATCCACTCAGATGGAAATCACTTTAGTCCAAGTTGGAGCATCCTGCATTGCCTTAATTTCTACCAGCTTTTGACAACCCTCTCTGGGGTCATTATTCTATTGGGATTGAACTTTGTAGTGCACATGCTCTCTGCCCTAGTATGTACTGTAGATATTACTTCATTCAACTGATGCTCCAGGAATTAATTAGTTGCTCACTTCTCATGCAATTCTTTAGATCTAACTGCCTATTTTTGAGTAACCTAATTAAAAAACTTGTTCAGGATTTATTTCAGCTCCATGTGGATAACACTCACATCCTGGTCCTATCCCATTCGTTATTAAGAACAAGAGCTGAAGCATCCTGCTGCTGCTGGTGCAGTCAAACCTGTTTGTGCCACATCACCTCTTTGTGGCTAAAAAGAACTGGGTTTGTTCAGCTTTGAGAAAGGAAGGAAGAAGGGAGATTTGACTGCTGTCTACAGCTATGTAATGGAAGAGTGTAGAGAAAGTAGAGCCAAAGCTAAGCAGAGGTAGAAGAAAAGACAAAAAATACAAGCTGGAACATGGGAAAATTCAGCTAGGTATGATACAAGTAATTTTCCCCATGAAGGTGGTGAAATACTGGAACAGAAGCCTAGAAAGGTGTGGGATTTGCATCCTTGAAGATAAATTTCTTCAGCCTTGAGCAAGACCTCTTCTACTCAAAACTTCTTTGAGCTGGATGCTGGACTACCCACCTTCACAGGTCTCCACCAGCAGAAATTATTCTGTGACTAAGAGCAAAACAAGTAGGTAGATTTATATAGCTAAGGGTACACATTTCTCATTTTCCCAAGCTGTCTTCTAAAAAGTCTCCTATGGACTGTGTCTCATTTGCCCTATTCCAAGAGTGTCTAAAATCTCAAGACAATTCCCAGCATAAGTTTAAAATATCAAAGCGCCCCCAGCTCTAAGTGACTTGACTTCCCTTTCATGCTGGTTGCATTTTCAAGCTTGGTTCCTGTACACTGTTTCTAGCAAGGGCAGTCCTGCCTTACAAACCTCTCAGCAGTCAGTGGATCAATGAGCATATGGAAGAGGGTGATTCAACCAGATTGCCCCTATGATATTGTCTTTGCAAAAAACTCTTGACAGGGACCTCCACCCTGCCTTTTAGAGAGACTCAAAACTATAAAAACACATGTTGAAAAGAAAACTTGATAGAATTAGGAAGTTAAAGGCAGGAATAAATAGGCTGTTCTACAGCAGAAAGATAAGAGTCTCTAAAACTATAAAGGATATATTAGAAATAGAAAAGTTTCAGAGAATAATGACCAGGATGATTAGTAAGTTCCATATAGGAAAAAATAAATAAAAAACTAGGCTGGGAGTCTTTAGTGTGGAACAAAGATGAGTAAAGGTGGAATATGTTAGAGTCTAGAAAACCATGAGAGCTGTGGAGGGAAGATGACTAGGAGATAAATTGGTTTTCTGTTAATTCCAGTACAAGAATTCAGAGTCATCAAATAAAGGCAAGAAGGACTGAATCCAGGACAGAGAAAAGATCTCTTTGTGGTGGGCAAAGCATGTGGGAAACTCCTTTACAAACAGGGACATTGTAGATACAAAAAGCTCACACAGAATTCAAGAGAATATTGAAAAAGCACTTTTGGGGGAAGAAAAAAGGTTTGTAAACTATTGCATAGAGAAACTGCACTGACTAAAAATTGTCAGAAGATGGATGAGTATTAGCTGAGATACATTCCCTATTCTTGCTCTTCCCTAGGAATTTACTTGTGGTCACTACTGATGATTGAGCTAGCTGGAAAGTGATGTGGTTTATGTTCTTTGACCTTTCCTTTTCCAGGGTGCAGAGCAGATCAGAGATGCCCACGCCATGCCCGAGTGCAGCTGACTCACCCAGGGCCACTGGCTCTGCCGCCGCCTGGTCCCCAGCACTTCGGACTCCCAGGATAGCCAATGAACACGTGATCCCCTGCATAACGTAAGCATGTCCAGGGGCTGCCTCATAAATCTTGGCCATGAAGCTAAACAGCAGACCTGAGACTGTGGAAGTGGGAAAGCAAAACCACTGGTGGCCTCAGCTGTGTGGCCTGAACCTTCCTATGGCAAGAGAAGCTGGATTTCCAAAAGCATTTAGGCTCTTCGCAGGCATCTCAAAATGTGTTTCACAAGATAGTTGCCAGATGCCTAACTCCTTGACTACAGTGTGATAGCACTTCTGAAAATACATGAGGCACCTATCTGCATCTTTAGGTGCTTAAATCTCTCCAGTGTGCTGACCCTGTGCCCTCCAGAACTTAAAAATAACTCTGCCTAATTGGGCTCCTACTTGACCCCGTGTGGTTTGAGGCCTGCTCCATCTGCATAGGCTGACAGGGCAAATGAAAAAAGTGAAAAGCACTTTTTGCAGATGGAGTGGGATCCCTTGAGGTACATTTCTGATCCCAAAAGTTACAGACAGGCACAGCAATTTTAATATTAATACTATGTTTTAAATAATGGAGAAGCTGTGAGATTATCAATTTATGGTTTAAAAAATACAAATCCCACTGTTATATACCAGATTAAAGGACTGCAGTCTATAACTTTTCATGATTCTCTATTACAAGATACTATAGTGATAAGTATTACCAGACAGGAAATTGCTGTATTTGGGGCTTTTTTTTCCTCAAAACAAAAGAGAAAGAATGGAAGAATGAAAATGTTAGGGACAGGATTCTCTCTGCAAGTGTGTTTGTGCTGCACTAAGTTGAACAGGTTGGAACTTTGGTGGGCAGGATAAAATAGTTTAAACTCCAAAGAAAAGAGTTCAGAAAGACAAAAGACAGAGCAGGAGGCATGTCAAACAACAGTGTTACTGTGTGCACATGTGCTGAAGCTGTATCTGATTCCCAGATGATCTCACATATATGCATATTTGTCTAAGTGTTCCACTATTTCTTTTCTCTGAGAGAATACTTTTGTTATCAGTAACTTTTTTTCCCATGTATGGCTTTGCTATTTTTTTCCTTTCTTTTTTTTTTTTTCCCCTTTCAGTATCAGGCAGTGTAAACACATTTTTTGGCTGGTGATTAGGCAGAGGGATCTTCTTGTCTAACTCAAGGACACATTCCCTCACATTTTCAAAGCAGATGATTAGCTGTAGGCTTTGTCAAGGCAGTGGGAGTTGCATAGCTAAATCCTTGTGCAAGTCTTTGAAATTATTCTCTCTTGATACCTAATTGTAGCAGCTGCCTTCCCGCTTTCACACTCATCCAGTTTCCCAACAATATTGCAATGCACCAGCTACTATTCCAGTTATCCAGTGGCCATTATTTGCAAAACTCCCCAAGAACGTTTTTTTATCCTCCATATGTAGTATGCTGCTTTAAACTCAAAAGCAGGTAAATGGGCAATGTTGTGATCCTGTATCTGATCCCACTCATCTGACCTCAGTGGCAGCCCAGAGGTGAGGATATTGTTAAACACCAGTTACTGTCCTTACATTTTTAAAAAAAGAAAGTCATGCCCACGTAAGAAGCAGCCAACCAGGCGGTGAAGCTGTGCCCCAGCCCTCCTCAGCACAGGGCAGGCGTGGGCAGCTCTGTGCCACAGGACGTGTCCCCAGCAAAGTGGATACATTCAGCGGTGAGGGTGTAGAGCACATCCGACAGGAAGACTCTCCTGTTACTCGCCCAGCCTCAACAGAGGCATTGTGCAGCACACTTGAAGGGCTTCTTTGGGGTGCCGTAATTATTAGCTGAATGTTTACTGGGTCACTTCAAATGGAAACAGCATGTCTCAGCAACACTGCACAGGGCAATTGATTAGTAGTGGAGAAGAACCTGTACCACAACCTCAGATACAGAAAATTTATGTTCAGTCTTTGTGGCTGTAACCCTGGTCAAGTCAGGTTGTCTGCTTCTCCCAGCTATTTATTTAGCTGAAACACATAAAGCTCTTGTTAGTGAAGCTAGGGCTGGATATTTCCTTTCTCTCTGTTCCAAGAGAAGCATTGTTCTACAAGAAACAGCTTGAGTCTAAAAGTAAAGAGGTTAGCAAAATAGCTGGTGTCAATGGGCAACAAGAGCACTCTGGGGGGTTAAGTAAGAAAATAGGAGTTTGGCTTTAGGTGCCCAAGTTTGAAAGTATTTGCCTGTGTTCCTCAGTGAGTCCTCTCAGGCCCTAATTCAATTCATATCAACCTTTCTGTACAGCAGAGTGGTGAGTTTTAAACTGGATGCTTTGTTGTAAACAAACAAAAATAAATAAATAATCAAGGCTACAAGTTCAATGATAGTTATTTGAGCTCATCACTGTGGTGCAGGTATATTCTTTGCTTGATGTTTCCTAACACTGAATGTACATGTGCATGAAAGGGAAAATGATCCCCAGCAGCCACGCCAGCCTCATTTGAACATTAGATTATTCACTTTCCCAACTAATCAATAATTGTTATAATTAAAATTGATAGTTGCAAATAACATGACAGAGTGCTGCTGCCAGAATACTGATTGTGTATTTGGCTTGAAAAGATAGGCAGTAGCGTGAAACACTTATTTTCCAATTTGCTTTTAGCTGTGTGCAAATTGCTTTAGCTATATCCAGCTGATTTAGACCTTGCCTGGAGGTACACTAGATTAATTGGGAGCCACACATTCATTGCTTACAGAATGGACTCTGTAATTGGTGAAATTTGTTAGTGCCAGTTATAAAATAACTATATAGTTCTGCTTTTTAGTTGTCCTTTCATTACTCTTTCATGAAGGGAAAAAAACAATTAGAACCTTTCAGACAACCAAGATTGCTTTTTAAGTCTTTATGTAAAACCACCAGTGTGACTCTAGTCAATATTTTATGCAAGCCAACATTAGTGTGAATATAGTATTGATTTTTTTTTGAAACTGAAAAGCTCTTCAGCATACATAAGAGGGGTATTTTGTCCTTTTTGTAACTGAACTTTAGATAATGAAACCATTATGCTGTTACTACCCAGAGCTTTTAAAGATAACTTTGGGTTTTTTTGTATCTTAACTAGCTTATTATTAAACTAGAAAAAAATCATTGTTGTTTGTTGGCACCTAAAAGCATTTAAAAAATACTACAGCCATAGTTTTACTTAAATCCAGGGTCCTTTTTTGCCTATGTGTATATAACAGGGACCCACAAAGCTTATAGGTAAATACATAAATATAATGAATTACTTCCAAGTAACATATTCTTGTGATTGTTGATGGATTTAGGATTCAAGAGCTATGCCCTAGATTTATTTCACTTTCACTTTAACCTTAACACTTTAACCTAAACCTGAATAAATTGTGAACCAGTTACTTTTCTGTAAAAGTATGGATATGTTTTGCATCTTACTTGTGATTCAAAGCATGGTGCAAAACAGTGGAGTGATTCCACAGAAAGGGTCCATGCTTGGCCCTGAACACATCCCAGCTTTCTAAGGGGAAAAGATGCCGTTATACTCACTGCCATTCATACGGGCTTTGACTGCTCAGGAGACACACACAACAGGGCCATGCAGAGGAGACCCTTGCAAAGCTCTCATTTACAGTTCGTGTGACCACACCATACCTCTAACCTTTCCCTTGCACAAAACATTTTAGCCTGTTGACCAGTTGCAATTAAACTCGGTACCCCAGCGACACTCTTTAATTTCACAAATCTTGGTAAAAAGACAAAGAAGAGGTGGCCTGTTAGTGCCTTCATTCAGGAAAAAATTAAGAAGTTCACATTTTATTGAACATCTGAGAGTCCAAACAGGAAATAAAGCCTTTGAAAACTGGTTTTTACTAACTACACTGGTCACAGAACTTTGTAGTTCTTCAGGTCTCCTTTCCTTGGTGATTAACTAGCAATTTGCTTTTGATGTGTAATTCAGCTGTTGATCCAACTAGAGCACACGACCTTGATGCTATCACTAGGGACTAATGGATAGTAAACATAAGTAGCAAGTGGATTAATGGATAGTAAACATAAGTATGCTTGCCTCTGGGCAAAGCATAATCTAAAAGGGGTGTAGGTTGTGTAAGGGAGATGGGATGTGGTCTGCATGCCTAACTGCCCTCAGCTACCCTATAAAACCTTCTCCTGAAAAGTGTCCTGTTTGCCTTACAGATTCAACATAGAGAAGGTTTTCCATTCTTATCTTACTGATCATTGTATACTAGTCCAATGAGCTTCAGCGTGAGTCAGAGGGATAATTGTATTATTGATAAATGCTGTCTCCACGAAATCAATTACTTTTTTTGAAATTCGTTTTCCCTACCAGCTACCAGATGCTGCCAAGAATCTGAATGATCTGTGAATTAATTCTGTCCTTTAAAATAAACGAGGGGGGAGGGAACAAAAAACCATCACCAACTCTCAAAGTTGTGGGAGCTTATTTTCCCTTTCAAATGAACAAGGTTTGGGGAAAAAAACAAAACAAAACCAAAAACAAACCCCAAAAAATCAACCCTCCCCAAAAAAAACCCAAACCCCAAGACTGTAAAACATTATTAAATATATGTGGCGCTTAATTTGAAATTATGGTATCAACTTTGAACATAGCAACATACAAAATACTGCATCCTGAAGATTCGGCTGAGAGCTCATCTAAGCTGCACACTGAAGGGCTAATGCTTAAAAACAGAGCAGTCAAAACAAAAGCAAATACGAAACTATTATATCTCGTGATGGACATACCCTTCTTTTCAGAGAAAAATACTCAAAATGCCTTCTTAAACATGTATCAGCCAATTAAGGAGGAGATACGGGCCCTTAATACTGGTAACTAGTAATATAATATTGCCATTTAATGGGCCCCAAAAGAATGTAAGAATTAATAATGATAGCAAACAATGAAAGAGAGCAGTACCAAACGTTTCAACTTACTGCCACGAGAGGAAGTGTAACTGGAGATACACACTTCTGCTTTGCCATGTATGGTCTCCTGGCTGATAATTTTCTACTCTGCAATAAAGTTCTTTCCCTATAATTTACTCCTGCTTTCAGATGGCAGAAAGAGAAGGTATATTTTTGGTGTATGGCAGCCTGAAGCAAGAGAAATCATGTTCCTTTGTGGCAGGGGAGTTACATGTAATTAATGGGAGAGGGGTAGTGCCTTTTAAAGACAAAGTTGCCAGGCCATGCTTGAACTTTAGACTACCTGATGCTTTATCCTGTCTTATCCTCTGTAAGTTGCTCAGATGTATTAGATAACTATCATGACTCTTTGAATTGCAAACATCCTGTCTCTTGATGTTGCAGGCCTGTGCCACTGAGGAAAGCAGGACATACTGAGATGGCAGTTCATAAGCCAGTGACACCTGAGCCTATAGCACCCAAATGCTTCAGAACAGTCAGATCTGCCCCAATGGCATTTTCTCCATGTTAGCCTCATAAGGAAGGTCTGCCTGTCCAGTGCCAGGGCTCCAGTACCAGGGCTTCTTTTACCAGGACTCACTGCGGTTTGTAACACGAGTGACTGGTGATTCACCTGTGCTTGCTCAGTGACTGTCAATGCTTCCCATCCTCCCTACCCACCCAGGCCAGCTTTAATTGTTCCCTTCCCTTTCTGCATCCAAATATCTTGAATGATTTGCCAGGCCAATACACTGACATATATCTACTGCTCTTCCTTAATAAAGGAAATTTTTAGTCTATCTGCACTAACCCTTTTACAAGTAGGACAGGTTCTAAAACCTTGTGACTCATGTGAAGTGCAGATATAAAACTCTACAGCTGAACACTCATTGGAATCACAGACAGCTATTTTATTGCCAGTGGGCTACAAAAGAAACTCCTAAGCAAATTGGTATCAAATCATGTATATAGCATTTATGTGTGACCCCCTAACAAAGGGGAGAGCGAGTGTATGAGTATCTGAGAGAGACTTACATGTGCATGTACTCAAGGAAAAAGTAAGAAGCTACACAGAATAGCAATTACTTATTCTGCCTTCAGGGACCAAATCCTTATCTGAGTTGCAGAAGCAGAGCCTGCCTAAGCCTACTGAGAGATGTTCTATCATAAAGAACTGGACTCTGTCTTGCTATTTTTGGTGTTTTCTTTTTATAGCACTTTCTTCTACACCTTGTTTCTTCAAGTAAGTAACTCCAAAAATGGGGACAGATTTTGGTAGATCAAAGGGAAAGTGGTCAAGTAGTTTCAACAAAGCCATAAGCCATTTAGAGTCTGGGTGTTTGGCAAAATCTCTATTAAAGGAAACTAGCTTCTTTTCAAGTAGGGAGATAATGAATTAGGACACAGATACTTGCGGCAAAGCTTGGTATTAAATTGTTATGTTCCAGTGCATGGCACGGGGAGACATATTGTGTCATTGACATTTTAATGATCTTTTGTCTGGAGCTCTACTTAAAAATCAGTGGCTTGATGAGGCTTATCACTGAAAATACTTACATTAACTTAGTGACAGAGTGGGAAAAGGTGTGGACAAAAAAATTACAAAAAACCCTGCTCTGGCATGCATAAACAAAGGAAAAGCACAAACTTCAACTGCCCTTTGCAGTCCATGTAGACCTGGATCTGGTTTCTCCCACTCTCTTCTGGGGAACAGAGAGCCACACAGGAAGAAGGCAGTCAACTTGCTGAAGCAGTCAGCAGAGCTGACTGCTGGTGAATAGGGAGCTTGTCGAAGAGAAATATGTTCTGTGTAAGGAAGGGGCCTGGTTTAAGTACATGTATTAAGAGCCAGCTGCTTTTACAGCTAATTGCAAATCTTGTCCCTTTCAGTCACCCACACTGGGAGAGGGAAAAAAATTACCCTTAAGTTATTTCTGGTTTTAATCAGACTCTCAAACACAAGTTTATACCATTGAGGAAAAAAGGGTTAAAAATTAAGGGAAAAAAGGACTGTTTTTTTCACGACAGTCATTAACTATGCAGGGGGTTCTTCAGTCTGGGGCTTTTTATTCCACACCTTGTTTCCACTGTGCTGTGTTTGAAACATAAGATAAAATTCCTCTTTAAACTTATATTTGTCTATTTAAGAAAATATTAGCAAGGGACTTACTTAAGTCCTTTCCCAGCATACTGTTCTAAAAGAAAGACCCACAAGAGCAGAAATGGCACATCCTTGTTGATTCTGAAGGTTCAGCCAGGGCTGGGGGGTTCCTGGAGGCTGGCAGGTCCCATCTGACCAACCCAGCCAGCGGGCAAAACAACCACAGTGCAGCTCTAGCCCAAGGCAACTTTATCCCTGGGTTAGGGAAGAACAGAGACAGCCTGGACTGAAATGGGAGACCTGGGCTAAGGGTGAGGGGAGGAAGCTCCGTGGGAGGTTGGGCAGGGTGAGTAAGGTGTGGTAATGCCCTCAGGGCACTGGAAACAATTAAGAGAACTGCAGTAATTTACTCTCCTTGTCAAGATGGATGCTTTAAAACTAGTCTCCTCTATTAACAGTTTAAACAGGCTTTCAGGGAGTTTTTGCCTACTGATTTAACTCTATTTTTTTATCAGGCATTGCTGCAGTTTCATGAATAAATCCTACAGCATTATGCTGATAGCAGTAAGTAAGCATATCCTACCATTAGCAAACTCAAATGATGGAAATCATGTAATTAATTAACATACATCATTATACCATCCAAAATGACCACAGAATGTTGCTGAAACACCTGTGAGGCTTCTGGAACTGAACTACAGGTATCGGCTTGGTCTGCTGGAGTTCGTTTGCCAATAAAAAAATCTGCTTTCAAACTCCCCAGAGCACTTCTCTATCCTATTATGGAGACTAAGTTTTCTTCAAGACAAATATTGTTAGGCTATAAATAATAATTACCTGCGCTAAATCCTTAAGTTTGCTGATTTATCAGTCCAGACAAGAAATTTCAAAGTTGCTACTGAGACAGAAAGCTGAGGACAATATATTTGCTAGTTTTGATAGTGACAAGACACCTGATGCCAGAAGGAAATATGAACTAGATTTCCTGCTTAACTCCACTGGTTTCATGAGAAGAGCCACGGCGGTGAGCTACAGAAGGCCACTGTGGTGTCCTGTGCGTATGCCAGCTTTTGTGCTATCAACAGCCCCTGGAGTGTGTTTTAGGATGGATTTGGGGTTTCTCTAACTTCATGTCCTTTGGAGGCCCTTGTTCTGACAGCACTAGTTAGTGACAAGTGGGACTACTGATCCAATGGTTAAGCTTAACCAGAAACAAGGAGGGGATGGTACGACACAGAATTAGCTATGTGACTTCTCAGGTGCTCCCCAAGGCCACCAGGGGATCTAAAATTATAAAACTGGAGCAGTGTTACTCCCAGCCCCCGTTTTTACCAGCCTAGCTCTGGTAGCCAGCCATCTCACTCAGTTAGACCCCTGTCCTCTTTCAGGCCCTAGAGCTACGTAATTGCTAAAAAAACTCCCCACCCCTTCTCTGTTCACATCCATTTTTTCCGCAAGCACCCCAGGCAGTAGCTCCATGGCTGGGTTTTTTTGATCTGTGTGATGGGTTCACACTGACAGACCTTTAATTTCTCTACCTGCATTTGCACAGACAGGCTAGAAACTCAGTAATGCATAAGCCCAGCTTCATCTTTTCAAGACATCCAGCAACATCTGGATAAAGCACAGGAGCAAGGTCACTGATAGCTGCTGCTGGAAGGGCAGAGCAGTAGATGTGTCAGCTAGAGGTAACAAAAAGTATAAGCCCATCTTGTCGAAAACAGAGTGCAAATATATCCGTGTCATGATGCTTCTGCTGCCCCTTTTCAGTGACCAGCCTCTGCAGTTCTTAGTTCCCATGTGTGTAAATTGTCTTCCTTGTGTAACTGCTTCAGTTTGCTCATCCTTTGGATGCTCACACGGTGGTGAGATGACCAAGTAGCTGGTAGGGGAGTGCTGAACCACAGTCATGCTCACTGTGGCACAGCCTTTAAGGAGGTCAGCATGGCAAGTGTTAAACCAAAAGGAAGACAATAAAGCCAGATGGAAGACAATAATCTTAAGTGGAGGAAGACAATAAATGGCAATGGATGTTAGTCACTCTTACAGATCTCAAGGACACAATAAAGCTATAACAATAATTGCAATTTTAACTGTTGCTTACCCCATATCAATCAGAATAATTCATTCCAGTTACTTATGACACTCAGACCACACTAAATTAAAATCACCAATAGAGTGAATTTTTAAGATGTGTTTTGCTCTGCAAGCATTACTGGTCTAGGCGGGGAAAAAAAATCAATGGTACATTTCAACACAAAAGCCATCTGAGCCTTTACTATAGAAGTAATAAGGCATTTATTATTTCAAGAGCCCTGCATTCACAATATCCCCTTTTTCAAAGAAAACACCCCTTCCTTCCCATTTTTTATGAGGCTAACTTGTAGTATGTCACCACTGTGAGACTTCTGAATGTGTTCAGAACAAGACAATAATAGTAAGCCACAGATGAATGATGTGTAGTAAAAATCAATAAACCTTATAACTATTCACTAAGGGAACTGATTTTATGCCTATAAAAATAAAACAATTATAGCAATATTAATGGCAGATTCATCATAGTAATATAAAAAGTCCAAGTGTGCTTGTCTGTTGGGAATCTTTAATTCATCCTTCTGTATTAAGTATTCACAAGGTAGAAGAAACGGAACTGACTTCAAGAACAATCTTTAAGTTGCAGTAATTCACCCTGTCAAAAAAAAACCCCACCAACAAACACAAAACAAACAAACAAAAAAACCAGTAAAACTTTAAAAAACAGTTTTGACAATCAATGTGACTGGTATATGCAGAAAACAACCAAAGTTAAAGCCTCAAATCCTGACCAGTAAATCTCATTTTTTTTTTTTCATGTCATGATTAGTGATTTCATATTACTATATGCTGTGTTAACCACATTGTAACAAAATGATGTAACCATTTTGTGGTAATGCAGATCAACTTCAGCAAAGGATTTTTTTTTTTTTTAATTGACAGCTCCTCTGCTTTTAGGCATCTATTCAAATTGGGGGGGAAGGGGGACAATACAGACATAATAGGAAAAAATTGCCTGTAATTTATAGCATAAAGAGCTGCTCTAAAACAGGTATTAGAGATTTCAGTTCCACTAATACCATCCAAAGTGTTACTATGGGCCTTTTTTGAACCTATCAGGGTCAACTGAAAGAGGTCCATGGCCATCTCAGGCTCTGCATCACCTGCTGGGAGAGGACAACGGCACAGGCCCAGCAGGAGCACAACTTGTAGCTGCGTCATTGCTGCAGCCTCTGCTATCTACAGCTATGACACATCTTTCAAAGTGGCCCATAGACTCCCAGAAATTAAAAAAAAAAAAAAAAAGGCAACTTTTTTTCTTTATTCTGATTGCCGAATTATTTAAGGCAAGTAAAAAAATGAAAGCATTCCATATAGGTTTTACATAAAATAAACTAGATTACAGCATAAAACAAGTAAACAGGTAATGGCATTAAAGTCTCTCCTCTAAATCTGGGTAATTGTAAACATTAAAAAAAAGACTGCAGGACTATTCAAGTAATAGAACAATCACAGATGTCTTCTTGTATGCAGGCTATTAGGTTATCTGCCATTCAAGATTATCAAAAAAGACATTTCATTATTCACAGATGCTCATTATCTCCATTTAAAATCTATACATTATATACAACACAGTTTTTGTGGTACTAGAATCCCCATGCCTTCCAAAGGTATATTTTTCACAATACACAATTACAATGAAACAGTGAATACAGTAACATTTTACACTGATGCATCTTAATAGGAACCACCAAATAGACATCTACATTGTACCAAAGTGTCATCACAGTTAGCCTCTCTGAGAGCTTGTGGGAAATATCAGAAGGGTATGCAAGGTTCAGGCACACTGATACATAACATTATTTATTTACAATTGGAAAGAAAAAAAGAAAAAAAATAAAAAGAAAAGGAAGAAGAAAAGAAACAAACAGCCTTTTGCAGTTAACGCTTTCTAAACGTGACAAATACATATCTCCATTTACTGTGTGGTTCGCAACTTAGCAGCAGACCCTGTGTGCGAGCCTTGGTACTGATACAAAAAAAGTAAAGAATA
>VXAY01000099.1:161053-177209 GCA_013399855.1 Oxyruncus cristatus
TTATTCTTTTTATATATATAAATATATATAAAATAGATACATTTAATTATATATATATTTTTATATATATATGTATATATATATATATACGCATATATATATATATAAAAACAGAAGTCTAATTACAGCAACATTTGTTACTCTGTGATAAAATCTGCAATTTACAAAAATGAAATGACTGGTTTTTGCCTGCCATTAAGGCATTTCAAATTAACACCATGGAACTGATGTCTGTAATAAAGCGCTTCCTCATGTGATCCAGTCACATGACAATGTTCATCCCCAAATTCATCATTCTCTGAAAAGAGAAAGAAGAATGTTTTAGTAAGCAGCATTCCTTCTTCATACTTTTTTTCTGCACTTTGGATACATCATGAAATGAAATCTGTACTAGTATTGTCTTATTCAAGCAGAAGCGATGGCAAGCCATGTCCTAATCCCTCCGCTACCAGGAACAACATACTGAGAAGTAACCTGTGCTGGGATTTATCTTGTGGATTCTGATGCCCTATTATCCAGCAGCTCTTTAAGAGCTACAAACCTTTCTTACTCAAATAATTCCAGCTAAGAGCCTTTCACAGTTGCTTGTTTTCAGAGTTAGCTTTCAGCAAGAAACCCATAATCATGGAATTTTCAGCACTATTTAATACATTAAACTCTGAGGCTTAACATAGCAGCAATGAACAAAACCCTAATTTTAAAGATGCTTTTGGTTTTTCACTTGAGATGGGATCATTATAATACAGGAGAGTCTCTTTTCTCTTGAAGAGTAAGGGTGATAATTGAAGAGTAAATTCTACTGAGAACCTAGAAAATAACTGAGCTGTAAATGTGTGGAAGTAACTTAAGTAAGAGTCATCTCTAATGGGCTCCCATCTCTCTGAAAGAAAAATCAGCAAATGAGGCAAACCTGCAGAATAGATAAAATCCTAAATTTTCCTGGTCACAAATAAAACCAACTGAACATTAATTTTAAACTCAAGTTATAAACATTTGGATATTATTATTATCTTACATCTTATTATTATCTTAAATTATATTTCATGATCACTTGTTTTATCTTAATACAAACCCTTAAAGGATTCTTCATGGAAAATCTCAGAAGACAGACTACTTGTTCTTTCCTAATGATCTATGTTACAGTTAAAGGACACAACTAAGCACACAATGTCACCTTAAAGAGAACAAAACTGCAATTAACCCAAAATACCAAGTTTTTCCTCAACCTTAAAAAACATGTCATATAAAGAACTGCAGACCATCAGGCCAAAAATATCTATGATTTGCTTTCTCCTCTCAACGTTATGATATATAATTTACTGGCTATTTACCTTCTTTGTGCAGGAAACATACCAGATGCAGATGCCTGTGCAGCCACCTGCTGAGTGGCAACAAGGGCAGCAGAGGTCAATCCTGAGGGAAAGAAGAAAAAAAGGAATGTTGATGTACGTCTGGTTTTAATGGATTTTTGTGCTCAGAGAAATGGTAGGAAGCATCTCTAAGGCAAACAGCCAGAAAATAGTGGGTCTTAACACTATATAAATGGAAAATATTCCAGGCAACATCGTTAAGGCAGTCTGTCCATTGTGATCAATATACTTTTATATAATAAACTGAATTGTTCTTGACAATTATTTTACAAGAAATTACAGCATTTCTACTTATACGGCATTCCTTTCCAAATACTGCACTGCATGATGCTAAGTGGTTTGTATGAGTTCCTGAATAGGAAGCTCAGTAGAAATTATAGGTACCAGGAAACAACAAGAATCAAAAGACACAGTGAATTACAGAAACGACATGCCAGCTGCTCAGAATACAATACTTTCATAATAGTTTACAATTTTTATAGTTTTGCTAGTGAACAAGCATAATGCATCCCAAAAGGCATATGGAATCACTGAATCAAACTGAGAAATGTCAAGACTTTTACACAGGAAAAATAAGTGCTGAGGAACCAAGTGAATGTAAAGAAATAATGTCATTTAGCCACTGATTGTGGTAGCACATACTTTGCTGCATGGGAGGAAATCTCTCTTTCATTCAGCCAGAGTCCACGGTTAGAGAAAAAACATTCAAAGACTGGTCTAAAACCTAGGGAAAATAAATTGCATCTTACTGTGCTTTTTCCCTGACTGCAACTTTGTGCACGGCATTTGCCAAAATACAAAGAGTCCTCTTTCAGATGGTCAAATTATAACAAGCGCAAACCCTTGTGACTGCAATGCCTTGTACATAAAATATGTTCAGTATAAAAAGCCTTTGTCTTTGCTACACTTTCTCCATTGCTTACACAACCCTAATTATACAAAAAGGAGGTTATTTGGTTTGGACTTTTTACTGCCTTTCAGCCAGTAATGTCAGTTTGTGGGAAGAATCAAAACATTCACGTGAATGACAGCCTAACTGGTACAGCTTTAATAATGTTCTGACACCCAGTTTTGGAAACAAAAGTTGGTACTTCTTAGGCATGAAGTTATTAATATACTCTTTAGTACATGCTGTGAATTTTCAAGCCTTCTTCCTAAATGTAAAGTGCTTCTCATTTAACAGTGGGATCTCTATTCAAAATGCTCCAAGTAGGCATGATTTCCAATGTCAAGGCAACAATCCTACAAGCAAGCTAATTCTACCACTGGAAATTTTCTGCTCACCTTGAAATGGGTCATATTGTCCAGGTATGAGTGGGTAACCCATCCCAACATGTGTATGATGGTGCGTATGGAGATGCCGCTGGCTAAAAGGAGAATGGCGGTCTCGCTCCCTTTCTGCTTCCCGTTCACGCTCAGCTGCTGATTTTTCCACAGGCTAGTAATAGAAATTGAAAGAAAACTGATGTGGGAATTTCAGAAGGGATGAAATCACAAGAAAACCACACTTGCCACTACCTGTCAACAACTCTTTGAATACAAACGGTAAAGATAATTTTTTCTGAAGAAGTCTCTCTACTGATTATTTGCACTTAATTCTAATATAAAGTTAGTCTTTCTAGCTAATGGAAGATTTTCCAAGGCACAGAGATTTTGAGGTAACATACTGCAGCTTGAAGGTACCACAACAACTTCTAGTTTTTTCCTGAAGTTTGGCTGGCTTGCCAATGCCTGGACAACCAAGCTGAGCTGCTGAAAGCTGATGTAAATGAATCCTCAAGCCTCTAAAGCACTCTGGGGACCAAGCCTGACTGAATAGTCAGAAAACCTTTAAAAAATTAGAATTACAGTGAGTGACTTGCTCACAAGAATTACAGTGAGTAAATTAAAAATTAGAATTACAGTGAGTGACTTGCTAGCACCACTAGCACCAACTTATCTGAAAGTGAAATACCAGTATTTGTTCCAAGATTTATATCTTCAGAAAGCGGGGAATGGTAATCTGCGCTTTGGAAGATGTGGGTTCTTGGCAAATACAAGGAGGGGATATTACCAAATCCCATAGCCCAACTTCTCATTTCATTGTCTGTTTCCAAACAGGAGCTTCCCGTTTAACTACAATAAACTATGTCCCAGGAAGTACCTCTGAATATGTGTTTCTATACGAACCTATTCAAGACAGGAAGATTCTGAGCACAGAACTGTGTTATGTGTCACTTCCAGTTTATGCCACAGAAGCATCCTGACCATAAATTGCTTTTATTTTAAGCAGTGCTATAAAGAAGAATCACGCATTCACAGCTTGATGCCAGATTGTGTGCTTCTTAAAATGATGTTCTTTCTCTACCTCTGCCCATACATAAACCTTTTCAGTAACAACAGAGGAAGCTTACAACAGGTGACTTGCTGCGATACTGGTTGGCATGCTGCTGGAGCAAATCCAGTGCTTTGGACTCAGTGGTTGCTTTTGCATTGATGCTTGGGCTGGTATTGACCTTCTCTGTCTCTTCTCTCCCTGACATCTTCCCATAAACTGGATAATGAAATCCTGGAGAGAGATAGGCTCCTGCAGGTAAACAATAAATACCACATCAAGCTACTGTTTTTACATTTTGGTTATATCAAGGTAGGAGGAGGGAATGTCAGAACAGAGCATAACAGCAAAAGTAGATCACATGACTATCAAATGGCATCTTTGCTCTTCAATTTCATCACCTAATTTACCCTGATGAATGGAGGTTATAAAGAGGATTCAGTTGATAGCCATTTCAGACATTTATGGGTCCTCTTTAAGTGAAAGGAATAGTAACTGTAACGTTTCTGACAGTAAGTGCTTGGAATATTTTTATAGGCAATAAACTATCTGTCAGTCTAACAGCAATAGCAGACTGTCAAGGGTTGGGAAACCTGTAGCTGGGAATGGTGAGAGTTCATAAAAGGACCATCTTGTATTAAATCAGTTTCATTTACAGAACTTTCCCTAGTAGAAACAGAAGCAACACAACGCCACCCATGAACCTTCTAATATACCCTAGCTACTAAAAGAAGTATTAAAATGTAGGCTTTACTGCAACTTGAGGGTGCAAACTTTAACTATTCGTGCAAGGCAAATTTCAGAATACATACCAGGATAGCTGTGCATTAGGACAGGAGAGACTGCACGATAGGCTGGATGGTTGGGATCATACATCTGTGGATACGGATAAGCATGCAAGTACTGGATATATGACTGATGTTGACTCATCGGTGAGGAAACTGCTACTCTAGCACCCCGAGAGTCCTTCCAATTTACAGGAGTCTTTTGATCATCGGTTTTTATCTTGCTCTCATCCACTGATTGAGAATCAGAACGCTTGACCTCTTTAGGCTCCTCTTTAATGCTTGCTAATGAGACAGGAAGGTTAGGCAGGGAACTTTCCTTGTTAGGTGTTTTTCTAGGGCTGTCTTCTTTTAACTTTTTCTCACGATCAAGTTCTTCCGATTTTTGCTGATCAAGGTACTTGGGCTGATAGACATAATGATGCCATGTTCGTGAATCTGGATCCTAATACAGAGGAGAAAAAAATTGTTCTGAACTTAGATGTTTAAATAAGTTCATTATTGGTATTTCCCATACTTCAGTTAATGTATTTTTAATAGCTGTTTTAATACCATATCCATATTACATAGAAGAGAGGTTTGCTTGCTACAGAGTGCCTTGAGCTCGAAGGCAAACCAATATTCCCATTAAGGAGCAAGAGACTATTATCAAAATTTAATTCAATTGCTTCATCTTATATCCTTCTTCATGCCTTTAACTAGTTTAATCATGAAATACATATGCATTGTAACAAAGTTCTGAGACCATGCTATTTATAAAACATTTTAATTAAAGCCCACAGAGAGATTTTCCCACTAGAGAGCAAAAAATATCTGTGAACCACAAAATTAAAATTAAAACTGGATAATGATATGCTAGAGCACTTAGAATACCCAGAACAATGCACATGAAAAACTGATCTATCTGAAAAGATGCTACCTCCATTCGGGAATCAGCAGAAGTCAGACACTTAGGGCAGACTTCTTCAGCTAACAGTCTTATTAAAAGTTTGTAAAAGTACACATGGGTAAATATCTATAGGATTAGGACCACATGGTTTAAAGAGCATGTACTGGGTACTGTAAAGACCTTTTTATACATTATATTACATAGACCAATTTATAAACATATCGTAGGTATGTGATTTCTTTGAAACACCACATCAAATCAGTACTGAGAAGTAACTTTTTTTTCTGACACAGAATATGCAACAGCTAACTGTAAACATTTTCCCCAACTGACAGATATTTATGGAACATGACACAGAAATAGAAGCACACACTAGAGGCTTGGACAGTCTGGTTAAAATATTCGTTTGAATCAGCAGAAATCTTCTCCTGCCTAGGGATAACTCCCACTCCCCTGACCCCACTGTATCTTGAAAGACAGTCCATAAGGGGGAAATTTGGGATGTACCATACACCAGAACATGAAAGCATCAAGAACTGAGGCTCCAGTTCAATTGCCTGACAGACAGTCACGTTGCCTCAAATGAAGACATCTAGGAAGGTCAGCATGAAGCCACTGGGTAAAATTCTGGTTCTCACTGAAGTCAATGGCAAAACTATCACTGACTTCAATGGAGAGATGATTTCATCCATTGTGTAGGTCTGTCGGGGCTTGAGGTTGGTTGAGGAGAGAAGGGCAACTTAATTTCTTCAAAAAGGTCACCTTGGGTTAAGATAAAGAACTATGCTTCAAGCAAACTCTTCAAAAAACCAGCTCACCCACCTTTAGTAAATGCCAACTGTCTTTTAACAAAAAAAAGAAACACTTCAAACCATGTTTCAAATCTACTTTAAGTCCTCTCACAATGAAAGCTGCTTATTTTGCTTGAAATTTCTCATTTCTCAACTAAGCAAAATGCTTAGAATTTATATCTAAAAGAGAAATCTAATTCTATTTTATTCATTCATATAATTAAAATAGTCTGTTCAGGTCTTAAGCCTGGGTTTTGTCACTACCTTTCTAGAATTTTTAATTTATTTTTTTATTCTTT
Organism: Oxyruncus cristatus; assembly: GCA_013399855.1. Classification (NCBI taxonomy): domain Eukaryota; kingdom Metazoa; phylum Chordata; class Aves; order Passeriformes; family Cotingidae; genus Oxyruncus; species Oxyruncus cristatus. The sequence continues at coordinate 167,502 of VXAY01000099.1, forward strand.
TCAAACAGCTCAACTGGAAGGTCTATGGGTCTATCCACAGACTACAATATTATCCAGCATAAAAAAAGAATGGTGGAGCTTGTTTGGCTGCAGAGGTACAAGAATATATCAGAACCAGGGAGAAAATCCCATATGACTTAAGATAAATCAAGACTCTCTCGTTCCACTTCCTGTGAACTCACCTGTTTAAATCTTGTGGTCGGATCTACTCCTGTTTGCTTCATGGAGTCCATAACAGATTTCATCTCCACCGCCTCCTTTATAAGCTGGTGGTTTTCCATTTGTTTTGCTTTGAAACTCTCCGACTGAAGCTGCTGCTGGTGATTGGAAAGGATCTGTGATTTGCTTGTCTCCTCACCTTTGTTAGGAACTGATGACCCTATTTTAGTGTTATTTTTGCTGGACTCCGGAGTGGAAGGGGCCTTTGAAATAGTGGCAGATGGAATATTCTTCTGCTTGTTGTCATCCTTCCCAATCTCCTTCAAGGAGGGGTCATTCTTCCTTTCACAGTCCCTCCCGGTTTGTGCCATTTTCTGTTCTGCTAGTCTCTGGTCCTCGTAGTATTTTTCATACTGCTGCCTGTAAGCAGGGTTAGAGGCCATTAAGGACTTTTGGTCCATATAGAGCCCATAGGCATACTGTCCATAATAAAGTGACTGAGCAAGTGCAGGGTGCCTCTGTGTTATTACTGACTGATGTTGCGGCGGCTGCAAATTAGAGGAAGTGCTTTCGTTTTTCTTGGCATCTGATGCTTCTGCTTTCTCTTTCTTTTCAGCCTCTTCCTCAGCCTCTTTTTTGATCTTCAGTGTCTGTGGGGTACTGCTGTTCCCAGCTGCTGGGGCACTGACCTGTCCAGAGTGCAAGTAACTTGGGGAATAATAAGGATCATAGCCGTGGTAATAGGGAGAATGAGACTCTTTCGCTTGAGCCGATTGTGCCGTGGTTGAAGAATGTCCTTTTACAACACCATCTTTACTAGAAATAATATCTGACGGAGAGCTGGCCTTTGACCTCATGCCCTCTGACCTGCTGTCAGAGCCACCATCATCAGCTGCATCAGAAATATCTGAGTAAGCAGGGCTGTTGGTTTTGGCAGCTGTGCTATCAGCGCCATTTTGTGTCAACACGTGCAGTGGCGCCATGGCAGATTGTCCATTCACCAAAGTGCTGCATTCCATCCTGGAGGCACTCCCTATGGAAGGGCTGGGCGCATTGTCTGTGAACGTGTAAACTTTATCAGCTTCAGCCTTAATACTTGCCATCCTGCTCTCTTGAGACTCTGACAGACCATTAGCTAGCACTTCATTCTTGTTGAGATGGTCCTTTAAAAAATGTCCAGATAAGTCCTTCCCAGACCCTTTTGAATCCTCCAGCTTTCCCAGCTTAGAATCCATCTTGGGGCTGCCCTCCTTGCTTTCTTTGTCCTTCAGCTTTCTCTTCTCCTTTTTCTTTTTGTCTTTGAGTGATGTGAGAGCTGGGTTTACAGTGCTTGGCTCTCCCATAATTGTGGGCTTTGGTTGAATAGGTTTCAGTGGAGGGCTCTTTGGTGTAGCCTGAACAATAGTAGTTGTTAGAGAGGGCAGTCCCGGTATTGTCCCTGTAGTGGTGGTTGTAAAGGCTGTAGTAGGTATAGCTATTAATTGGGGAGGAGTTGGTGCTGGCGCTGGAGCAATGGGCCTGGCTGTTTTCAGTTTGGAAAGGTTTTTATCCACTTTGCAATTGTTCGATTTCTTGCCTTTATCACCCAAACTCTTCTTGTCAATTAAGCCTTCAGCTTCCAATTTCGGCATTTCAGTTTGCAAATTGCCATCTGCTACTGCGCAATTATCCAGTGTGGCTGCCATATTAGAAATTACTGGAAGGCTGTTCAGTTCACTGTTCAGACCCTTCTTTTTGCCAGAATTCTTTCCAGTTTTGGAACTGATAACTGAACCAGGGCCATTGCTGGTCAGTTCCCTCTTTCCCTTGGGGGTCCCTGGGGTAGCGATGGAGGAAGGAGATGTTGGTGCTTTTAGCGGATCAAAGCCTGGCAAATTTGTGCTTTGCTCACTGCATTCAAGTGCCACATTACTCAGTGCTTCCTCACAGTCTGAAATTTTGTCTTCACTGTCAGGCTCAAACTCCAGTTTGTTTTCTGGGTCTAAATGTGCATGAGCCTGATGATAACGTAATCCATTAATGTGCTTGTACTTTTTGTTGCAGTTGGGGTGAGGACAGTCAATCAGCACCGGAGAAGAGCAGCCTTGGTCCAAAAAATTAGTCTCAGGTTTCCCCTGTGGGGTGGTGGGAGTGCTTCTAGAGTTAGTACGAACACGTTTTCCGGATTTGTTGTCCTCCGAACTGGAGTTTAAATCTAGCTCCATAGGAGGCTTAGTTTTCCTCTTGTTCGTGGATGAGGGGCTGGCTTTTACTTCATCCATGGCGCAGTTGGGGGGTGTTCTGCGCCCACTTGAGTTAAGGCTCCCCCTCCTCCCCTTCCCATTGGCACCACCTCGATTCTTATTTTGAAGCCCTCTGGACTCTGCAAAACTTGCATCATTACCAGGTACAGTGGCAGCTGCAGCAGACCTTGCCCGCTTTCCCCTGCCCCGTCCTCCACGCATTTCCAGGTCACTTGTTGGTGATTCACAAAACCTGTACGAACACAAGATTTCATCAGCAGGGGTCATGAACTAAAAAAATAAAAAAACATCACCACTTCCCATAACAGAACCTTCATACATGCTAAAGAAACAATGTCCTTCTGATAAATGAGAATATTAGAGTCTCAAAGGGAAAGTCATTAAAAAAGGACAAAAAAGGTAAGGACACATCCAACTAATTAGAAAAATGGAGCAAAACATTTTCAAAACTTACAGTAATGCATTTCTAAAGTAACTGCCATCTGATTAAGCCCCCTGTATTTCCCCTTCCCTCTCAAAAAATACAAAAGAAAGAGGAATTTCCACCCCACATTTCAATCTGGAAGAGAGAACTACTCATTTCACTAGTGCATGTTTTCAATTATAACCAGTTGTGTTTTATTAATCTCTGCACAGTCTCTTGACCGAGACTGGGGGTTAAAATACAGCAAAGAAAAAAACAGAATCACAATGTTTGCTTACCTAGGAGGGGCCCAGTCATGCTTTGTGCAGTCCAGCAGTGTTCCCACGTAAGTCTTGTTCCTCCATGTAACATTTACCACTAGGACACCTGCCAGTGGGAGCAAAAGAATCAGAGTTAGAACAATAATCGGGGTAGGCTTTTTGTTTTGCCTTTTTTTTTTTAGTTTGGTTTGGTTTGGTTTTTTTCCCTTCCTCATAAAGTGAGATCTTTACTCTCATTTGCTTTCAAACACTGTGGTATATACTCTTCCTCTTTTCTGGTTTCAGTGACCTCAAGTTAAAACCCACAGGAAAGACAGCAAACAAAAAGAACGGGAGTGTGTGCACACACATGTATGTGTGTAAGAGAGCACGCCTGTGTGACTGTGTGTGTAATCAGGATACAGCTGACAGAAGGAAATGGGTTTTGCCATGTCCTGCTGTAAAACAGCAACACTCACCTCTTAATTTTGCTATTATTGCACATAATTGCTTTCTCTTGGCAGCCTGCCAGTATAAACTAAGCACCAGTTACAGTGTTTAAATCAGTAGGTGACTGAGAAGAATCTGCTTTGCTTTGAACAATATGATAATGACGCTCCTATTTATTTGAAATTGCACATATCCAAACACACAAACACACACACACACATATGCCCTGCATGTTTTGTTCAGCAGATATAGTTGAAAACGTGTATTATTTGCCTTGGTTTTTATTCTGTGGAAAGCAAGGGACTAGACATGAAACTTCAACCACACCGTAAAGCTAAGAGTAATTGCAATATATATACATAGAAAGAGGGATCCTTTGAAAACACACTGTAATTTAATTGCTTTTCCACTTTTGACTCTTACTGAATGCAAATTTGTCTGCTCACCTAAAGCAGAACTCTAATTTTGGTTTATTTGAATTATCCCTATAAAATGTGTGAATGGTAAAGATATAATAAGTAACAAGAAAATAAATGTGGGGGATGTCATTCAGATATTTTCAGATTGTCCTCAAATGCTTCTTCACATAATTTATCATGTTTATGGACTAGCCAGCGTAATGACCCCTTTAATTCATTAACTGCCACAGATAAATACAAGTAATATTATTGAACCAGACATCTCTTCTCATTAGAATGCACACTGAAATAAAAAATACATTTTACCTAACAAAGAAAGGCACAATACAAAATGTTCCCAATTTATGAGAGGCGTGAAGACACCAGCTCGCAGCTGCCAGCCTTGTGACTTGTTTTTCATCCGCACTTCCCTTATTCTATCTGCAGTGTTTCTGTAACAGATACGATGATGGCATTGTGCCAGAATGTTTCCAGCCTGTCTTTTTGCTTTGTCTTAGCAGAGCAATTTCTAATTTTGCACTAAAACCATCTCTCTCTGCTGCACCGAGGTGAAGTTAACACGCAACCAGCCGCTTATTTCCTTGGGGGTCTTTTAGCAGCAGGGAAGTATTTTAAGTGTTGTTAGCAGAGGTACCAGGGAAGAATAGATTTCCTGAAAAGCCTCTATAACAGATTTGAAATTTATCCCCCATATGTTTTTTTGTTGCCATTAAGATTACGTGATTGGACTTTTCTATGCTGGGACAACCTGGTCTGAAGCAAGAAAGATAAAGAGCGCTTCCAGCCGGAATCAGAGCCAGAACTTGAATACCTGGCCCAAAGAAGGATCATGGTGGAGTCACAACCCCTGGAGGTATTTAAGGAAAGACAGGACATGGCACTTGGTACCCTAATCTAGCTGGCATGGTGGTGTTTGGTTATGGTGGTGTTTGGTCATAGGCTGGATTCAATGATCTCAGAGGTCTTTCCCATCCGAACTGATCCTGTGATTCTGTTATCAGGGTTTAAATGCCACGCTGTATTTCTATGACCCATGCAAACCAGGTGGCTTGCAGAGACACCCAGGGTGCTTTAGCCTCACCCCTTCCATAGGCGTGGAGGCGGCCTGGGGTGCTGGGGGCTTGGCAGGATGAGGAGGAGAATACCCCAGTACATCCACACAGGAAATACCTGTTGTTGAGAACGGCGTTTCTCGCAACAAGCAGCTCCAAGCTATGTTCCCACCTGCCACTTGCACACTAGAGAGGGGAGATTAAAAGGTATTTCTCTAGTAACCTCGATGACCTCCTTCCACTGTGACAGCTTGTCATCTGTGACTCCGTCAGGTTCCAAGAGAAAATCACGGGTATTTTCCACTGTTAAATTCTATTATGTCACGCAGCCCCTGTCCCTGCAGCAGCACCATTGCTCCCTCCTGCCCAGGCACCAGTGTTTGTCCAGTCTCCTTAATGGACAAAGCAAGGAGGGCTTTCTGACATCCCACAGTGTATTACTGGAGAATTATCTGTGCCATTTATTTTTCCCCTGTAGTTCAGCTTTATCCTTTTGTTACTTTTTGGGGGGGGGTTGAGTTTGGGGATTTTTTGGGTGTGGGATATTTTTTCAATAAAGGTTTATTTTGACCTAAGCATCTATCTTCCCTGATGTTTATAGTCTTTTCGACCTCTATGTGCATTTTATTCATTTATTAATTTATATACCAGACCTAGGGATAGTCATTTACCTATTGATAGAATAGAGGACAAAGTAGAAGGTATAGAATAGGGATAATAATAAAAGCCTCTGAAATCAATACATATTTCAGTAATTCTTAGCAGACATTCAAATGACCTTCCAAGTATAAGAAAGTCAGTATTTCAAAAGCAAACAAAAGCAAGTTCCTTGCTTAAAGTCACTTACATTTAGTATCTCATTGTTAGTCTTAGAAAAGGTCCCATGTAAGTAGAAGAAAATACTAATCTCTATACTGTGTTAGAGTGGGAAGGAATAAATTTCCTTTCCCTATTGAACAGTGTGTCGCTCAGCCATAAGTAAGGTTCTACAAAAGTGGCAGTGAAGGTAGCTCATTTATTCTTCTAAGATTATCACAAAAATGGGTTAAGAGAATATAAATGACATGGGAGGTAAGACTGTTTTAACAAAACACACAACGGGTGGAGGCTTATTGGACCAAAGCACTGGAAAATGAAAATGGAGATAACTGAGGTGGTAATCCACACTATGTAGTCCTGAAGAGAAAGGATTATTCTTGCTGCACCAAGTCAGGGTGTACTGTTTGTCCTGGCACAGAGTTCGAGCTCCAAACAAGAACCTTTGCTGAGACTGCTCTGTCTCAGAGACAGTAGACCAATAGTACTAGAGCAGCCTTCATCTCATCTCCGAGTATGGCTCTGAGTACACTGCACATGCAGTCACAGATGCACTAACCCTTCCCTCGGTTGTTCCAGCTCCTCTCTTTGTGCTCGTGTGTCCAGGGGCATAGCTGCCCACTTATCTCCTCCATCTTGTGAAGTAATATATCACATACAGGATCAAACCTCACTGGGGCTGTGTCAAGTCATAAGGCCCTGTAATGAGACTTCCTCTTATATTACACTACACATTAGACTACACATCATGTAATAATAATTTATTTAGCATTACCTGAGCAAGAGAGAAAATTCAAAGAGTCTGAGGAATCTAGAATTTTCATATTGTCTGAATACAGATATGTATTTTCCCCTTAAAAAAGCCCCAAAGGCTAAACTTTTTAAAATACCTATTACTGAAGGATGGGGGAAAACAAAAATCAGATGCTTGTAATACAGTGTACCTGAGGGTACATTTTAAGATTCCACTTCAGGAGGAAACCTAGATAAATATCTAATCCTGTTCTTGTGAAGTTGGATGACACAACAGTGAATATATTTAGACTACATGTAAATGCTTCTTTGACCAAGTAAGTGTGTCAACTCAAAAAGTTTGGCCAATTACTATAGGACAGTTCACAAGAGTTGGATGCAATACACTTATCTCGCCAAATAAGGGTGTGAACTTCTTAATTAATTTGGTTTATCATTTCATTTGCAAAGTACGTATCTATTCACAGTTACAGTATATCTGAAATAAGCAATATCTCCTGCAGTATCTAGTGTCATATGTCCTAAATTAAAGCAATCAAGAGTAAGAAAATTAAAAGTTCCAAATTTATTACCCATGCTACTTTTTATCATTAAAGAGTAGACACAGTAAGCAGTGAATGTTTTATATGTGGGATAACACAAGAAAATGGAGTCATGTTCACCTACTGCACCTTTTCAGCCAAAATCCATTATTAGCCAAGGGAGAATCATACCCAAGAGCATTAATGTATGACAATGGTACACACAGTATGTTACATGATGCCCACTACTGTCAATAGAAGCCTGTCCTTTATACCAAAGGTAATTTCATTAGCCTACTAGGAGCAAGAAAAGATTCTGTATTTTGCTGTTTTCCTTCACAGTACATGTACCATTATAAGCTTTTTTTCTTAACTCATCATATTTATAACCACAGTGTTTATGGCAAAGAATATCCCAGACAGGAAAAAGCTAACACATGCCTAGAGGAGCACAAAACTATTTCACATAAGCACTTCTGATAGATAAAATGTACAAAACAACTGTGACAATGCGTATGGATTTTATTATTATATAAAAGTTCACATGTCACAAAAGCAATCTGTAATAAAATAATTTCAGAAACCCACAGAAGGAAGTACTTTTTATGAGTTCTGTGGATGTGATGTATCTGTTCTCCTTCCTGTCCCCTCTTCCTCCTTCTCAGCAACTGCACAGCAAAGATCAGACATAAAATTTGCTATTTACTGTTAACTGTATTCATAGAGTAAAATATGTCATCACAAATTGGAAATGAACTAACTAAACCTTTCGCTAACAAATGCGTATGTGCTATTTTGACACAAAGACATCACAATCACAAGGCATCTTCAGTGCCCAAGCAAGGGTATCACTCATGTTGACTACTTTGGCACTGCACTTCTAGCAACCAGCTTAAGCTTGTAAGAATCTACTCTTGTAGACGTTCCTTCATCTAAAGAACAAAAAAAGAGTGAAGTATCTAGTATGAAACAGATTCTAATCTCTTGGTTCTGTTTTCTGCAATGAACATAAGCCAGTAATTTTTAGGCTTTGTATTCAAGACTTTGCAAATGAGATCACATGGTCAGGAATCAAATTATCACATTACTATCTTAAATGCAGGCCCCAGTTTTTGAAAATCCTCGCTTTAGAAAAAAAACATGTTCAAATTCCAATATAAGTAGGCATTACTCAATTAATCAGATTGGACAGCCTGACAATGTTCACAGCATAGGCTACCTTTTTTTTTTTGTTGTTCAGATCAGAGCAAATATTACAAAATCCTATTTTAGTTCAAGTTGATTGTTTTCCCAGAGAACTCAGAAGACCAGTTATCTGAATGGGTGAATGGGTACGCCTTCATTTTTGCAAAAGAAGCTGTTCCCTCTGTTCTCAGCAGAGAATCTGGCTAAAAGTATCTGCAAAATTTTGGAGAAAGCAGATCTGCACAAAATCTTTCTGAATACTTCTGTAATTGATTTGTTGAAGAATATTTAAATGATCTTTCAAAACTAGAAATCATTTGTCTGCTTTTCAGCCATCAAATTCATGTATGTTTAAAAAGTCCTGTATATTTAAAAAGTCACATAAGTCACTTATATTTAAACATAAGTGGAGTCCTATGTGCTCAAAATCCAAAATTAACCATTCTGCTTACTGTCTTTACTACTCTGAGTATCATTTTAAGACAACTTTTGCTCATGCCAGAGAAGATCTCCAAAGTATACTATGCTTTGCAATATTTTTTTGTAAGATTATTTCTTTAAAAGTTCATGTGATACATTCTCGTAGTAAAAATCTCTGTGGCATAATAGTTCTTTAATGTTGAGATGCAATTCTCAGTACTGAGAAGGTATGACATCATCACTTGATGATTACAGCAAAATCAATTCCTTGAATCTTTGTGATTAGTGAATCCACAAATTTGTTCGCAAGTCAAATTCCATTTGCCTTTTGTCCCAACCTTGCCAAGTACAAATAATACAGACACGCCTGGGATAGCCAAACCATGGCATATCTGTCATCAGTGACTACACCACCACTGTGGATTGAACATGTTTTATTCTACATCTGGCACTGCAATTTTCTTAGTCCTACATCTGACACCACTTTCTAACAATATCTGAAGTATATGACGTGCAAAAATCCGCAAGATGAAAATCTACATTCTTAGGATTATCTCAAGCTTTTTCATTGTCATCAGTTTAGTAAGAGCATTATGACTTGTTTCCCTCACCACCATCATATCCACCACAACCCCAGATCCACATATACACCTGCAATCCATCCAGGCATAAAAAACTCAGAACAATGTTTATATTAGACTTGCAGTGCAAATGGCTTATTTGTCACTGATTACTTCCATCAAGAAAGTACTCTAAAAATAACAGTAAACATTCTACATATGAAACCAAGTCTACACTGAATGCTGATCCGGTAGACATACAGTTTATTTACTACTTTAATCACACTCTCGGTCTAGCATGGCACAAGAACTTAACTGCAGCTACAGCAGGTGCACATGTAACAGGCACCAACATCAGCAAGCCTGAGAATGTAATGATTGTCAGGTGGCCTGGAAATGCAAGACTATTGGGGTTTCTTTCTTTTAGTTTGTTTTGCTTATCAGGTTTTGGGGGGCTTTTTTTTTTT
>VXAY01000099.1:177257-209770 GCA_013399855.1 Oxyruncus cristatus
TACTGCTGTGGTCAATGTTTGAAAAGTCACTCTAACCACATCCTGTAATCAAACCATCTGGAGCACAGATCTGCAATTAGTCATGCTGAGCACTGGACTTTATCTGAACAAATACTGTACAGCAACAAAGATGAGAAGATTGGATAGCATTAAGGAAAAGAAGCATAATCAAATACTGCTGGTACAGTCATAAAACTTTGAGGCGCTTAGCTGGGGTGTTAATTTTGTATTTTATGAAAGCGTAGCAAGCTTACACATTATTGGGCTGAGAAGCTAAAACCTGCTATTTTAGTTAACGTTGCCCTGCTAACATTGTTGCCCTGGTGGTTAAAGCTGGGCTTTAAACTACAGCAGCTTCTGCAACAGCGTAACAAAGTATGTTCATATCTGTGTGATTTCCAGTTAAGTTATGAGTAATATAAACCTAAATTTCATGGATGCACTTTCTTTTCTCCTTCATTATGAAGTCATTGGTAAAATATATTGAAAGTAGAAGCCACTGCCCTAGTTTGAAAGTAATATATTATTATTAATAAATTATACCTTTAACAATATACAAACACAATATATATTCCCTGTGTTTGCATTACATATTCCCATTAACATTTAAAAAAGCAGTAGCAATTATACAGTGAGGACTACCTCTTGAAATCATAGAGTTGGACCATCAAGGAGACAACTTTTTCATTCCACCTAATAACTGTAACAGATTTTCTTAATCTAGAAATTTACCCCAATGCAGATAAAAGAATAAACACTGAAATAACTGAAGAAATTCTGTTTCCCTGTGAGCCCATGTGCTTAAAACACAAAAGAACACAGCCACTTCCATCACTGTCATGTCTCCTGCAGCCTTTGTTCTGCAGCCTGATGGGCTGTATTGATTTGGGAAAATCATTGAACTTCTTGGAAAACTAGACTCAAGCTTATTCACCACCATCTATTTCTTTCTCATGAAGACAGCTGGTCAATATTCAGTTGAATGGTCAGCTAAAAGAAGCTCTAGTTTCATTTCTTTTTCTTGCCCTCCTAGCAACATTACCCTTTTCCAGCTTTAGTATAAAAACCCCAGCATGTTAGAAAGACATATTGCTGAGAGTAAGCTGAAATGGTAGTTACTCTGAACAAAGCTAGGACTGAAATGCTGGAGAAAGGTTGGCTCGGGAAAACAAGGCAGAATCTAATCAAAGAGCTCATGTCCCTACTAGTTACAATAACAGTGACACTATAATTTTTCTTTCAGTGTATATTTCTCCTAAAGACAGTCTGCTTAACAAACAACCAATAACTAAGATCTAAATGCAAATGGAGAGCTGAAAGAAATATTAATAGTCCTAATCAAATAAAAGGCTAAATTTCACACTCATTAAAAGACCAATAAAAGACTTAATGAAAACAGAGTAATACCCCAGAAAGTACATCACCTTGGTTCCCAAATGGCTTGTTGATGAATGCACAACTCAATAGTTCTACTAAAATATGAGCTACTTAGAGTGGTGATTTTGAAAACTATGAAGCCACAGCGACCCACATAATTTTCTCCAGCCAGATTTATATCAAAGTGATTAGATTTTGGCAGGACTGGGAAAACTTTTGGATAAACGTCTGTTACACCTTTTGAATGACAGACCACCTGTTTACAGGAAAACGTGCAATTATTACTAGTATAAACTAAGCATAGTTTTCTGACCTCTGGAGTACAACTAAAGATTTTATTTTTGTGCAAACCTTACCTTTTCTTTGGCCAGAGTAACTGAGCCACTCCACTGTTTTACTGCAACTTGAGAATGAAACTGCAGTGTTACTTTATTTCAGTTGATACTAAAAATGCAAGTTGAAAATCATTTAACATCTGTGTGTTCTGAAGAAAACCAAATCTGCTTCAGAAAAAAAAGTATTTTGTTTCTAGCAGATTTTTCTCTCTTTTACTTCAGTAATCGTAACTGTGATTCACATAGCCTGACACTGAAAAGTGTCACGTAGTCTCAAATCTAGGAAAAGGAAATGCCATTCTGTGAACCCCTGAATTTTCCACTCACTTCTCAAGGAGTGTTATTTCAGATCCTACACTGCTGGCCTGTTGAACACATGGACACTCCTCTGACTTCTTGTAGAGCAAAAGAAAAAGAAGCCCTACAATCCGCTGCCTTTTCTTTTAATTTAGGACCATATGTCACTTGAGATAAGCAACAGAACATAGGGCTTTTCAACTAATCTGTCACACTTGCTTCCTGCACTTTATATTAATTACAGGATCTCTTCAGCTTCTTACTTCTCTCCCAAACTTTTCCTCCTTTAAAAGAAAGTAAATAGCAAAGCAAAACAAGCCTGGACTGTGGGGAAAAGCGCTATTGTTTTAATATGGGAAGTAAGACCAAAAAAAGGAAAAACCAAAACAATTTTTTCTCACCCAGACAAGCATTCATGAGTTCCTTTTAAGAATTATCTCCCTCATTTCTATTCTTAATCTCAGACACCAGACCACAGAAGTACTGTTTTCATCAGCAGACTGTTGAGAAACAGCTGCAGAAATAGGGAAGCTGGTATAAATTTATGCGCGCGCGCGCGTGTGTGTGTGTGTGTGTATCTATACATTAAAAAAAAAAAAGCAAACCAAAAACCCAAAACCTCTTAAGGAACTCATACATTTTTGTTTTTATTCCTAAATGTGAGTATTAGGACATCTCAATAGAAGTTTGTGTCCCAGCTCTGAACTCTGCTACTCTAGGAACAATTTATTTGATGAGTAAAACCCAAGCAAATAACAGATGACTAAATGCATCTATAAACCATCAGGTGTCTTTGGTGATTAGTTTCTCAGTCCTCTACATCATGATAAAGAGCTGCCAGGTGCATACACTGGTACAATTATTTATCAAACAGTAGAGTAGCTAATGAAACATAAAGCAATGAAAGACAGAAGAGAGAGAATTTATGGAAAAGAAACAGCATGAATAAAGAAACAATTCCCATCCCAAACCATGAAAATGCTTCCAAATCTGTAGACCGCTGATACCAGAATTGCAGTTGAGCCAGGCAGACAATTCTGCTCTACCTCAAAGAGCTGCTGCTGATCCATGTACCTCATTGGGATTGAGAAGCAGAGCCCCTTATAAATTATGATGCTTTATTTAAAGTCAAAGCATTTATTTGCTTTCGTGCCAGCTTTGGATCCTTTTCATCTCTAGCTACCAGGCCCAAGAGAGAACACACTCCTGTAGCTCTGCTGGCAGCCAGCTGTGGCCTCAGTAAATCATAAAGCTTCCTAACAAGCCATTCTTTACAAAGGCCAACTGCAGTTACTAGACATGATAACTTCTCTATTATTCCACTCACTGTAATTTAAAATAGCAATATAAAGCAGTGGCTGAAAACACCAAAATCTACTGAACTGCATTTTACATCTCTCTCTCTCTGCATTAAGCTTCAGTTATTTCATGAAGACTTAGTTGTCTTCAGCTTTGGAAAAGGATAAGTAAACAACCAAGACAAAGGGGAGGGAAATAAAAACATTTGGGATTTCTTTTGCAGAACTCCCTTGCATTTTCTTACTACAGCTAACAGGAGACAAGTACCTCTTCTTCGTTTTTTTAGTTCGTGGGACCTGCAGAGACACATTTTTCGTGTTTGTAGATACAAGCTCTATTAAAATCTTAATACAATAATATGCCACCAAGAAACTTCACAGAAAAATACATAAAAATAAAAGTGTTATGTAGTCAAGAATTGGGTGCATAAGAGTCCTATGAAAACTGTAACTGTAAATGAGGAATTCTGTTTCTTCTACCTCTTTCCCACCCATACATCGAAAAAGAATCAATTTAGTATGGTAAGGCCCATCATTCCACTTTTTCCTCTGTCTATAAAAAGCAGATCAAGAACCTTACTCATCTGGGGCTCTCCTTCCTACACAATTGCTTCAGTTTAGGATTTGGTGTAACCTCATTCAAAGACCTTTTGTTGCTGTAATTAACGAATTAAAAACAAAACTATGCTTGAAACTCCACCTCCTAGATTTGAAAACCACGAAACAAATATTATACATTGTCAAAGCTAAATGCTACATAATTTTTACAGCTCTTGTCCCACAAAGTAGTTATTTTAATTTGGAAAAAAATAGGCACTGCTGTCTTTCGTATCATAAAACTCTCGTATTTTCAGGGCGGAAAAGATGCCCCAAGCAGTTATGAGTATTTCAGTTACACACTTAAGATACCAGTTCAGTTTTGTAAACAAGCCTAATGAACTGTCACTAATAGTGTTCTCCCTGAGCAGAAGAAAGGTAAAAGGGCTTTTGTTAGCATCTACTGAAGCAAAGTAGTCATTTTGCTGGGACAGAACAAAAGTGAGCTACTTATCAACTAACCTACTTCGATAGGTGTCAAAGGTCTGCAGAGAAGTTCACTGTGATTTTCCTCCTGTGTTTTGAATTACCTCCCAAGTGGACAAACTAGTAAAACATCTAGTTAACCAGTTGGCTTATTCCAGCTGTTTGTCTATACTGATGCAATGCAAAGGCAAGGTCCCAGCACAACAATTTCCCACTAGTGATCAGTATAGTTTCTGTGAGGTTTCCCTTATTTCACCAGCAACTGGTTGAACAGTTTTCCTGTTAAGTGTCCCTTGTGCGTGCTGTCCCAATTTCTCCACTTATTAGTAACAGCCTGGTTAGTTTACCCAGACTTGCTGTGATCTATGATTCTACTGCAGTTTCTTTTGGCTTTTTCATGCACTAGAGCTGGTCAACCTTTGACCCTCATAGGTTTAGAAACAAAACTATTTAGACACTGAATACAGTCCAGTGTTGCATAAAATGTAAGCAAAAACTTAGGATACTAGCAATAATTTAAAAATCTCTACATTTATTTTGGCGATTTAACATCCCTCAAAGGATTATCATAGGCATGCCCTCCCTCATCAAAACTACAACCAACATGATGACAGAAACCAATATTTCAACATTGGGAGACTATTTTCCCATGCCACCAAAAGGAAAAAAAAAAAAAAAGAACTAGACTTTCATACATGACTTAATTATTTCCTTGGTCAGACAAACAGTTTCAAAATAGAGCCTGTTTTACTCCAGAATCTACACACAAATTTCTGTATAAATTATTGACTGCACTTTGGCCTCATCTGAAATGTTGGCCCCTGAGGCTGATAAGCTCTGACCCCAGGTGACACATACAGCCCTCTCACAAGAGGCAGGAACATTATTGCTTTGCACCGAGGACTGCAGCCCAAGAGCCAATCAATCAAGCTCCCTGACAGCTTTTACAGCCTCCTCACATTAGGCCTAAATCAAACTCCATGGCTCCTATTGTTCACATTATTCTTTTTTTCCTGTGCTCTGATGAAGTTAGAGCAAGTCCAAGGCTTCAATGAGAAAGAAAGGCTATTATGAGCAGCTTAGTTCATTGACTCTGAGCCTTACAACAATGGCCCAAAAGCCTTTTTCCTGAAAGTAACACATTCCTAATTGCTAATAATCATCAGTGACAGAGATCAGTCCTTAAAGCTCAGACTTGTGTGAAAAAAGGTGTAGCACTGAAACAAATAGATTGATCATTTTTACATACTAAGAAAGATTTCCTAAGATAATTTTCTGCACAACAAGGACAACCTTTCAGTCAAATAGAACTGTCATATAAATGTTGTCATGTACCATAATATAGCTTATGTATTAGAAAATCAGTGACCATAACAAATTTGATTAAAAATATCCCTTGTGGAATCGTGCTATGCTAACTGTGAGCAAATGGATATGTTCTTCTTTAGTCACTCTACGTTATTTCAAAATCAATATCACGTTGTGCTCAAAATGGAAAAACACTTTCAGAACTAATCATGACGTCATTATTTTTTCCCTAGTGTTCTTCTGCAGTCTGAAGATCATTTAAGTGGGATTCCCGCGTGTCTGACATGGAAGAATATTGACTTGTCTTTAAAAACATTCACCTTTCATTATTACTATTAAGTTTAAACAACTGTGTCTCATTTCAGTTGCATGCATAAATCTTACTAACATCAACAGGTGCTGTCACCACATACACAGTGAGAATTTCAATATTGTGTAACATGACTAGATTTTACAGTTGGCAAGTCTTCCTTGCCTTTTTTTCCTATTTATCAAAGTTAACACTGAAACAAAATAAAATAAAGGCTGCTTTTTATGGACTTATTTTGATAGGAATGGAATTTTTAACCAAACAGCAGAGAACAACTGCAGCAAGAGATCAGTCTTCCTTGATTTTGAAGAGAAAGAAGGAAGAGAGTGGGTTTGATTTTTGTGGGTTCTGTTTGCTTGTTTGTTTTTCTTTTAATTAATTGAGCTTTTAGGAAAGGATAACCTCACTTTAAATTACAGAGAAGAAATTGATAGCCATAAGTGAAGATTTATTTACTTTCTTAAACCTGCATATCAGTACTAAGAAAGTGAGAGATATTTTCAATTAAACCATTTAATCCACATATTTTTAGTGCTCATGAAGTGCACTGAAACCAGTGGTATAAGACTCAGAGAGCTTTCCGGGAAGGTGCTGGCTGAAAGAACAGCCGTTTCCTTCTGCTAAATCCTCTGACACAGCAGCTTGCCTTTTCAGCTGTCATTCAGTCCAATGTGCCTTTTCATACAAAACCAGAGGAGATCAAGTGCAGACTAAAAGCTTGTTTCAAATGAAGGATTCCCTTCCCTCCCAGGCTTTCAGCTGAAAGCATATTTATGCCCAGAAAAATGAGAAGAACTCATACTCCGTCAAATAGCTTGTTTCCAGATTGTGCTGAAGATGAAGTTTCATTATTTTGGTGGACACCTGAATAAACAAAGCAGTAAGCACTGTTGGTGCTGCAACAGCATAATAAAAATTAAAAATACAGCAGGCCTTTCAATGTATTTATGTAGTTACTGTGGATCAAACAGTCACTGTATTAGTAATTTAAGTTTTCACTCTTATGAATATTCTCTTATTCCCTTTCTTTAAAACACTACCAATGTTAAAGTTCTTCTCCCTAAAGGGACATAAAACATGGTTGAGAAAAACTGGCTAAGCAGTGTGAAAAGGTAAGCACTGCATCACCCATGACTGTACACTTGCAGTATGCAAGGATTCCTGTCTACAGTGCTGTCAATTAGCTCTCACTCACAGGCACTGCATTCAGCTTTAGCATTTTTTTTAAGGCAAATAAATGTAATGCTATTCTTGTCAACTTATAAAGCTGAAAAGTAAGGCTGCTATATTTAACCTAAATGATGTTTTTCATGGATGCTCTGTAGGATGAATGATATCTAATTTAGAAAAATGACAGTGATTTTGCTGAGCTTTCCAAAATCAACACCCATTTTAGCTGAACAAAACAAAAGGCTGCTGAAGCACATTTATCTCTCTGATGATGTATATTCACTAAGTACAGCCCGTAATCCACCTCCTCTCAGCAGCTTTAGACAGCTAGCCTTACCCACAGCTCCTCGCAATTTAATGAACAGTCATATCCAACAAATCTTTTACCAATAGCCTGATGGTACTTATTCCTTTGGACTCCAGGCCCAAAAGACAAATCTGTCACTGCTTAAGTAAATTTTACAGATGTAATAGATAAAGGCAATAAAGAAAACAGGGCTTTTATATAACAAAAATTGACAGAGCAGAAAGCTGTTCCTCTAGACTGTGCGCAGGCGCGCTGGGCTTCTGCGTGCTGAAGCAAAACAGACAATGAAGGTTAGGAAGCATGAAATGACAGCCTTCTTTGCTTTTCAGGGAACGTAAATTTTATTCACAGAATGTAAATCTCAAAGTCATGGCTTTCAATCTGCATGCATGAACACATAAGATTGATTTCAAGGAGATTTGGAAGTATTTAACTCATTGCTCATAGACACAAATCCCATCTTGTACAATCATTATTGTATGAATAGAGAAAAAAAAATGGGTGACGTTTCAACAGCTCTGCCTACACATTTTCGTTTTTCAGATAGTTACAGATCATTAGGCTTCCATTTCAAATATGGACATTTCTGTATTGAAGCATCCAAATAAAACTGTGTAAGTTCCAAGTGTATTAGTGCAGCTTAAAACTCTTAATGAATAATACGGTTTAAATGAAAAACATGCCTGAAAATGTTTGCCATAATGTAAGATGCCCATGCTCATACATTTCTCCCTAAATGAGCAGGAACACATCGGTCAAATGCTTCAGTAAACATGGCAGCAGACCTAATGTGGATGCAGTGCTGAAAAGTTTTTGGAAACACATATAAATATTTCTTGACTTTGGCACATCCATTGCAGCTCACAGTGGTTTTCTTATAATTTGATACCTCTTTCATGATACTTCACTGCTTATCATAAAACCAATCAGGTAGAAAAACTGTTGTTGTTACATTAAAAATCCCAAACCACAGATTCTTAAGCATGGTGTGTCAAGTTAATACACTATAGTATTAAAAATATCTTTGAAGTGCAGCATTTTCTAACAGAAAACAGATCTACTCTTGAACGCAGATGAGCTTCCCCTGTGTCAATAAACACAAACTGACTCTGTTTAAAACACAGAGGAAACTGGTTAATTTCTATCTCAATAAAATTTATGAAGCAATAAAAACTTTGTAGTACAAGCTGTGTGGTTTGTTTCACTTCCTTGTCACATGACTTAATGAGGAAAATTCTTCCCTGCATTCTGTTATGCAGATTGGTGCTGGGGAGAGCACTGTATGCTGACCAAAACCCCAAGAGCCTAATGCTGATTTCCACTCCTCACCCACTACTTCTTTATAAAGTTTGGCAAGGAACATTTTAATTTCCCACCTTTGTGATGACAGTGCTTTGAACTCAGATCACCCCTACACTGTGAATTGTGCTTAGTAGCACAGTGTAACTGATGGAAGGGCAAAAGGAAAGAAATGTCATATCTGAATCAGGGTAACTCACCAGATCATACTAGTATTACTCTTCATCCTCTCTTTACGACACTGAAAATGTCAACAAATTTGAATTTTTGCAACCCCTTACTAGGAGTAAGAGGGAGAAAGGGGGAAGTGAACTGAATGTCTGAAAATATATGCCTGCAACAGCAGGAGCAGAGAAAACTGATAAAGACTTTATGCATAGTATTTAGTCAGATTAAATACAACTCTTCACTGCATGTTTTATTGTCATTTATGTTCTCTCTGACCATACAAAGAAAGCTGCTTCTGACAGGCCACAAAAGCAAGGCTTCTGGGAGTGTTTTGTTCTTTTTCTTCAAATCCTCTGATGCATTAATTTTCTGATCTCTCTAATATAAAACTACAGCTCACTCCTTACATGATCATCTTTGTCAGAACAACTTCCACTCAGACAGCAGCTAATCCACTACAGCTAATGGTTTCTGTCAGGATGGAAGCAAGGGAAATGATGCCATCATTTACTAAATGGAATAATCTGCATACCTTAAATAGACCTCCTCTTTCATGAAATGCCAGTATGATGTATCTAACCCTTATAAAATCTAGCTACCTCAGGCCTAATCTGTGAATGTGCTTTCAAAAATACATTTAGCCAACGTATTTTTCCTTATATCCCTCGAGACTGTGGGGGTTCACTGAGGTGGATATACACCCTTCTCTAGGCTGGGACACAACTGCATGGACAGACTGCTCCCTTGCTCTCCACACTATTTGTAGAGCTGTTAGAATCTTTTAACTCACCCATCTGCCTTACAGAGGAGTCATTGTGTTTCAGGACACAAGGTCATCTGAAGAGATGGGCAATCACCGACTATGAAGGGAAGTATCAGATTCTGCGCTTGGGACAGGGAAGCCCTGGTTGTGTGTACAGACTTGAAAAATGAGAGGCTGGAGAGAAGAACTGAGGAAAAGGACCTGGGGGTCCTGGTTGATGTCAGGTTGAATCTGAGTCAGCAGTGCCCTGGCAGCCAGGAGGGCCAACCGTGTCCTGGGGGGCATCAGTAAAACATTGCCAGCTGGTTGAGGGAGGTGATGACCCACTCTGCTCTCGGCTGGGGCAGCCTCATCCCGAGTCCTGTGTGCAGTTTTGGGCATCACAGTATAAAAAAAGACATTAAGCTATTAGAAAGTTTCCAAGGGAGGGCCACAAGGACAGTGAAGGGTCTGGAGGGGAAGCCATACAAGGAGCGCCTGAGGTCACTTGGTCTGTTCAGCCTGGAGAACAGGAGACTGAGGGGAGACCTCACTGCACTGTACAGCTTCCTCAGGAGGAAAAGTGGAGGGACATGCACTGATCTCTTCACTCTCGTGACCAGTGGCAGGACTCGAGGAAATGGCTGAAGCGAGCCAGAAGAGGCTTAGGTTGGGCGTCAGGAAAAGGTTTTTCATCCAGAGGGTGGTTGGGCACTGAAGAACACTCCCCAGGGAAGTGGTCACACCATCAAGCCTGTCTGAGTTCAAGAAGCATTTGGACAATGACCTCAGGCACATGGTGTGATTCTTGGGGAGTCCTGTGCAGATCAGGAGTTGGAATCTGACGATCCTCGTGGGTCCTTTCCAATTCAGTGTACACTATGATTATATGAAGATGACCACCTGAAACCACAAAATTAATCACCAAAAACAGTACTGCATTTTTTGCTCCCTTGTACTTTCTGTGCAATATTCACCTGCAGATTAAGGCCACTTAGAGGGGAGGATGGAATAGAATCTCTCAGATTCAAGACATTTCATCAGAAAAAGAAAGCAGCACTGAGAGAGAAAGGTTGGCAGTGGGAAAAAGGTCAAACTTCCATACGTCTCCACCCATGGGTTCCTTTTGATGGATTGCATCTCTGAGCAGTAGACAACCAAATGCAGTAACAACAGATGCCACAACAAGAAGTTTGTAACACTTTGGGAAGGTGTGAAAGGAATGACAGTTGGCTGCCTATCTCAAATCTTTGGCAGAAAAACCTCCCTCCTCACCCAGAAGGCAGCCAAGGCTGTGGCACCCTTTCCTCACAGTTTTGCTATGTTAGAGGTTCTGCCAATGATCTTTGAGTATTTTAGTTACCTAGATAACAGAGGCGGGATTTCTTTCTCATGGGCCCTCCCTCTGTAACAGGGACAGAAAAGAGTAGTAGAGATCAAGGTACGAACATACATTTGTTTTAACTATTAAGGGACACAAGAACAGGAGGTCTTTCTTGCCTCTTGAGAACTGAAAAAACATAGGACTGGTGCCCATTGGTAAGGGAGTGTTTTCTCCTAGAAGACCTTTTCTGTTCTGGTTGAAGACCTTCTGCAAATGTAATTTTGAGAAAGAAAATTATCTATGAAAACACCACAGAAGGAAGAGACGTCTTTGAAACAAGGAACATCAGTGGAGATTTGAGGACTGCAGATTTAATAAAAGGAACTGATATATTCCTCACAAAGATCTGAAACCACCTAAAATAGCTATCAGATTACTCAAAAAAAAAAAAAGGAAAGGAAAATAAACTAGGTTTTTCATCAGTGTCCATGGTAAACATTTGTAAAATGTATTATGTATTTTTCCCTTCACCACACTACAGACATACCAGATCCAGGTAGCATTACTTACAAGAAGCCTTATTTTATTTTGCACAGGCCCATGCATGATGCACAGTCAGAAACATCCTTTTTTTAGGAGGAAACTTTTGGCGATAGACAGATAAAAAGGCTGCCTGGTGAACCGAGTCAGAAGGCAAGGAAGAAGGCTGGAGGATACAGAAGAGCTACACCAAAGTAAACCATCAGGTTTTTGTAGTCTCTTTCTACCTGTTAGTATTGGTAGGCTGGTAGAAAGCTGCTCCCTTTACCCTTCATTCAAAAGGTTTAAAACAGTAGGATTCTATGGCAAAGATTCTTTGCTGCCCAACAGATGCATTCCAACTTTCCTTAAGTTTTGCAAGCTTATACTACTTTTAGCTTCTGTCCTCTGAAAAGGCCCTTTTTTCCTTTTCTTGATAAAACTGCTTCATGAATGAGAACTATTTCTCAGAACACCAAAATCTGCATTTGGTCGACCAGAAATGCAAACTTGACCAAAGAGATCATAAAAACTGTTAATATTTTGTTTAGGATAGGATCCTGAAGGTATAGGCACTCACATGAAATAATTTGTATTTCCTAAACATGAATTTAACAACCATTCCTTTCAAAAAGTTTAACGGGTTTTTCCTGAAAATATATATTTTTAAATTATCTTTAATCATCTATAGACTAGTGCAAAGACTTGACTCAGTATTTCAGATGAAAAATGACAAAAGGCAAATCTGATAAATGTGAAAAACTGCCAAGTGGAAGTAAAACATCCTTAAATCAAGTCAAGGCATGTGATTTTTTCAATAGCTAGACTTTAAGGTAGCTCAGAAATAATTCCATGCAAAATTACCACCAAGTTTATTTCAAGTAATTTTAAGTTGCCCAAATCAAATGCCAGGGGGTTAGATAAATTAAGACCTATTTTTGTCTCTGTCTGTCATTAGGGGTTAAATATATCTACTTCTAGTATATTTGAGAATTGTTGAAACTGAGGCCACAGACATCCATGGATAGGAAGCTGTAGGAGACTCTGCAGAAGACTATCAGACACATTCAGAGAGTAGAAAGATAATTTATTCTCTCCAAAGGATTTCCCACCTACATATTTAACAGTCCCATAGCAGTCAAGGACAATGCTTCTAAAAAGATTTAAGCCAATTTTGGTCTTTGTTTTTAAAACCAAAGACACTGTACAAAGAACTGTCTAAATTTATCTGGATTTCAGATATTCTCAATGATAGCCACTGCAGGATGAAATTGTGTCTAAATAAAACTACTTTAAACTTACTTTTCTGATTCTACATCTCACCTGTCCTGGCTAGGGAATGTAGCAGGCACAGTCAAAAGCTGTGTGTTCTTGGCTAAAGATCTCTTTTCTTCAAGGTCTTCTCAATGGGAGACTAGTAAACTGTCTATCTTCAATAGTATTAGAGAAGCATGGGCTTTTCCCTTGTTGTCCATGAGAAAACATCCTCTTTTTCTTCAAGATTCTAGATAGAGAGAAATATAATGTATTTCTAAGCCAGCTGCTCATCGTCAAGAAGATTCACGGTTAGATAACCAAATGGATACCAACTGCTCTTTGACAAAAGTGTATAGCAGACCAATGAGAAATTCATATGAGATTTTTAGACTTCATAAAACTTCAGGAGTGCAAGGGAAAACTGCAGAAAGAACCCAAATGAGTGATGAATCAAAGAGGACATTATTGGTAAAGCTTACTATTACTCTTCCTCTATCACAGGGAAGTCAGCTATAGGGAAAACTACACTGAACTAGAAAAACCTTAAATACTATTGCCAATAGATGATAGGAAAGAATGAGCAAAGTGGAAAGACGAAGAGTGAGATTCTGCCTCCTGAGGGCTGTCTGCCAACTGTCTATAGATGGTATAAATAAAATAGACCTGGCCATATCTTTGAGACCTCGAAGAGTTGTCTTTCTTCTTTTCTCCAAGCGAAACCTCAGCATACAACCAATACTGCTCAAAGAAATAATCAAAAATGCTAATAAATATTTACTGCTGGAAGAATATTTCACTGGAAATAGTTTGATAAACTGAAGGAGAAGAGCCATACATCCTTATTACCCTCCAAACGGAAACCAAATGGCTGTCCTGTCCGAAGGAAGATTAGTGTCATTTATGTGCCTCACTCAGACTTGGTTGTATTCTTGGATCTCAATGTGCTGTGCTGTGTCATTCCCTCATTCCTCATAAGACAGCTTTAAAAGATTATGTTACAGAAACTCAAAGGTTTTGTACTGGAGAAGCATCCTTCAAAATTATTATGAGATATTTATTAGCTAGGTATTGCTATGAAATCTTAAAACTTAAGCCAAGCACAGGTGTAACTGTCCAGCACAGTGTACCTGAATTCTCTCCTTCTTCTTCAACAGTTGGTCTCTTCTTTACAAGGCTGTCTATAAGAGAGTTGTTCTCTGTTCCATATTTGGTTCCCAGGAGCCCTTGATGAATATCTGCCTGTTATAATTTATATATAGCCCTGGTTTAAGCAGCAGAATTTCCTTTTCATGGCCATTTTAAAATACTTCACTAATTCTGTTCAACTAATTTTAAATCTGAAAAAAAAAAGAAAGAAGGTGACATGCCATGTCCTAATTTCCTAGGAAATCCCCATGTGAGAAGTTAAAAAAACCCAAACCCCAAAAAACAAACAAAAAACCCCAGCAAAATATGACCAAACCCAGAATCAATTATGAACTATCCTGATCTCAGAACTGGACTACTGAACTCAAATGACTTAGCTAAGAGGATCAGCCCACCCCTTCTTCTTCTGAAGCAATATCAGCATTTATCCTAAAAAAGTTCATGTAAGTTTTCCTCTAGTGGAAGACTCCACAAGCTGCTAGACAACCTACTCCACAGCCCCATTATCCTCACTGTTAGAAATGCTTTTCTAATGTCTCACTTTAATCTCTCTTGCCACAATTTAAGATCATTATTTCCTTTCTGCCATGGTCACAAAGAACAGACCTACCTGCAATAAACAAGATCTCATCTGACTTAATACCCTCCCCAAATCAACTAAAAAAACCCCCCAGAATAACAACAAAACCAACTAAACAACAACTAAAATCCAGACATGAAAAAGACCTAAAAAACCCTAAATCAGTATTGTGATATATTTTCTAAGC
Source organism: Oxyruncus cristatus (assembly GCA_013399855.1). Taxonomy (NCBI): domain Eukaryota; kingdom Metazoa; phylum Chordata; class Aves; order Passeriformes; family Cotingidae; genus Oxyruncus; species Oxyruncus cristatus. The sequence continues at coordinate 191,905 of VXAY01000099.1, forward strand.
TGTGCTGTGAGGATGTTTTCTAACCTTTTTCAGTCAAGATTCAGGTTTAAATAGAGTTGAGGGCAAAATGGAAACTCATTAAATCCTGTGATTAGGAACATAATGCTTTTACTAGCCTATTTCCACTAAAGCTGTATTTCCTGCATAAATGCATTGTGGCTGACCCAGGCTTTCTGTCATAAACACCTTATACTACAGCAGCAGTTAAGGATTACGTATTTTCCAAAAAGTATTTCAAGGAATAGGTGTGGAGGGTAGGGTTTTTTTTAAGGACCAACTAGGAAAGACTGTTTTGCACTGCTTATTATAGAAACCTCTTGTGAGGTCTTCTAAAACAACAATCCAGTAAAAAGCAAATACTGAAGCCACTGAGTCAGGCCCTATAAGCCCTTTTTTTAAAAAGGCAGCTTTCAATGAAGCCATTTTAAGTGTTTCTCATCCCCCTTCCCCAGTTATTTTATTCTTATATAGAAACCCTCCCTCCCCACCTTTTCTCTTTGGAAATTTGGTAACCATAGTTTCTTGTATCCTGCTGAGACTTGCTATGTAGAGCTGTATTCTACCTGCTATTTAGCTGCTGATAGCAGTGTTTCTGTTGCAATTTATGAGAAATGTCAGTTGAAGGCAGAAAGTATTGTATACACTATATTTTCCCAGCTGGATACCTTCGTGAACAGAAAGCAAAAACATGAATACACATGCACCATACATTTGGGGGAGGGTAGGAAAGAGACTGCAGGGGAAAAACGGCTGCAGGTTAGACGTGATGTTGGGTGGTCTAAAGCCGATAGAAAATGAACTTGTCAATAGGAAGATATATCTAACATTATTAGAAAACACCAGAGGTTCTTAATGCAGCCCTTAGTGCTATACCACTAACACAAAGACCTCTCTCTGTAGACTCCGCAGATGCCTCTTTCCTTTACATGTATAAGTTGTACTGTTGCATTTTGAAAACTGTCATGTTCAACAATTTGTTTCTCTGAAGCAGGTCTGCGGGTTCTTGTTAAATGTTTAGCACAAAGACATTTGAATCCTGAATACAGTTTAGCCACTTAAACAGTATTTATATCTGAGGGTGTTTTAGGGTCGCCCCCAAATAAAATGTAAACCAAGTCATCAAGCACAGGAAATACAGTTGTGTCTCATCATGTTCTTCAGTAGCAGTTCTTCATACTCCGACAACAGTGATATCAGATAGCAATACATTTGTTGGGGAAAGTGTTTCAGTCTTTCATGGATAACAAGGATAGCAGTTTTCATGTTTCTTCATCATACAGACAGCTGAAGGTAATAGACTTAACAACAGAGGAACTGAAGTCCCATTCAGTGAGTACAAACTAAAGCAAAATGTTGGTTCTGTCTTCCAGGCACATGATGAGACCACAACCTTTTCTAGACCAGAAAGTATTGAAGATTACAGTAGAAGGTATACACCAAAGTTTACTTTTCTTCAAGCACTGCCTCCCTGGAGATCAGTTTCATGGCCACGACCTTCTCTCCAGAGAATACTATAATAAATTAGAATTTTCCAGGCATATAGTTCCAGAAACCCCATAATTTATGTCTATTTCATAATTCACACCATACAGGAACATTCACCTGTCAGTAAGGTGACTACTCTAGAAGCAAAAGTCACTAGTAAAAGAGAGACTGATTATTACAGCATCAAAATCATTCATTATGAAACACATGTTGCTGAAATAGCTTATATCCCTTCCCCAAAATTATCAACTCTTGTCTCTGGTAACTAGCTTCCAAATTTGTAATTAATCTTTGTCATTCCCCAAATCGCCTCCTCCATTAGAAGCACAGAACTGAAAATAATGAAAATCCTAAGTCTACTAAAGTTAAAATGCTCACAAGTCAAACAGAGGATAGATCCAATTACCATTTAAATAACAACATGAAACTCTTTGAAGGAAAGGCCTTTTGATCTCAAAGATCCAAATGCTGAGCAGCAAGAATCTGAGTTCTTTAAATTTCCAGGGAAAAAGCTACAAAAAAAGAACTATGACCCAGGCTGTCAGTCTTGTGCTTAAATCCCTAGCATTTTTTACTGTTAAATGTAGTTCTCTCTGGCATGTAATTAGTGGCTATGTCATCATTAATACCACAGTTAATAAATGCTTAAGTAACTCTTTTTCTTGCTGGTCATTCTGGTGTGGAGGTGCAGGGAGTAGTAAGAAGTGATGGGAGACAGACCAAAGGTGAAACATGGGCTGTATTTTTCTTCTTTCCCCCTGTGAGATGTTAAATTTAGAATTTCCAAGCTTTGATCAACTCACAGTTATTTAGTCAGGCTTGAAAATGTGAATGTCTTATTAATTTCAAAGACAAAAGAGTGTAAGTCAAATGGCATTAAAAATCTCTTTTGTGTAGAATTACAAGTCCTGCGCCTTTTGAGTGGCAAAGGCAAACAATAACTCAGTACTGAACTGCAGTTGAAATTTCTGTCATTTTTTAATCCTTCCTCTGGAGAATTGTGAAGGAATGATGCTTTGAAAAGTACTTTAGCCTTTGACAATCTATGGAGTTTGCTGATGTCACATTTCCTAACTGACATAACACAGGGTCTGCATGGCACACTGTTACAACATTTGTTTTGCAAGTGCACATTTCGCAGGAAACCAGTGATTAATTTCCCGAAGACTTACAGGCATACATTTCCAAAAAGGGAAAAATAAAACTGTTACATATCCATACAACTCAAAATTTACAGAATCATGGCAGCCAGCCAGCAAAACTACTCCAGGTCTGCTTTCCCATCTGCTTGGCCTGTTAGCTGAAAGAAAATAAAATCAAATTGCTCCTTCTGTAACTAATTCTCAGAACTCCCTAAAAAAACCAACTTCCATGACACAATTTTAATAATGCAGAATGCCTTAAAACAATCAATAGCTTAGAAAGCAGTATTGAGTCAAGAGCAGCTCCCTCCTCCCCAGCACTAAAAAGACTCTGTGCCGGGTCACTGTTGCTGATCACAAAAGAGACATCCTCATCCTTTTAGCAAACGGTGCCCTCCAGCAGATCAACTTGGTCAAATCTTGGTGTAGTGAATGTTACACCTTCCTGTACATCAGCCCCAGCCCTTTACTTGGGGCTATGGACCTTGGAACAGGGAAAGGAGCAATGTGTGTCAGATCCTTGGTCACAGCATTAATGTAAATGAAACCAGAGCCGGCTTATGAGGTTTGTGAACTTCCTGGCACTGGGAGAACACACAATCCCTGCTGTTGCCTCTGCTAAATGGGAGGTAACTTACACAGATCAACTGGCTGAACAGCTGAGGTCAACAATGCCTTCAGCTATTTGTCTGCTGGAGCCCTGACAAGTGATTTTCTGTTTATGGCAATGTACCATGTCAAAATCATTACTTTTTCCTCTTAATCTGTAAATTAAAAATGTGTCGTAAAGACTTGCACAGCTTTTTTCTGTCTACATTGCAATGGTATACAGTAATTAATACACTACAGGTTTCTACTTCACAGATTAAAAAATAATTTGACTGGGAGCACTTTCAACAGCTGCCCATAAATCAACCACTCTCAAGAGTTCAACTCGAGAGTTATTGTGTCTATTGTGCATCTTAAGGTTCAAAGACAGATTATTCATGCATTCATTCATAGCCAAGAATGTATCCCAGCAATGAAATTTACCCTTCAAGGCTGACCTAAGCTTAACCACTGGATTGACTAAATAATTTAATTGCTCAGTGATGTGCTAGATCCCTTCTCTGAAGATTGTAGTTTTGATGAATTGAGCTAGGTTTAAACCAATGGTATGTTAATGGCACATATTCCAAAAGTGTAACCAGCTGCTGCCCACAAACAATGCCAAACTGAGTAACAGGAATGCAAACAAATATCCCGGTGCACAGTTAGGTTTTTTTAAAGTACTTAAAAATTGCAGTGTTACAAAATTACTTCTGTGAAAGAAAAAGGCAGAAAATAGATGAAAGCAAAGCTGTTATTTACAGAGAGCCCCTAATAACTGAGTAACGCTGCCAGTGCAAGAACATTAATTCTGTCACCTCCTTTCATACCCAACAATTTATTTTCCGCTCTGCGCAAAAGCGTTTCTGCCACTAGATGTAACGATGAAAAGAATTGCAAGTGTTCTCACATACTAGAAAGTCAAGAGTGCTGGAATAACTTCTCCATGCCTGTTAGAGTAAGCTATCTGGTGCAGTGAAGACAGTCAACATTCCAGCCTTTCCTAGCTACATTAAGCCAATACATCTAGACTGAAGATTAAGGGGAAGGGAAACAATTACATTGTGTGTTACTGCCAAAGATGCAAAGACTCTAAATCTCCTTGAAGCTGAAAACAAATTAGCAGCTTTGCCTGCATCAAGCTGTCTGTCCAAATGGAGGTTTCTTTTCACAACAGCATTACTAACTGTGCTTCTCAAAGATAACGCTTTGGGAATACAAAAACATTTTCTCTAACTTATTTCCTGTCACTTCCTTGTCTAGAGGAACGGAACCATTTGTAATGCAATCACCACCCACTGCCTCGAAGCAAAATCAAACACAGATTCTCTCCTGCCCCTCAAGAGTCTCTATTCCCCCTCTAATTTCATGTACCATGTGCATGGGCAGAATCGAAGTAACAAGAAATGGTGTTACCCTACTCGTTCATGTTACGTAAAAATGCACCAGTTGATAAATTTGAATCTCTGTGCCATCTTTAATCTTTATCTAAGGGAGAAACTGACTGTCAGTTCTGGTAGAAATCCCTTCTGTGGGTATCATGAAATAAATTACTAAAATGCTATACAACTTCATTTCCACTGTTAATAGGAGTGTGTTCGCAGGGGAGATGCAATCCTTTAAAATCCATCTTGAGTTCCCTGGCACCTACAGTTTCCCTGTTCAGCAAGAAGCAGTACCTTGGCATAAGGGTGCAGCGGCTGAGGCCACCAGAAGTTTAAGTGCTGGAATAAGGAAAATTAAAGGAAATCAGTTCTGTCCAGCTTTTGGGATTACACACACAACATAAAAAGAAAGAAAAAAACAAAGAGGTTTGCAAAAAACTGATTAAGTTGAGAAAGCTCAGAAATCGGCTACTGTCAAAGAACTAAATTATTTTACCACTTAGAAGTCACACACGTCTGCTGTGCTTAAAAATGCTGAATTCTCAATTTTTACAAAACTATCAAAGAAAATTTTTCTTTCCTTCACACAATAGCGGAAAAGTGAAAGGCTTTCTCAAGTGTGCAGACTATGTGGAAATGTCACCCTGTCTTTCAGAATTCAACAAAAACAATCTGATTTTCATTAAGTAATGAACATTGGTAGCATTGTCTTTCCGTGAGATTGTATCACCTCTAAACATAGGTCCCTAGCTGGGAATTGCTCCAACACAGGAACAATTTTTTTTTCTTTTTTTTTTTTTTTCCCTTTTTTTTTTTTTTTTTTTTCCTTTTTTTTTTTTTTTAATTGCTCAGGCTTGTAACCAGTGATTCTTTTTACTCCAAAGTTATGTGAAGTCTACCAATAGCTAGTGGTTCTTCTGGATGAAACTGGCTTGGATGGAAACAAACTTGTACTGGCTTCACTGTCACAGGTGGCATTTGAACAAAATTTCTCAAGAAGCAATATTAATTTATTGCAAAACTTTCTCCACAGAGCCTACAGTCCTAACTTCCAGGACTTTCATAAAACTGCAAAGAATAACCTATTAAGTAAGCTTCACTTTAAAATCCGTAACACATTAGAAGTCATACTCTGCTAAAAGTTGACATCAGCTTGTCTCTTCCCTAAGGAAAATAGTCCCTTTAGTGAAACCTGAGACTCTTCTTACTATTTCTAAATCCCAGCTAGAGCAGGTCACATAGCCTCAGGCTTTCAAAGATCCACAAAAGCCAGCTCTATATGAATGCAAGGTTAAGAAGTACAGGTTCAGTCACTGCAGGGGAAAGTAAACAGGCAGTAAAACGTAATTACTTGTTTCAACCCACTTAACTGCAGAAGTTTTAAGTGACTGGGGGAGGAGGGGGGAAACACCTCTAAATTAATTGAAGATTGATCTGGAACTACCCCTCCTTGAAACTGATTCTCCACAACATTTATCGTCAGTGTTAGGGTCAGGCTACAGAACTGCCATCTCCGGACAACTAATGTCAGTTCCATTTTATTAAAGGAGATCTTTACACTATTAGCTAAATGACTAGAGAAATAGCAAACGTCCTGATCCGCCTCTAACACTCAAATAGAAACAACAAGAAAACTCAAACAAAACAAAATCACTTAAATACACTAAAATACTGCCCCAAGCAAAGCCTTAGTAAACATATCAACTAAGCTTAAGAAGTATCTGACATCTCACAACAAAGGGAAGAAAAAGAAGGGGGAAAGAAGGTTTTTCTTAAATGTTTTTCTTTATTCTGATTAAATATTTAATAAGGGTGGAAAAATCTTCCCTTAGAAATTAATACTACAGCCCTTTATTTCCATAGCTATATCCCCTTTAAATTTTTTTGAGATTTAAATTTGATGCTAGTAAATACAAACCAGTGTTAATTTTGATGGACATGTAAGTGGTTTTGCTTTAGTTGATTCTCCTAAGAAAAAATAAATAAAACCCAAATAAAAGCAAAGTGCTCTAATATTGGCATTTTGTTTTCTATCCCAGATACTTCTGGGGTTCTTTTAACCCTAAATTTCATGGCCCCTGGGGATATAATATTGATGAACTTCAATTGTGTTTTCCATTGCAACACTAGCTTTAGTAAATTTGGATCTAGTTTTTCAGACTAAATCAAGAAAGTATTTCCCTTGAGCTTTTCTTTTTTTATATATATATTATTTTTCTTCACCCTCAACCTCTACATTTTCAACCTCTACGTTTCCTGTCTCCTTCCTTTAGAACAAAAACATAATCTTTTATTAATCCTGAAGGTCAAAGAGCTCTTCACTGTTTGAAAATTTTAAATTGACATTTTCCTTCTGCTTTTTGGATTGCCACTTGCCACCAAAAATTACCAAAAGTTACTACTACATCAGTAGTAACTGGAAAGAATTATGCATATGCCTTAGGATGACAAAATATAAGTTTCCACTGTTCATAAAAATTGAAGATATTAGATCAGCCACTGATCTTAAACAAGAAAGCTAGTCACAATGCCAAAGGCAACTTTTCATTTTGTAGCCTGAAACAGAGAATAAAAGGATTATTTTTCGAATTTAGATTAACCTGTATTAGGTGACTGAGAGAACTTCTCATTCACCATTGCACAAGATTGGCGCTGATTACAAACATAACAAAACTGGAAGACAACAGCTTGTCCTGACTAGTTAAACTATGCACAAAATAAGAGTAACTGTGAGAACAACTTTAAATACGTGGTTTAATCCCTGAACCACACCAGCTAAAGATGCCATTTCAGTTGTGCTTTCATCCCTTACTCTAGTGGTATTTATTTAGTAAGAAAACATTTGGACACATACACACTTCATTAGCAGTCATCTCTCCCCCTGCTATCTGCAAATCCAAACATGTTCCAAGAATATACTGGAACAGTCTCACTTTGAAGCAATCTACTGCTGTTGAGATTTCCATTTTGAGCAATAAACGGTCAAAACTGTTGCTTTTCTTAAAGCAACTCCTTCGGTGTTCATAACCTCAGTGCTTGAGCAGGCTCAGTTTCACATTCAAATAGCCCCAAGCAAATGTTTCCAATCTCAATTATCTTCCTTCGTTTTTCTAGGCACCCTCCCTGCCCCCATATGCTTGTTTGTAAAAGGAATAATTCTCTATGTATGTACAAGCAGCACAGGGAGTCTTCCTCTGTAGCAGTCTGGTAATATCCACAGTTTTATGTAAGCACTGTCTGGAATTGGTTAAGCTTTTTTATTCTCTGCTTTGGGCTATACCAACAGAATTGCACCCAGTTTCTCACTGAGTTGTAAAATATGGCATTTGCAAGGTTCCTTTAGAAAAGCTGGCCATTACTACCAAAGGTAAATACAGCACTTCTGGTGTTTTTGGTCAGTTATTGTGACTATGCTCTGCTTAGCATTAAATCAGTACTCATAAGAGTGAAGCAACAAGAGAGGCACTAGGGAGTAAACAAATTCCACATCCGTCCATGCAATAGAGACATACAGCCTCTCTAAACAAAGCTGTAGGACTAGCACTAGTTGGACTGTGTGATGCGTTTATGTTCAAGAAGGAACACTGACATTTAAATACCAAATTTAACATTTAACAGCAGAAGTTTCCGAAGTGCTTTTCTTCCAGTGTTGGTCTGTGGTTTTCAGAAAGCTGAAGCAATGGTGTTGTGAAGGAATGGAAGGAGTGATGAGCTAACATAATTTCTGTACTGCATTTAGAAAGCCTGGAAAATAGCAGTGGTTCTGATTTCAACTCTTTTTTTTTTCCTTTTTCTTTTACAGATCTTCACTAATCTGTGATGCTTTCCATCACCTAGACAAACAGCTTTAAACTTAAATTTATGTTTAAATGAATGACTAATTGAACATTTTTGGAAAAGGGAGTGCTTTGCAAAAGAATCAAAATTTCACTCAAGGAAGTAAAAATATTTCCTATCTGCCAGCAGAGACCATCCATAACCTATTCTGCATTCTGCTTCACTGAGAAGGTTTATACTCACATGATTTATCTACTGTTTGCTACGAACAAAGAGCCTGCAAAGGTTTGGTTATCGCAGCCCAGCTGATTCATGGCAACTCATCAGAGCCACATTACAACCATGTGCACCTGGTTCATAGTCAGTCCCAGTGGTTTAAAACCATTTGAGGGGCTTCTGTGGATACTCTAAAATTACCATTTGCTTCATTTATTTTAGATGGAAACAGTATGAAATAGACTACAAGCAGTAGCACTCCTTACCTCAAACACCAGCCAGCACTTTATGTTTCAAGGAAGTTCATGAGAACCAGTGCAGAAGCCAGTTACAGGACAATGTCAGAATTTATGTCCCCAAACATGTGCATACTCTGATAAGGTCAGGCACACTGTTGAGATTTTTAGCTACAGCTAAATCTGTCTCGCAGTCTGAATCCTGTAACATTTAACTCCTGAAACTTTTCTCAGATAGTCTGTGTACGTTCCAAAGTGCAATCTCCAGACTCCTTTTGTAAAGCACATAGAGCTTCCATAAACCACAAACATTTTTATGCCAGAGTGTGGCTTCCCATTGTGAGATTCAGCCCATTTCTCTTCTGTTACTAGTTTGTATGTAATATGTACTAGGTGTCAGACTAATGCCTTTACGTCTATAAAGAATCTTGTATCTAAGGCTCCTTAAATCCATTGATTTACTGGGTCTGGTATCACAGACAGTAGAAAGAGGAACACTTAAACACAACATCTCAAAATATGGATACATGGAAAGGCTTTTTCTGAATAGATGACATTTTGACACTGGGCGATGTTCATACCAGGTCAGTGGATGACTCACACAACAGTAGAAAATAGCTGTGTTTTAGGTGTTCTGTTAATGTAACTAGCCAAAAAACCCTACTTTCTCCATAGACCACTTCTCTGTAACATGGACATAACAAAGCCTCATTTTTGAGGAATGTCTAACTTTATTTTTCTGTCATATAAATATACCCACTGTCCTTCACTTCTGAACTAAATATGGTGGTTAACAAGACCAAACCACCACTTCCTGTACAGCAAGCAATGATCTAGATCACACAGAAAGGACAGAATATAAATGCACCCAGTCTAAAAGAGTACCTGTTTTTTACAACTGTATCACTTGATATCTCTCAATAAACCTTGCTTGAGCTCAAGACAACAGTGTGATTTAATCACATTTCTCTGAATTTCTATGTATTGTTGTAATGTTCTTCGATAAAACAGATTTTTTAAAACTCTCTAATTTCTGCATTTGTTTTCTTATACATTTGACATGGCTTTCAACATTACAAGTTTCACTTTTCATCATGCCTTGGTATTTATGAAAGCAAGAAAATGTGGTTGTTAAACCACAAAAATGGCTAACGGGAATAACAGGCAGTCAGACTACTTCTCATTCTTCCAATTCTGTTTCTATTGACACATACACACCCTTACTTATACACACATGCACAATTGCATATCTAACCAAAGACATTTAAAACAGACTGTTCTTTTGAAGTAGTTTTTGCAAAACGAAGGCCACATAGTAAGGCAGGGAGGAATCCACATCAGCTCTGTGCAACAGATATATTTTCAAAACATCTATGCATATTAGTTGCAGAAGTGGCAGGCTGGGAAACCACACACACAACAAGTATCAGCCTGCCTCTTTCTCATCTAAGCCTTCTCGTTTCTACTGAAAATTTCTGCAAAATGGTGTCAGAACTGATGCTACGATAAATTTGGAATACCCTGGAGACGATCCCATCTGAGATTTCTGAGACCCAGAATATTCCTGTTTCTTGTGTTTGCCAACAAGCTAACCCTGATAAGATGACCCTTTAAAACACACAACTAATTTCCCCATTATTTATTACTGAACAACAGCAGGTTGTACCCGAAACTGCAAAATGAGGAAGAATGCCAGTGCAGCAACGAGAAAACTCCGACGCTGCACACAGGCAGCTTGTTCTGCACACAAAGGCAGGAAGGTGACGGATGGCTGTCTCCTACGCAGATTTCAATAAAATAAGACATCATCAGAACTAGTACTTCTCACTTCTAAAGGCAAACTTTACCACTAGATGTAGAACCAAAACAGGACATGACTGAGGGCAAGTGCGTGTGAGAAGCTAAACAAAAAAAGTGGGCTCTAAGCAATTTAGAAAGTTTGTTGACCGTTTCCCTTTTTTCTGGGTCATTTTTTTTCCGATAGGCAGTAAGAAACAATTAATGTTCTCTTCAACCTATTTTGCCAGAAGATAATTAATCACATGATTTAGAAAGTACCTGATTCTAGATAAATCCTTTTTCTCATTATAACAATACAGACTTTTAGCAGCTGTTTCCCAGAGAATCAGCATAACCAACCAAACAAAAATATACAGTCCAGTTAACACTACCAAGCTGCTTGTTGCGAAGGACTTTTATGGCATCATGGTTTCTGGTGTCAAATATCTGCATCAGCTGCCGGTTTCAAGTTGACTTGCCCATAATCACTTTTTATTCCTCTACTATAGGGGAACCTCAGCTAGTTCCTTCAATGCTCTTTTTTAACCCCATTAACTCTACTTTGGACACATTATCGAGTTATATCCAAACAAGGTTGTTATGCAGACGACAATGCCTACAGCATACACAACTTCGTAGAGTAACTGAGAAATACCCACGTGATAACCAGCAGTCTCAGTCAATTATATGATAACCAGCTATGGTTACCAACCCTTGTAATTAAATGTCACAGACTTCAGATGCCAGCTTTCCTCTACGCATTTTAGTATTAAAACACTCTGGAAAAAAGGTCTGATATATTAAACTAAGTCAACTGAATAGACTGGTGTGGAATAAATGCGCTTTTTAATCTTCCGCAGTTTTGTCTGAAATCCAACATTACTTTCTTCCCCTGCCCCCCCTTGGAGTGATTGTCTTAAAAATATGACTAGCAAACTCAAATAGACTCCTTTGTCTGACCTCGAAGAAAAAATGCAACAGAATGTGACTACTTGTTTAACATACCTAAAAGACATCCCACAAGCCTATTCCTACCACCTCACAACTCATTTTACACAGAGTAGCCAAACCAGACAAAGAATAATTCCAGTATCTCAAAATACAAGCCAAGGTTAGAAATTTTCATACCTTAGCTTATTATATTTATTTTATATTAAAAAGCTATCGGATATATAGACAGCTAGAGAAATGCCAGATTATACATGCTTTTATTAAGTTTTGGAAACCAGTAAAGGGAGTGAATACTATAGAAACATATTAACATCACAAAAGAAATTTGTATGTTAGTTGTTCATTATGAACATCAAGATGGTTTTAGATGTGCCCAGTTAAAAAGACTTCAGGTAGAGTAATCTGGATTTACACCAGTTTAGAACAGGTCATGTTCTGCCCTAAAATCAGTATCATAACTAGAGAAAATGAGTATATGATAATCTTTTTTCTCTGCAATAGAAGACCCATCTGCACCCTGTTTCCTAGAATGTGGCAGAAATGGCTTCACGCAAGCTGCTATATAGTGCTTTCGTGAACATATCAGAAGATTTGAAAACAACTAAATATATACATATATGTGTGCCCTAAATATCAAAACTTAATTAAAATGCAAAAATGATCATTAGGAATTCATTTTTCATAATACAGTGTTGATTGTGAACACTGGGAATAAACAGTCAAATTTGTGTTATTTTCTTCAGTCAGCAGGGTCTGAAACAGTCAAACACAAAGAACACAGTACCAATCACACAATATGAAATCATATCAATTATCTTCAGTCTCTTAATCTACATTCTAGCTATATTTCAAGAGTGTTTTAGAATCCCATTTTATCTATATTTGTAGTCACTCATAGCTGCAGTGTTGCCAAACAGTATTTGTAAAGCTGTGAAAACAGCCACATTCAAAACTGTTTTGCTCAAACATGCCATCATTGAACTGAGTTGTTTCAGAAAATTGCTTTAGACAAACTAGGAAAAGACTAAGGGAGTTACTTTCCATTGACTAACAAGAGTTTTTAAACCAGTAGAGTGCTGAGATACTGGTAAATGGAATGTCATCCTGACCAGAATGCACTCTCTTTTAATACTTCATTTCTGGTGCCAAACTTCTCGCAAGGAAGGCTTCTTAAATTCAGTGGGGGTCAGAAGTTTAGTTTATTCAGCAAGAATAACACTATTAACAGTATTAACAGCTACTGCTCTTTCATGTCAACACAGTTAACGCCCACACATTCCAACTCTGGTTAATGCAGGCCAGTCAAGGAAGATTGCAGTTGCTAAGGGCAGTCATCTCTGCAGGGATATTTTAAAACAGAATTTATACTGTGCTTTAAAAACAATCTAAAAGGATCAATCTGCCTTATGAATCTGCTGTAGACATACACAGAGAGAAAGATGGATGGATGAGAGCATATAAAAGCAAGTAAATCTGACTCTATTGATTTTTGAAAGGACAGTGTAGAACACTTTGGTGAGGTCTTATATATATCACTGCAAAGGACCAAATACCATTTTGCATATGCTCTGAAGGATGTCAGGATTTATCATGAAGCATTACACTGCTGTACTCTGTCATTATATGATTTTGTAAATAATCTTGTTTTCACTGTTGAGGAAGGTAGATCACTAAAAATTAAAGAATCCTCAAAAGAAACATAAGAAAAATCATAGGAAGATTTTCAGACAGGTATAAATGGAGACATACATTATTACTAAACCAAAAATTGCAGAAAATTAGTGTACACATGCAGTATTTTTAGCAGGAGAAAGCTGGTATTTTGATAATGAGCTTTCCAAAACCAAAATGGAAAAATCTGCATATCACAGCATAATCCTCTTCCTACTTTGTTCTAAATCATAGCAAATCAATGCTTAGTGTTCCCCAAAGCTCTCCAGCACTCCTACTTGGACAAATGCCTTCAAAGGATATTAAAGAAATTACTCTGGTTTAAATAGCACTTCTTCACCAGATGGAACACTTCTCTTCAAGCAAGAATGCTTTCATCTTCAAATGTTATATTTCAAATAACCAAAATCCAAACAATAACCACACCAAGTTGAATTTCCATGGGGTCTTTGGGGCTTCTATTTTTATGTAATGGTGGCATTTCCTATCATAGTTCCTGAATTCCAAAATATTCAGCTTTCTAAGTTTTCATCTAAAATATTCGTATATCCACTCCCATCACATATACACACCCCCATGATGTATATTTAAATAGCACATTTGTCTATTCTATTAGCAATTTCTTCATATGCTTTTCTTAATACAGCAAGAGGAAACAATTCTATTGTTAGCTTGGGTTACATGGTAGGTCATTTGGAAAACACAGTTGCTTTAAATAATAAAAAACCTGCCATTTGTTTTTAGAAGAAAAACTCACTGGGTGATCCATAAAGCTGTGACTGCCATTCTACATAATGGCATCCCAACAAACCAGCAAGCCTTTAGTTAGCACCAAGGCACATACAGCAGAGTCTCCTCCTTCTTAACATATCTCACAGACAAACCTAGTGGAAAAAACAATTTACCTTCTTCAGTTTCATGCCACACAATTCCTTCCAAGTTCACGCTGGTCCCAGGCTCACAGGGTCCAAGGCATTCGGGTTCTGTTACTACTCCAACCTCGCAAGTATTTACACCCACTGAACGAGTCCGTACCAAAAGCTGCTCGACTGGTGCTGCAATATTGGATGAAGATGGGGAAAAGTAGGAAGGCAGAATCTGAGGTGTGATACTGCTGGAAATCGGAGGTGGAGGTGCAGGCACTGTAAACAGGGGATCAACCTGAAAATAACAGACAAACTTACTATAATGGTGCTGTGAGAGTTAAAAAAAAAAAAAAAAAAAAAAAAAAAAGCTCAAGAATGGCAACACAGCAAGGTTGTTGGTAGAANAAAAAAAAAAAAAGTAATAGAAAGCATTTCTGTATGCGGGGATTTGGTCTATCACAAGTAATTTCAACCTTATGAGTTCAATTTTTTTGACATCAGACCAAATGCTGCACATGAAAAATTTAGTACAAAAATATCTATCATGCTAAACAAGACAACTTACTAAGTTTCTACTAGACTATTCCCTGTTGTCATAGACTGCCAGTACAAAATAATAATAAATTCTTAAAACAAAGATTAAGGTCACTTTTCTCTTGGAGCTGACAGACAGTGATTTGTGGATGGAAATTAATTTTGCAAACTGGAAACTTCATTTTCTATTTAAAGAAAAACATTTATAAAGACAGTACAAAGACATAAATGCCATTCTTTTGTATGCGTCATAGGGAAATTAGCAGTTGGAACAGTTCTAATATCCATATGGCAGCAAATATAATCTCTTGTCTTCCAATCATTCAAAATACATTAGGATCACCCACCTAACAGCTTACAGACAACATTTACATCTTTCTACTTGAAATAACAGATGAGGACTTTTATAAGAATCTACCCAAATCATCTAATCTCTCAGAGTTTCCAAAATGCATATTTAGAAGAATACAACTTGCCAGACAAGCAGTCTGTACACAGACAATGCACAGAGAGAATATCTATATATGAACTAAAGAAGTTATCTTTCCTGTATGCCTTACAATATACTTAGGAGTAGATTTTCTTTATAAAGGTTTGGCCCAAGGGTTTTCAATCTTTTACTATGGTGTAAGGTCCTTTGCCACAAAAGAGAGAGCTAGATGAGGATATGAGTGTGCCCATTCAAACAGTTAAACCACCTAAAACTCATGTTTATTTGGCCCACTGGATCATAGACATCACACAAAGAAATCACCCTTCAATCCAATGATTTTTTTAAATGGCTGCTTTCTAGCTTCATTCAAACAGATGATCACATCTCTACAAGTCTGCAGTTTTTAACATTGGACATCACAAGAAGACAACAGAAAAGACTTAATGACTCACTGTACATCATCTAGGTTTCATTCTAATCTATCTTAATGTATATCAAAGTTAATTTTGCTTTCTTGTAATGCAAAATGGGGATACAAAGAGAAGGACGGACTAAAGTGTATCATCCTTGTGTTATACAATTTTTGTATCACAGATCAGCTCACTTCATCATAATGAGAAAATAAAATGGAAATCAAATTAGAAGAACTTTTTAAAAAGTGTAACGATTGTTACCATTGCCTTTTGTGACAATTCTTTGCTTTGAGCGTTATTGATACATCCAAACTGAGAGCCAAGGTTTTTAATTGTGCACACAAGCCTTAAGTATGCTAAATACTTACCAAGAACATAGCAAAAATGTTTTGTATGATCTTTGTATGACCAGCCTGGATTTTGATCTCTATTACACTAGAACTAGGGAGAAGAGAGGAGTGACCTGTAACCACAGTCTTCTCTGAACTAGTCCTAGTTTAGAAGAGTTTTTTTTTATTGAGAACTGTATCTTCAGGTAAAACAAAGGGAAAAAAAAAGAAAAGAAAAATTATAAAAAAAACAAACCAAACAAAACCAAACAAAACACCAAACTACACACACACAAAAAAAACCAAAAACAAAAACAAAAAAAAACCACCAAAACCAAAGCAAAATATGCATACTACAAACATACCATCAAAACTCTACTGATTAAAGCAGAGTTCCTACAGCATAAGAACAATGCAGTCAAGCAATGGTATCTTTATTCTTCTCTTTATGCCAACAGAGTTGCAGAGTTACAGCGCAGGCAGAAGCTTTGCAGAGCAGTCTTGAATGCACTCGGGCAAGTCAAATATGAACTGGCCCCCAGGAGCAGCTGTTACTTGCAATATCTAATGGTGCACATCACACAAAACCATAACTGTGTATGCCTAGCATGCGGAGACACTGATTCTATGCTACACAGATTCTGGCTGTCTTATGCCAAGTGGAAGCACATGGTTGAATGGCACAGAGCCCTGCTCCCTGGCCCTGACTATGTAATGGTGCTCTGTCAACGAAATGGGGTCAGTGTGTACCCCAAGCAGAATTTAGAGGAGCTCTTAATATACCTTAGTTGAAACCAGAAGAGAAGTAGGATCAGTAACTGGCAGGTAAATTGAGCCTAGCACTTAAGAAAAGCTAAACCATATCCATTTATAAACCCAAGAACTGCTGATGAATGGCCTGTTTGATAGTTTACATGGTTTTTTGTTACGTTGTGCAAAACCTTCTACTACACATGCAACATTATTCTTCCATAAGGCTTACTCATCACAAAAACCAGAGGCAAAAAAACCCCAAAATGTTTGCTATGGTCATTCTAAACTAGCCAATGTTTTAAATGAATGTAGACTAAATTGTCAGATGTGTTTTCCATTTTCCGAGCATTATAAACAGTGAGAGGGAGCTAAAGAAAGCATGGATCTCACAGTGTATCCTATTAAGTTCTTTGTTACAAATATTTGTACTCAGTTCAGGTTTATTTAGACCTACTAATAAATGTTCATTTTTTCCAATAGAAACATTCACCCAGGACAAGGCCAAATAGTGGCTCTTGAACTAAAAGGGGCAGTTTCTCTGTGAATTAAAACACTAAACCTTTGGTCAAGAATTAAGTGGACATTTATGGTCCCTGAGGTGCATGTTCATTACACAAATATGACCTTAGTCACAACAAAAAAATATGCTAAGCTTAAATATTGCTCCAATTTTTACCATATTATGCCATCTTGTTTGATAATCATAACATCAGCACAGCAAAGTGGTGGTTCCTAGCGATCATTGTGGTGACACAACTGTTTTCATGAATTCTCCAAAGGGCACTGATGTAAGCCATTAGAGGCAAAGAGAAGCAGGAAGGCCCCCAACATCCACTGGAAAAAAGGCACATAAGACTAACATCTGGTGGTGGCAGTCTGTCAGACTGAGGAAAGTTAATGTCAAGAACAGATGCGCAGCAGTTTCTCACTGTTATTTTTTCATTATTATTCCCAGGTGTTGGTGCATACTGAGCAGTAGCCTTGCTGTTTATCACACAAGATATTCCAATATGAGATTGAAAATCTGAATCTGAGGAAGGTTATTTACACAGATGCTCTCCTTATACACACAATCAAAGGAGTACAAAAAGACAGAAATATTCAAGCAATATTTACTTCCCCTAATTCCAAGAGCTTTTGAGAACTGATTGCTGACAAAGGCTACAAGGCTGCAGTGTTATTCATGGCAGTTTTCTACTGCCAAGTGTTTGACTGTATCAGAGAGCTATGATGATTAGTAGCAGAAAGCTCAATGAAAATGAAGACAGCCTGCCAAGCAACGTAGCCACTGCTCCATGGAGCATTCCT
>VXAY01000099.1:219626-234212 GCA_013399855.1 Oxyruncus cristatus
TTTTTTGTTTGTTTTTGGTTTTGTTTTTTTATGGGGGGGGTGGGGGAGGGGAGGGGAGAACACGTTTGTTCTAAGAAAAATGAAGAAAAGACAACTAAAACTGGAACAGGATAGGATACCACTGGATAACTCTGAAAAATTATGCTGTTTCCTTCTGCCACACACAAGCCTTTAGCTTAGTCCAATACATCACGCAAGCACAAGGGAGGAAGATGTATTGGCTTTTTCTGCAACACTCGCATTTGCATGAAAAGGAGCAGTCGAACGAAAATTAAGCACTTAAACAGCTTAAAAAAAGCACTGGTTCAGAATACTGTACTTCAATAAAACATTCATTGTTATTCAATGCTTGGCAAATGACATTGCCATCACATACTAGTAGAAGAACCGTGAAGAATAAATGCTATCTGAAAAAGAGGCTTGTACTTATGCAGCGCTAATGACCATCTAAAAGAGCGATTCTGCATGGTTACATCCTCTTTTGAGATTCACAGCTGCAGCTTCACAGGAGCAGCCATACATCATAATCTGCAGCCATTTTAGGCTACCCCGTCCTTTGGAGAGCAATATGGGAAGTAAGGAACTGCTAATCTGTAAAGTTACAATCAAAAATAACTTTATTCAGCGGTGATGACTAAGTGTGACGACCCACCTTCCCCTTAAGGGTGAGTCGTCACAGTGAGGAGGAGGTATTCAAAATTTAAAACTGACAACACCCTTGACTGTAACAGCAGTGACACACAGGGAAAGGATTTCCAGACTTAGTTTCATTAGAGAGAAAACGTACTAATCATTAGATTTTGATTTCTAACTCATTTTAACAGTGGCACGGAGTGGCACAGGAACAGTTCTTTTAAAAGGTCAGATAATTGTATTTTAAGATTATAACACGTTTTAATTAACGTGAAGAATTTGCTTATTGAAAAACATACTGATCCTATAAACATAATTAATTAACTGAGATACAGTGACTTTTCAGAAAGTTAACAGCTTGTGAACAAACATTATGTCATCACACTTTGAAACTGTCTGATAACCAAACGACGTTATTCTGCAGTAGATTCATCACAGGTTTTGTAGGTAAACCAAAGATAGCCTCCCCTTTCTCTATGCACAAGATTTACAGCCATACCCATCACACCACAATTGTGCACTCCAATTGTGCATACTATTTCAACCTTAGTTCTGTGGAAGCAACTATGGCTCTGTACACAATATGTATCTGTGGCTTACTATTGAAACAAGTCTCTGGATCACTGATTAGGCTAGACAAAGTACAACAGTCTGGAAACTGCTGTCTTACAGTGCTTGTTTGCCTCACACATTAAATATCTTTGTCTCTACAACTACCTAAAGCACATTTCTCAGGACAGGTCAAACAAGCTAGCCCTCCACTGCACTGTAAATGGCATCTGTCATCAGCTTAATAACTCGGCACTATATCTGTATGTACAAATTTGGAAGAGGAAGCTCTGGGAGAAATGTGGATGGTGCCAGTTAAGCTGTCAAGAGTTCAACCAGAGGTTAACTGTAACCAGGACAGTGTTTTACTTTCAGCCCTCAGTACATATACAGTCAATATATATATCTTGTGTTTCTTAGGCTTCTCTTGCTGAGATGAAAGTAGCTTGAAATCCATGTTACTACAAACATAAGCATCTATATGAAAATGGTGGCATACTGAAGAAAAAAATAACTTTGGTAATTAGTGCCATAGCCTGCTCTGCACTGTGAAAACACATCTAAAAGGAACAAACACACAGAATGTTTGGTGATTTGTAATGGTTAGTGAGAAGCCACATTTCAGCATTAAACACAGCACCATCAATATCTGGCTGAGGCCATGGAAGGACAAGGAAGCCAAGAGTCACTCTGTGCCACAAGGTCAAGTGGGTAACACAGTCTGTGGAGACACTGTCCATCCCTTGCCAAAGGCTTACAGTTGCTTCCTCTTCGTTTAAAAAAAGAAGTGCTTTTTTATTTCTAATCATGGAATAGTTTATAGAAAGCTAGCTAATGTGCATTAAATGCAGAAGTACAAAACGCCATTTCCACAGTCATACCTGGATCCCTAAACAGCATAGATTTGCACATAAACACAGAATTTGTCAAATTGCAATACTTGCACAAGGAATCCTATGCTTACCTATTTCTATAGGGTACTATTAACTATTTCACTGGGTACACAAGGCAATCAACAGACCAATGAAGGACCAAAAAACGCTTTAGCACTCAAGAATACCATAAAGACAAGGCTGTGCCTGCCTTGTGCCAGCTACAAAAAAGGTTTTCCAAAGTCTAGTGGCAAGTGTGAAAACAGTGGCCAAAAAAACCCCAAACCAAACCCAACCAAACCACAAGAAAACCAACCAAACAAAAACCAAGGAAAAACCCCAAACCAAACAAACAAAACCCCCAAACAAACAAAAACAAAAAACAGAAAAGGAAAAAAAAAACACACAACCAAAAAAAAAAAAGAACCACCAAAAAAACCCCTCCTTATGACGGGATGACAGATGTTGCTCAATCTCCTCCTACCCCAACTTCAGTCCACAAGAAAAAAATAAGCTTCCCCTAAAGAACTAAAGGGTGAATTTTCATCTAAGTAAGCTTCATTTATACACAGTCATTCAGTTCCAGCTTGTACCATTATACCTGGAAACTCTGTCCTTCTTGCTGTGATATTCACAGTTATGTCCAGAGCCACCAGACAGCCAGATAATAAATTTCAAATGTTGCTAAAGAAATGTTGCTAAAGAGATGGACACATCCAAAGCAGGAAAGCAAACGAGACAAGATTTCAGCAATGAGGTTTCTACGAGCAGTGTCCCTTCAGGTTAATGAAAGCTTTTTAAAAAGGAAAGACCTGAGAGAGCATTCCAGATACACAGCTTACCCTGGAGACTTCTGTACATTCTTGTGGTTTCACAACACATTTTCCTATTAATTTGGAAATATTTTTCTCTCCTTGGTAACCAGTTAGTGAGTCCACAGAAACAACAGGGGAAACTGACAGAGTACACCAGAGAACTAGAGACTTGACTACTTAGACAATTTATCAAATTAATAGGAGGGTCTTCAGGAAACTTTTCTCCTTGTATCTCCCCTCTTTTACTACCACTGAATACAGAAAAAAGATAGGAAAAATATTAAAATGGTACTACAATGCGACATTAAAAGGCAAGGAATTGGTATCTCACAAATGCAAGCAGAAGTAAGAATTATCACTCATCTTGTTGAAAGGAGGAGAAAGAATTACACAATATGTAGTGTGATATGATGGCCTTCACAAAGAAAGCAGGCAATGTGATGTTGGGGTTTTTTTTTAGTAAATTGCTCTGTTTTTCCAGGAAATTGCAAATGTCAGTCTAAATGCTCAGATAAACTCAATACATTTAGGCTGTAGTCACACAACCTTTTACAGCTGCAGTTGAGGTAAACTGAAATGAGGATATCGAACCTAGCTACACATCATCAGCCCCACCACACCTATTCTGGTGATCACTGCCTTTCCCTTTATATTGCCTATGTAGCCTCACCTTTCACCTCAAACAACTTGGACACTGGGTTAGAAAAAGCACACTATTGTGATCACCAGGGCCTTCTTTTGAAGCAGGCTAAGGAAAGGCCCACCCTGTAGAAATACACATCAGTGATGAGTATTGGTAGTACTCCGGGTAGATGCTGTTAGCACCCCGAATGAGATTACAGCTCAAGTTTCATTTTCAGAAACCTGACAAAACTGTTCCACCAATACCTGCAGGCTGAGGCAAGCTCTGGTAATCAGCTTCCAGTTTGTCCTGGCACTACTCCACTCCTACAGATTTCACAGATATAACTTCCCTACTTATCCAGATGCAAAGACTACAGCCAAGACATTTGCAGGCAGTCTTTTGTAAGATCACTGTGCAAAACCTTTTATGGGAGAATTGAGCAAATATGTGACTTTTTGTGTCCAGAACTGAAGAAAACAAGATGCACCACAGCCCACTTCCACACTGGAGAAGCCGTATCAAAGAATTTCTGTAGCGCTGTTAAGAGGAGTTAGTCTGGAGGTACTGGTTCCTCTAAATGCAGCCTGACTTAAACCATCTAAAAAGTTATGTTTCCCTACTTTAAAGGCTTGTAGTGATGCTTTGCTACTGCACCCCAAACCAATGAGTGCAGAAATTCAACTCTAAACTGGGCTACAAGTTTAACTTCAAATAAAGCTGCTATTTAAAAGGAGATTCACTTAATCCGAAAGTACCTAATATTTCTTCCCTGCTCATAGCCTGGTCTGTTAGTGAATGCGTTACAAATTTAGTAATGACTAAAACAAATTAGCCTAATTACCTGGAAAAAAAATGATAGACTTACAACCGGTAGACTTTGAACTGCCAGATCAGATGACCTTCTCTAAGTCAAAACACAGAAAATATTAAAAATACAAGAATGAACCACAAAGTGGTTGTACAACAGTGTCAAGATCAGATCAAAACCACCTATGGGCAATAAAAATGCAGGCCAAATAGGACAGAGGAAATTGTACTCTCACCTCTATATTTAAACTTAAGAAAGGTTTGTCCCCTTTAAAATACTGAAATTTGTTAGTGCAAGTTACACCACTCACTCCACATTCAATTCTGAATGTAATATTTTATTTGCATGGTTCTTCCTGAAAGGATTAAAAGATGCTAAACATAATTATAAGAAAAAGGAGATCTTATGCCATTGTATTATCCAGAACTATTGTTATCTCACTGAGTTAAATTGTCAGCAACTTCCTTATTCACAGACTTTTATTAGCTTCTTGGCTTCCAGTACAAGAACAATAATAATAAAAATTAAACTAAACGTGTATCAAATTTCCCAAAATTCTGAGATTAAATAATTTCTTTGTCTTAAATTGTTAATTTGAACTGCAAATTTCCTTTGGAATTTACTGAGACCCACATTCACAGCAACACTGCTTAATCGTTGGTTATAATCTACCAAGGATATAGAGTAGTTCATTAAGTCTATAAAGCATTTGGTTAGAGTACTACTGCTGAAGTAATTTCTTAACCTTTTATTACATACTTCACTACATGGATCAAAAATGGAAGACTTAGCTTGGAGTCAATTTGCCTACTGGTAGTTAAAGCTCACATAACACCTACACCCACACACAAAAGAAAGAATAACTTTGTCTTGAAAATGTATGGAACTTCACCTGTTATTTCAATGTTATATTTTTTAACTTGCAGAATGAAGACCATCCATGTATCTGTTAGAAGCAGTAGCAATAAAATTATATATTTGTAAGTAGATGCAAAAAATATAATCATTATGTCTTAAAATTTCCAATTGCAAATTTTTTAATAAAGACTGGTTTTATAGTTTTGCTAGTCACATTATACAGGTTTTAAAGTATGATGTGAACAAAATCACAATACTAGCACATAATGTAAAGTTCTTTGACGGTAATCACTGAGAACACTGCTTTCAATCACTTCAAATATGTCAATGCTCATTTTACCAAACAGGTATCAGAAACAGTCTGGTTTAATGTTCCAACAGAAATAATAATTTCACAGCCTAGGGAGAATACAAAGGGACATAAACATACACAAATATGTTTGTAATTAGACTGCATATAAAACACACAATTTTTACATAACTTTCATGGCAGCATTCTCCTTGCAGACATGTTAGTGCTCATGTTGCTACTCATTTTGATGCAACCAGATTCTGTGCCTAAATGTAATGGGGGAAGTGGTCTGTTAGTTGGGAATACAGCTACATGCACCTCACCATACACTCTCTCTCATTCTTGTGATCTAGAAATGCAGCTGAAACTAAATTTAAAGAAAGAAACACGCTATTAAGAAGTATACTGTTCCTAGGGTTACTACTTAGTAGACTACAATTTGAGGGAAAAGTATTATTAATAGCATAACCTACTGGCGATCCTCTCTATATTTGTTTATACATAAGCAGAGAGCAATATTTTATATACTGTCAGTGACTTTCAATCAAGCACTGTGAAAAGAAACAATTGCATAACACTGCCAAGCACTTAAAAGGTCACACCTGAAGCTAATTAATTTTTTTCTTGTCCCCTCATGAAAACTACACAACATAATGTACACTAAAAACTTTCCTGTTCCTATACTGGATTTCAAATACAAACAACTCACAAGTTCTTTTTTTCATGCGTCTTTTAATTTTTCTTTACACAAACCTGCCACTAGCCAAAGGGATAAAAAACTCAATATCCATTTTATTAGAAGTTAAAAGGGATCAAATTAAAAATGTATATTATTACTACAGACGACCAGATACAACTTGCCAAACTCAGCTGTGCTTACTCTTTTTCTCATACTACTGAATGACTACAGCTACTGAAGATGGAGATTGGAGTAGTTGTTTTACATAAGTCAAACATATTCTAGAGAATTTTTATAATCTGATCAAATCAAAGCCAATTTTCACACAAATAATCATGACATATTTCCTCAGACGGCTTTGCCTACCAAGCTACTGGCAGCAGGGATGTTCTGTATAAATAAAATGCTTTATTTTCCATGACCTATTGACCTATTTTCTTATTCAGATTTTGTATCATTTTCACATCAGTGATCATGAGAAGAATTACAGTGAATAAGTCACAGAAAATTCAACTGAAAAGGTAAAATTTTTGAAAGGTTATAAATTACTGAAAAAAGGAGTTTCGACTGAAAAAGCTTAAACAATGTTTATTGCAGAGGTTACTCCACTTCTGCTATAATGTTTTCTTGGCTTTGATCTTTAAACCAACGACTCATGAAAATGATATCTTCAAATTTACAGGCCACCAGTAAGAGACTCTTTAAAAAAAATGTTGTACAACAATAAAGCTGAAACCACAAGCACTTCCTAACCATTTGAACTGTCGACTAATTAATTATGATACTTAAACAAAGGCCTATATAAAAAACTTGCTCTTAAAAAGGACAGAGGAGAAAAGGAGAGAAGAAAAAAAAAGGGTGGGGCAATTCTAGTGAGCAAGCCAAACTGCATATTGGTGAAAGAGGTTCAAGAAAATGTATTATGTTTGCTCAGATTAACAGAAGCATTTCTCCCCCACCACATTCAGACAGAAAACAAAATAGGGCAGCTCTTCTTGCCACAACCGGTGCCCCTTAGCTGGAAGCAGCTCCAGTTGTCAGGTTCCTGTCAGCACGAAAGTGCAGCAACACTTCCCTTCTCTCACCCTTTTGTTCCTACTTAATATGTGCAGTTTGTTCAGCAGTCTTTGCTATTAAACAATTCATTTTTTCCTTGCCTCCTCTGCTTTAGGAGGAAGCAAAAATAGCAGGACTTAGTCACAAAATATAAAGCTCATTTCCTGTACCTTAGTGCCTCTTTCTTTCACCTCCTTGTCCATAGGATTTAGCTACCAAATAGGTCTTAATCTGTAAACAAATGATTTGCTCTACAATTAAACCATTCACTTCTGTCTTTTTTTTTTCCTCTCTTTCTTTGGCTTCTTGGCTGCTGTCCAATGTGGAGGCTCATAGGTTCTCCTATTATTTAGTGCTGGTTAAAAGGCAATAAGCTCATTTAGAGTTTATAAAACTATAAGCTATCAACAAAAGCATTTAATGCTTCTCTGAAGCACTGTGGCTTTTGCCTGAAAAATTAATAATGTGTGGCTGCATGTGTATATGTGTGTACACATATGTGTGGATGTGTGGGGGTGGGGTTTTATGTGTTGGCCTGGTTACTCTCTCTGGATGTCTATAAGTCAGCTATTGTAAGCTACAAATACATGCATTTGACTTGAATTTTAATTGTCTGTGTACTTTTTTCTCAAAAATTGACAGTCGCGGGAACTGCAATTCACCGTGGCTACAAAGCTGAACCTCAAACACTTTGATGTTGTATGAGAAAAAAAGTCATGCTGCTGCAGTATTTCACAATGTTTGCAAATATTGTTTCTTTACAGAATGATGTTGTGAATCACAGGAGTCTATTAGAGTAAGACCTTCAGAGAAATAAATAACATGTTAGCTTTTTCATCTCTGCAGTTAAAGAGTCATTCATGACTCAATAGAAAATAAAATAACATCAAGATAATTCTCCTTCATCTATTTTTTATCTCCATTTTTATGTTTTTGTTCTTGTAGAACTTGAAGAAAATAAGTTCTCAAGGACTACAAACCAAAACACAGCATGTGTGTGTTTGACTCCATGAAGATGCTTATACATACAGCATGGGGCTATCAGCTACCACCTCAATGCAGAACAATAAAGACAGTTAATTTTTTTTTTTAAGCATATCTATAAATAAGTGAATTATTGAAAAGCTAAATGTACAGGTGTAAGTCTTATTTAGAAATGACAGGTACTTAGCAGTTTCAACTTAAGAAATATACTTCCAATAAAATTCTGCAAATCTGTTCAAAGTCTATTACAGATGTTGACATCTTATCTGCCAAGCTTTAGTGTGCTAATCTCCACTAAAGATTTTCATCTACAAGTTTAGCTACTGTTCTATTTGAATTAAATCTGTGTGTTTGTCTATATAGCCAACTACAGACATAAGGCATTACAGGTGGATAGGCAACAGAGCAGATTTGTCATGAAGCCTCTAATGCTAGGTTTGCCTGAATAAGGAAGTTCAGACTCCCACTTAGATTCCAGTCTTCTCCTCGGTGTTTAATCCTGATTTCCACACTTTCCACTCAAAATTTCACTATTTCCCGAATGAATACAACATCAGAGGCCATATTCCTACTGCAGCTACTCATAGGAATAAGAACACCATAGGAAACCCCTTAAAACTCAATTTATATATAAGATTTTAGAGGTACACCCATGTACTCGTGTATATGGATGCACACACAAGCACAGACATATACAAAAGAGCACACAAAAAGTTTTTAATTAGCTATACCTATTAAGACTCATCAGTCTGTTCCCCACCCCTCCCCCGCAGCCAAATGCCAACTTCTGGAGTTGCAGATGATAGATGGCAGTCAGACAAGTGTCAGGTAAGTATGTTCGTCCTGAAAACCTAATTAAAGGTATAAATAAATAAATTAGTACACAGTGCTTAACACTGCAGAGAAGTGTTAAAAACTGGCAGAGCAATCACATCCAAATTTAGGGATTAACTATATGTATTGTTAACTTTAACTTATCACAATACAATGTATCTTCACTAATTACTGACCAGCTGGAAATATTTTGTAAAAATTAGGCAGTAAGAGGCATTTTAAATCTCTAATAAATATTTCAGTTTGAGGAAAAGTAGAAATCCAGGAAGTAGTTTGAAAATAGTTGGCAACTTTTCCACCCAAAGTAAATCTGAAGGCTCAAAAATAAATATTCAAGAGCATTAATTTGTTTTTAGATGTGTGCGTGCAAGTAAAACAGCAGCCATAATGTGGAAATTTGAGTCACATTTTGCAACTAATTGAAAGCAGATTAGAACTCTGCCTCAGGGGAACATTGTCAAACTAGAAGCTGGAGCAAATGAAGAAAGAGGTGAAAGCATCGTGAAGAGCTGACAGATTTACAGTGCTCAAGGCAATAAACGGGTACTAGATGAAAATGAATGTGCCTCACTGTACTGCATGCAGTTTTCAGTCATATCTCAGCAATAAGAGCATACAGCCATGAAACAATTATTTTCAGAGAGATGGTGAAGGAAAGAGCAAGAATGAACAAAACACTACTCAGGTGGTGTGCAAAAAAAAATATAATTCATACAGTGGCTCACGTTGTTACAAGAATAATCAAATTGGTCATACAGGGCCCTGTTTTGTAACCTGGATTCATCTCAAGTAAGGACTTACACTGACATAACACAAGTTACTTGAGTTGAGAAAGGAGCCTTTGCTCAGTGTGAGTAAGAGTCAAAGCATTAAGCTTGTAGGAGAAGAACAAAAATCACACAGATATTACATTTTTAAAGCTAAGAATAACACAGAACCCTGCAGACAGATAAATCGAAGGCAGAAGGGCAAAAGCCTTTTTAGAGGGTGATTAGAAATGTTGGAGGAGATTATAAAATGAGAAGTGCAGAGGCTAATGTACCAATGCTGTAATGGAAACAGCTGCTAGCTTTCTTCTTCAGTGTTTGGCATCCATTGCAGCGTCACAGGAAAGACTGTTAAAAGATCTGGACATGAAATGTAAATAAAACTATTAGCCAATACTCGGTTACTGTATTTATAAAATAGTAGCAGCTCTTTTTTCATGTGTATGTATGTACATATAGATATATATATATATACACCACCATCATATATTGACATACATTCACACACATACATATATCCAATCCTGCCCTTAAACAGCAACTAGTAGCACTATTACATGACACTGCACCTTACTACTGGCTGAAGTGGGCAAGAAGATGAGTTTAGGTTTTTCAGTAACAGAAGGTATGGAGCAATCACCTTCACTGTTCTCAAAATGCAGCAGTATTTTTCCTTCAAATTCCAGAACTCTAGTGCAATTCAACATATAGTACCTAGCATTAAACCCAGGGTAAAAATTAACTAGTAAAACTTTAAATCAAATATCTCCATTATATCCATAAATACTCCTGGATTATTAGATCCTTGTCGTCAGTGCAAACTAACTGAACAAATCCCTCAACATTTACTAAATCGGATTTAAAAATCCTGCCAGCAAAACAAAGTTCAATGGAGTAATGAGGTCCATTTCTAACTGTATTTTCTTCTAACTACTACCTTTTGTTGAAGAGACACAGATCTACTTTCATTTCTCTCCTTCAAAAAGGAAAAGTTGGCAAGAACATTAAACCCCAAAACATGCAACTACTGCCATCACTTTACTGCTAAAAGCCTATAATAAAGCACAGATTTGATAGTACTATCCGTGTAGTGTGGCGAACCACACTCAAATAAACAGTTCTCCATGAAGAATGAAAACCCAAAGGCCAAACCCTTCCAATTCAAACATTATTGTTGCTTTTAACATAAGCCATCCACAGAAATCAGCCAAGGAGGTGACAGGAAATCCAAAAATAATTTGGTCTGGCCCTACACACTATGAGAAAGGAGATTGCAAGTTGCTTTTCACTCTTCTTACTGCTTGAGGGAAGTGGTGAAAACTCTAAAAGCTGTGCTTACGTAACAAGCAACTGCGGTATCTACAGTCCTACTGCTACCACAGTTCAGCAAAGCATCACTGAAATTCATCAATAAAGGTGGCATTTGAATAGCATGAACTTGTATCTGAGGGGGGATGGGCTTAACAAAACCCCTGAATTAATTCAATGGATAATGCAAATGACTAAATGTGTGCAAAATCAAACTGTCTAGTGAACACAGTTAAAGAGGCCAGATGTGCCTCGAAATTTCCTGGGAAACAGAGCCTAAACTTGGCACCTTCTTTTATCAGAATGAAGAAAGCAAGCCCTTGGAGTTTACAAAAGTGTGACCAATTGGAGCTTAGTCTTCTGTTGCTAATTGAAGCATGAAAAAAAGAGCCAGTTTCTGAGGGCAAACTACAAACATATACTTTTTATATTCCACTGCCACATGATAAAAACCAGAATCAAGCTGACTGGTAGAAATTTGACTGGCAACCAAAGACCAAGCTATTATTTCAAACTGTTATGGGAAAGCAATAACATTGCTACCAGGTCTCCTCAAGTTACTCTTCAATAAAAAGAAGCCATCAGGGAAATAAGA
The DNA here is from genome assembly GCA_013399855.1 of Oxyruncus cristatus. NCBI lineage: Eukaryota > Metazoa > Chordata > Aves > Passeriformes > Cotingidae > Oxyruncus > Oxyruncus cristatus. The sequence continues at coordinate 231,302 of VXAY01000099.1, forward strand.
GGAAAAGAAAACACATCAAAACCTCTAAAGTTTCTTTAAGTAAAAATACACTTCTGTGGTGTTATGCCATCTGCTTCTTGGTTAACATGACAATTCAACAACGAGAATACTAGTGTTTTGAAAACACCAAGTAACCACAATCAATAGATTTTAGTTTGCTCTTTTGACTGCAAAAACTGCATTCACATGCCACTATTGGCATATGCTTCAAACATCGTCATGAGGTCATTTTCCTTACGTTATTATTTGGTGGAGTTTCTCAGGAGACAAACATCCCAGTCAAGCTGGGTTTGTGCACAAATAAGATTTAGGCTAGGAAGACTCAGAAACCGGAAGAAGAAACGGGTACCAAATGTTTGGTATTCTTTTTCTGAAAATCGGCTGAGGAAGATTTATCATGAAGGGCATACAATTCAACACAGCACATTTTCACATCAAAATTAGCAAAACAAAGAGCTTCACATTTAATTCCCAGTAGATATTACATACAGGCGGATGCTAGAGAAGTTGATCCTTTCATCTTGAGATTTAGCAGTATTTGCCCAATTAGAGTAAAAGCAGACATATTACAAATCTCTGTCACAAAAGGCAACTTTTTTATTTTTTATTTTGGTTAGATTTTAAAAATTCAATCAATGCCACACTGACCCTAGACCTGGAAAACCTATCTATACAGTTATCAATCCTACTTCATTCCATGCAACTTGTCCTGTGTGCTCACTTAAGTTGTTTAATCAAGTAGTCTTAATATCTGTAAGCATATATATTATGGATGTGTACATGTACTTGCAAACAGGGGCATCAGAGGAAACTACCTTTTCCCACCCCCTTGATATTTCTCTCAGCTTTTTTAAAAAAAGAAAACAAAAATTACAAAGAACTTGTTTGTCAGTCAAGTGGCTCTGAATAGTTTTACAACCTTTCATTCAAATATAAAGGCTTTGTTCCAATTGCCAAGACCACTTTGTAAGAATTGAAAGAGAAAGTGCAGTAGAGAGTGCTTACTGAAATCCTACAGCACAACCAAAAGTCGTTGTCTGACCTTCCTATTTGCCCAAATGGCCTTCAGAAAATTGTGGGTTTAATTCAAGAATGTAATAATAATTTTAAAAACCTCGTGGTTTAAAATCTCAATTAAGAAAGCCCCTCAAGTCTTGCTATGAAAACTGGTAACTATTTTTATTAAAATTACCATGTTGCAAAAATATTTTTAAGCAAATAAAGGACAGATTGCATTATTGTTCACTTTGGTGAAAGGCGGTACTGCAAAAGAGCTGCACGAGGCAGAAACACTCTGGTGCAAAAGGAGAAAAAGGTTTAAATGGCCTTTGTTTATTGTTAAAAAGGTATTTACTTTTTGCAATTATTCATGAAAATAGACATTTTCACGGAAGACCATTTTGCTATCTTTCACCAAACAGGGAATATTATGTACAGATCTTATTTTTTTAAACAAATCCATATATTTTCTGTGATTGATAGGAAACGAAAAACTCCTAGTCGTGTAAACACACTAAACCAAACACTAGTTTTTAGCAAAAACAATGGCCAGCTCTACAACTGAAGTTACTGCATCCACAAATCCACAGGTGTGACTCTATCTGAGGGACCCATGGGAGGATGTATTTCTGCTGTAAGAAATAAAGTACAGGCAAGAAGTCGCATAATCTTTCCACCCTTTCAGGGAACACAGCAATATACCATCATGTACATTAGAACATCATATAGGTACAATACAAAGCTAGTACAGTGCTAAGCATATCACATGAATAGTAACCTGGCTGTTGGATCATCTGTACAAAGTATCTTAGCTCAGAGCAGGGTAGACTCTAAAACTTAGTTATAATCATCAATTCCAATTGTACACCATGAAACGAATCTGTAACATGTAGTTGACATGCCATTCAAAAAGTGAGTACCACATCTGAGAAACACAGACCATGTGGCAATGACACAAAGCTGCCAAAATTCCTTCAGAAGCAAGCTAACCTTTTTCAAGGGTGGGTAACAGAAATCCAAAATATATATGTCCTTATCCAAAATGGAACCACAGGTGAAGGATAGCTGAAATGTTTGTACCTCCAAGATGATATTTCTGATTATGATAGTAAAATACTTGCTCAATACCACATGCACCAACAACCATGTGAGATGTGGAGAAACAGATTTTATTGGTGTTTTTATTCTTTTAATCTACTTCCAGAAATGCAAATCACATGGCTAACACAGAACACATAAAGGGCAACCTGCATTCAACATGCAAAGGATGTGTCCAGTTAACAGAAAGCAGACCCCAGGATCACCCAGAAATGTCAGTACTGTGGAAATCATTCATTTCTTATGGGGAAAAAACAAAACAAAAATGGCACGAGTTTTAGCACGTAAGAAATCTGCACATTTCAGATTTATGATTTACACTGTTGTCGATAAAATAGCTTTCCAATTATGAAGGCCCTGGTAGAAGAAGCTGGAATGCATTCTGTGTTAATGATCACAACCAGGGGTCCACGCTTTACTCTTTTGTCAGAGCTACAGCAGATCCTCCCCGCAGCTTCACCATTAACATGTCTGTTTCCTGTCAGACCACTCAGAGATAATGTCATTTATCTCAGGGCGGCACAAGACCAGTCATTAGCTTCAGTAAAAGACCTCAAACAAAGGCCGGATGGCATTTTATCCAGGGCTCATAGGCTGCAGCCAAGAATCTCATTGCCTAACAGTTTAGAACAAGTTATCTTTAAAAGAGTAATTTTCTCCCTATCAACAATTCTAGAACACTTCTCTGAAGAGCAGAAAAATCTACATGGAAAATTTTAGTCAATGGTTTTTATCATATGCAATTAGGGGACTGATAAGAGCTTGCTAAAGTTATCCTTTGAGAGTTTGTTTTTCGGTGGTTTTTTTTCTTTTT
>VXAY01000100.1:0-136618 GCA_013399855.1 Oxyruncus cristatus
TGAAGCCTAGCCGTGATGATGATCTTCTGTGTATTTTTGGGATCTGGGACCACAAAATGTGGTCTACATCAAACAAGAAAGTTGTCCAAACAGAACAGCGTTTCTGCACTAACAACCCATCAGTTTGTAGTTACGATTCCAATTTACAGTATGATCAGCCTTATTTTTTTTAGAGCATGGTGCTAACAATGCATCATGGTTACAGCATCAATCCCCATATGGGCCATTCACNTACATCAAACAAGAAAGTTGTCCAAACAGAACAGCGTTTCTGCACTAACAACCCATCAGTTTGTAGTTACGATTCCAATTTACAGTATGATCAGCCTTATTTTTTTTAGAGCATGGTGCTAACAATGCCATGGTTACAGCATCAATCCCCATATGGGCCATTCACTTAAAGGATGGAATTGATGATCCTTGTGGGTCCCTTCCAACTCAGAATATTCTGTGATTCTTTGTTAACTGTAGATGCATATACAGACTTACGCTTAAAGTTATGGCTGTAGGTGCAGTAACAACTGTTAATAGTAACATATATCATCACAGAAACTACATTTTAAGAACTTAGGTAACTCTGTATTTTGTAAACTTTAAAGAAAAAAGTGGATTTGATATGACAATACAGCTTTTTGATTTATAAACTGCATTTGTCTCCTAGGTTTCCCAGGGCATCTGTGAAGTGATTGGCAATAACATAATTATACATTTTTTTATATAATGGAATTACAGAATGCTTCCTGGTTTTCCTAAAAATAGCCACTTCTTATTACACACACCTGCTTCTTGTTTGCTAAGGGTAAAAAGAAAAATGCCCCTAGTTGAGCATACTTGAGCTTAATGATAAGCATTAAAAAACCCTAAGCCTTTTGTTAACTAGTTGAACTTCGTTGGATAGTAAATGTGGACTTTTAAGTCATACTGGTTAGAGTATCATCATTCTTTTAAGGACATGTAAATTGATGGCTACAAACTGAAACATTATTGTGAACTACCTCAGAATATCAGTGTACTAGAGATGCAGCACTGAATCGTCTCTTATGGTGCAATAAACCTCATTTTTCTTGGGTCACAGTTAATGAATGTAATGGTAGTCCATCTATCATAGGTTATTATGTCACAGATAATGGTCTTCACACAGACAAGATTCCTTCAGTCCTTGTTCCTAGATATTATTTCCTTTCCAATTACATCTCGTAGCTCTCTGCTTTCAACTTTTGTCTTGCAAATTTTCTCTTGCTTCATGTCATGTTAATCTCATCCATTTGCCGTAAGTATTTTGAAAGTAAATACTGTTTATGTTGAGTCAATTCTGAGGGCCTTAAGCAATCAGGGATCACCTTGTGCTGATTCTTGTTCAAATGTAGAAGTACACATCAGACTCAAAAATCTTGTGCTATTAAAAAACTGGAATGAAAAAGAGAGTTGTGGGAATGTTAAGTAATTGTGATCTTACTATGTGCAAACTTTCTCATGTTTTAAAAATCTACTTGGGAGTACTTCTTCTGACACAGTTCAGATCTTAAGGATGTGATGTGCAAGCATGATCCAGCAGAGCAGAATTCATAGAACAATTTATCCAATACTGCCTGTATTTTTGGACCTCTGTCTCCCTCTTCTCATTTTGTTTAAGGTCCAGAGTGGGTCACTCCAGTACTTTTCCACAGTTTTTTAGAGTTGCTTTAATGTATGAAGTGTCTGGGATGGGAGAATGGCTGCTATTCATTCCCACGGTATCTGATTTCGGAGAAGTGATAACACCTGGACAGAACACTTGCACGATCAGAGTCGACTGCAGTCTAACATACAGAATGGGCTGGTATTGTAAGAAGTCAGTATTTGATTAAAACCAAAATTGGTGTGGAGCACAGAAGAAAAACCAGGATAGTACTGGGCTTATATCCTTCCTGTAGAGGTGATCTAAAAATCACATCTTGTGAGCACTGTTAGCTGTTAGTTGGTGAAAGTATTGAATGCTTATGCGGAGTTCTAAATTAATTTATTAGAGACCATCTGGCCATGTTTATATGAGTTTGTTATGATTCCTGTGTTGCTATTTGATATTTAAAATATTTTTTCTACTTGAACTACATGAATTAAGTTTTGAGTTAATATTATAATGTTAAGGCTAAGGATGACATGGAACTTTTATTTTTATTCAGTTTAAGATGTTTCATTAAAATCTACACTCGTAATCAAATTTGAGTCGGGACTTTTCTTCACAGCAAGATGTGCCCTTGTAGTTGGCACATCTTGTTCATGTGACTAACCAGATTCACCAAAGGACTGTTGCTTTTACACGATTGATGCTTCCTCTGAGCAGCAGTGGCCTGGGAACTCTCTGACTTGGATGGATACCCTGTGTTCAGTTTGCTGCATGCTGCCTGTCTGAAGCATTGTGATTGTGTTTACCCTGGCTTTAAAAGGCTTTTCCTGCTTTCCTAAGAGCCATCTCTTTCTTTCTAGCTGTTACTATTTGCAACAAAACAGTCATCTTTGAAGTGATGCTGGTAATTACGAGTAGGCAGCATTTGGGCAGGTGCGTTTGGTACGGCAGTGCCGGGCAGCTGTTAACCCGCTGAGCTGCATAGCTTCTGCTGCCCTGAGAGGAGGAGGAGGGTCAGGACTGGGGTGGCAGGTCAGAGCTGGGGTGTCTGGAGAGCTCCTTGGAGCAGCCTCACTCAGAGCTATGCCAGTGCCTGGATTTAAAAATGTATTTTTAATATTAGTAGTGTCAGGGGTTAGAATAGACAGGCTTGGCTTACTACAGACTTGCTCTCTCCCTGGAAATTGCTGGGGAGTTCACAGCTTGCTTGTGCTGCTTGTAATCCATATTTTTGTGTCCAGATGTAATTCCACATTGGTAATCTCACCTGTATTTTGTAATAGTTTTCAGTGTGTTTAGTGGTTTTGCACAGCAGTTTGTTAAGTGGCAATAAGTTGGCCAATTTGTCTTATACCTGCAAATTTGTTCAGAACCTCAAATTAAGGATTAGTAACCTTCATAGGATTATGTTGTAAACTCTGGAGAAATATCAGGAAGTGGATTCATGCTTGCAATTTAAAAAACATAAATTGGAAAAAAAAATCACCGTTTGAAATGTTTTGAATCCTAAGAGCTTGGTTCTTTGTGATTTCTTCAACCTTATTTTGGAGGAATACTGTGTCCTACTGAAAGAACTGGTAGATCAGGTACCTTGATGATGATAATAATAAAGGTAATAATGGGGCAATGATTTTTAAATCAAACTTGTGCTCAAATTTCTGTTTTTTTTAAACTGCATAAAGAATTCAATAGTTTTATAAAGTACTTTCTGTCTGGTGTTTTCTACACAAAATCCAACTCAGTTTGTAGAAGGTAAAATGTAATGTTCTTTTCTCTTTCTTTTCTCATAAAAGGTGTCAATAAACGAGTTTCTTTTGTTCAGGAAGTAATTAAGGAAAAAATCCTGAAACACAAAAAAGCATGTGTGAATTAGCTTTTTATTTATATAGTATTTTAATGGTGAGATGAAAAAACTGTCTTAGGTGATAAAACCTAATCAGCAGTGAGCAAAGGAGTGCTGCTTGTGTCCCACAAACTGCTCTTGATAATCTTACTCTGAGGATTCTTTTTTTTAAACTCTGGATATGTACTAATCTTATTGTCACTCTGGTGACAATAAAACCTTAAATCTCTTGTTCTTCCTGTTAAATATGTCAGTATACCAGAGATGGCATTTATCTGTGGATTTATCAACAGTAAACTCAATACAAATTTCTTTTTTATAAAAACGACAAAAAGATGATCATGTAAAGCTTTGCTCAGCCTCAGTTGGAAAAGAGCCCATGTGTTATTTTTATCAATGTACTTAATGTAAGAAATAGGTGCTCCATTATTAAAATGAAAAACTTTAATAGGCTGTCTTCCTAAAAAAGCACCATGTGAACATCTAAGGCCCATTAAATGTTACTTTTAAAATGTCTACTCTGTGCACACTGCTGTTTGTTTTATTCAAGTGCATGGATTGATGAGTGCTGCTAACTGCATCTTAGGTGGTTGTATTCACTTTTCTGACTTTTTTGTCTGTGGTCACTAGAGAAAATGATCTGGAAATCTTGTGCTCTCTTTGCCGACTCAAGGTTGAAGGGTCCAGTTCTCCTGGTGACAAATGGGAATGTAGATAATTTTTACTTTTTTTTTACAAACTGTTGGTTGTTGTTTAATTTTAAACTGTCAGATATGCAAGATGTTGCATTGAATTTCTCAGTTGAGTTCCTGGACTGAAAAATGTTTGCGGTAGTATGTTCTTGGAGGTAATAAATTCAGAAGGATGGAATGGGGGAAAAACAGTCAAGAGCCAAAACTTTAAGAGGGAGAAAACAACTTGCTTTCCTTTCTCCCTGCAATCTTTCTTTAGTTTCTGTCATAGTAGGAATTAACAGGAATAACAAACATATGTGTGGAAGCTGTGCCATTAAGTTGTTTCTTTGTTTTAGGTTAACAAAGCCCTTGTCGTTTGCGGACTGTGTTGGGGATGAATTACCGTGGGGTTGGGAAGCTGCGTATGATCCTCAGATTGGTGTATACTATATCGATCACATAAACCGTAAGTATTTTCCAGCTTGCCATATTGATTATAAAAGACAGTTCATCTTGGTTAGACTCAGAATTCTTGATTAGCATCAAAATGCTGGGGAAAATTTGCCCTTTGGTGTAACGTTATTGGCTTTAAAAGGCTTACAAGAAAATCTGCTGGTACAAAATGGATACATCTGTTTCTACGTATCTTTTTAATTGCATAGTAATTATGTCTAAACCATACAAAACTAGCAAAATTGGAATACAGTGCTATTTAGAGTTACCAAAATGAATATAACTCTGAAAGCATTTCTATTTTCTCTGTATACATTGCTCCATATTAATTGATACCTTTTTCTGTTTTCTCAGAAATAGTCTTTATCAGCACAACAGCAGAGATTCTATTTGAGAGTAATACCTGAATCTAGGTACCTGCATTAGGAGTGCTATATGCTTATTTTAAAGGTAGCAAGGTGTCTACAGCCATTTCAGATGCTTTAAGTCAGCAGAGCCAACTGCACAGTAGATATGTGGACATGGACAGTAAGAGACCAGCGGCTTTCTGGAATAAAAGCTGGGGACAGGGCTTGCTACACATGGCATCTGAAATGTATGGGCAAGTGAATCGGCCCTGCAGTGTCTAAGCTGCTTTTATAGTCAGTACAGTCAGTGTAATGTAAAGTGTGCCGGAGCTGACTGGGTGTCTGCTTTGGAGATGAGACGATTTAATTTCCTTTGGTTGAGTTGGACTACTACTCTGATAACTAGAATGTGGTATTGGATATCAGCTGTGCTTACTGAGCACCTACAGATAGACAGCTAGTCTTGAACTGAATCCCACCCGGTAACCTCATTTGCGCTCTTATAGCGTTGCTTTATTGGAATAGCAACGAGAGTCCTTTGATCTTGCATATGGTATTAGATATTCACGAACTTTTAAAAATTGGGACATTCTTGATTGAATTCAAAAGGTGAAGAAAGTAAAGCATTTGCTTCTGAATCTAAATGCTATTACTAGATTAAACTTGTCTCTAACTTCTGCTTTGGCCAAAACTATAGAACATAAAGCTGTAAAATTTTGAGAGGCAATTTGCATTTCTGGGTGTTTTAAAACTGCTTTCAGATCACTGCTCTGATCATCATGCTCTTTTTATTTCATGTGTACTCAAAATATTTAATCAGTTCTAAAAAATCTCTTGTGGCTTTATTGTTTTGGTTTTTTTAAGAGAGAGTTTAAATACTTTCTTTACTCTTAATGTAATTTCTGTGCATCAAGGGTGAATTCCTGATTATTAGGAGCCACTCATGGGTTGAAATTCTGCTTCAGAGACATGTAAGATGTTGAGACTTGGACAACATTGTCTAAGAATTCTCTTGAAGATTGTAAATGTACTGCAAACACTAATGCTTCCATTTAATAGAGAGTTGTGTATATCCATCTGTACATGCGTGACTGGGACAAATGTGATTAGCTGGGTTTTGCTATGTCATATAATGTGCAAGATGGATGTCAAAGCAGTGTGCTTTGGATGTTGGTATACTAGAGTACTTTCCATTTCTTGTTCAGTAGTGTATTTGATTCCTCTTAGATTAATGTATGTATTTCTTTGTAGCAATTTCAGTGAAACTTCTTATCTTGTAAGGTGATATATTTCAGTTTTGTACACTGTATTTTGCACAGTGTTTTGGTGAGAGTACTTTTGAGTTGTTGGGAGGTAAACTGCCTAAGAATCTTACAAGTAGGTCATTTGTCTGATGTGCCAAATGTGGAGATCGTAACTTCTACATCATCTGACTAGGGGTGCATGTGTTGTTTTGATGTCATTGATATCTCTAGTATGGAGATCACTTGGAATTAGGGGGGCAAAGCCTTTCTAGAAAACAGTTTTTGTGCCTACTTACTGCTTCATTAGCTTTGTAATAATTCAGATGTATTGGATATGCTTTTTGAATTTGAACTGTTAAAATTCCCCGTCGTGACAATGACTATATTAGAACAAGGAAGACTACTCTTTCAGAGGTAGTTTTGTTAGTTCTCTCTGTTACTGGACAAAGAAGCCCAATGAGGGAGAAAACCTGTAGCTACTCCTAGGAGGAGGAACAAATGGATAGATGCCTGAAAAACAGGTTGGATAAAGTAGAATTTCAGGACTCATAAGCGGCATCTTGAGGGAACAGCACCTTGGTAAGAAATCTGCTCCCATGTGTTATGTAGGGAGAGGTGAGTAATGTCATTTCATGTTCACTGCCTTCTGGCTGGATTTATTTCAGCAAAATGCTTGAGGGAAGGCACATTGATTCTCTCCTCTTGCATCCCACAATTAATCATTCTGAATAGTTTCTCTATTATCTGTCCTTTTTCTCATTTCTTTTTCTAGTGTTGTTCCTACTGTGTCCTTCTATGAAAAGCTACATTTGATCCAACTGGGAAGTTTCAGGTTGTTCACGGGACTTGGGCCGGTTTTACTACAACAATTCTGATATTATTAAATTTCTCAAACCAACCCAGTGAGCTATAAGGATCAGGCTAGAACTTGGGGCAATAGACTGTAAATTCAGAAGGTCTTACTCTATTTTTTTTTTCTTGTTTTCTGTTAAAAATTCAAGGATGAAAATGTTAAGGATGGAATTTCCATTAGTGGTTAGATAAGTATTTACTCATCTGGAAGGTGGGTATTGACAAAACTCCCACTGACTTTGAGAAAGCAATACTAGGCTAGACCTTGCAAAGTTCTAAAAAGTCTACTATATTTCTATAATGTCAGTTCTTCGAAAATTATGTAAATCAATGTATATATTTATTTTTTAATGATAACTAAATATTTTCCCCATCTGTGTAATTATTTGTCTTAGTCCTTTACCTTCCCTTCTCTCACACAAACCTGAGAGAAGCTTACTTTCCTTAAGGGCCAGTGCAAATTCTTCTCTTCTGGAGAGGGTTAAGATTTGTCTGTGAGCAGTCTGGAACTGTAGAACAATCCCTCAGATTCTTTTGGTGTCAAATTGTTTAAGTATAATTTAGTTTTATTATTATCTCACATTTTCTATACTTTTATATATTTTAATTTTTTTTCTCCAAATACAGTTTGGGGATTTTTTTTCTAGCTCGTGCTGATTACCTTAAAGCTTTCTCATGATGCTTTGGGATGATGTAACCCACTTTGAGAAACATTGACTGAGGTCACTACTTTATGAATATATTACTCCAATTAGGAGTTTTAATGTGATGCTTTCAGCTTCAAGGGAGACCAGATTACAGGCCATCTGGCAAGGCAGAACGTGCATATGATGTGGATAGCTAATACTGTAAGAACTTAAATGCTTACCCTGTGGTTCAGTAGTGCCCTTTGTTAGAGGATGACTGAAGGGATATTATTTGGTGGCCAGGGCCCGAGGAATTCCCTTTGTGCAGAATCCTTATTACTGTGGTGTGTCAGAGTCCAAAGATTTTATAACTTATGCTGTTTGCTATTATAATTGTATATATGTTCTCATATGTGTTCATCTACTTCAGCTAATTTGCTGACATTTACTAATTTTGCTAAACAACATGGTTAGGAACTCAAAGCAATACTAAAAATAACACATAACTATTACTCCACTTTATTTTGTGTATCTGCAGGCAAAGTGATCGCTTTCAAATTTTTTCCAATTCTTCTGCAGGGTTTTCAACATCAAGCATTAAGTGTCTGAGATGCAAACATTTGTGCTCTAAGAGCTTGGATTTGCAAAAACCTTTAAGCTGGTATAATCTTTGAAAGAATTGGTCCTGCTCTATTGCTACCTCTGGCCTTTTGTTCTGTCCCTGCAATGTTTTTGCTTATACTGGCATGAACATTTGCATGGCCAGACAGTGAATCAGATCAGGGAGCCGATTCGAGTTGAAACTAATCTGATATGGAAAAATAAAAGTTGCTGTTTGTTCTCCTTTCCACACCTCTATTTATGCAAGCAAGAAAGGGAAGGTGACCTGGGGATATGAAAGAACAGTCAGGTGGAAGAAATGGAGAACAGCTACTTTTCGTAGTAGCAGTGGTTACAGGTTCTTTGAAATTACATCCTTGAACTTTCACCTATTCTGTGCAGACTTTTCAGGAAGCAGTTTTGACTCTGAAGCTGTGATTTCCAGGTGCTCTTCTCGGGTAGTGGTGGCAGCTGAAGTAGCAGTCATTGCTTGCACTGGTTTCTGCCTCCACATTGTGTCAGTGGATATGTAGTAAACATGGACAACGGGGAAGTGCTCTGCTTCCTGAGGTGCTGAGAGTTGTTTTCCACCTCTTCTTCCTTCCCCCATCTGCTCAGGTTTTCTAATCTGGATCATTGCATTGGTGTGTGTTGAGATGAAGAGCCGTAGAGGTAATGGGAGCAAGAAGGTGAAACTTCTACTTCCGGCTTGACCTGAATAGTCTAAGGGAATCCTGGACTGGGACAAGTTTTGCCTTGCCTTCAGCACCCTATGTGTTCCAAAATACCTTACGCTCTTTACTTTCAGTTCCTATCTTCAGTCTCAGGAATAAATAACAAGGCAAGCGGTTGTTTTCTGCGTTACACTGATCTAGTTAACCCTATAAAACAAGTACTCTCCTGTCGGTAATGTTTGGTGGCAAAGGTAGCAGAAAGAAACTGAGTTATGGAAAGTGAAAGCTAATAATAGGAAGGAATAGCTCTTCTCAGCCTAGTACAATTTCAAACCATCACATTACTTTCTTTTTGCCATTCTGTACTTTGTATTCAATATGATGGTTTTTCTCCCTGCCTTCCACCCCAGCACTTCTATTCAAAACAGAGTTGGACAACTACCCTCTCTGCTTCTGCGGCTCCTCCTTACTTAGTTTTAATTGTCTCATTTGGAAGCATGAATGTACCTTTCCAGAAACAGCTTTCCATCACTGTTTCATCCACAGAGAAAAAAGAAAATTGAGTCAGAGATGCTAAAAAAAAAAAAAAAGTGAAAGGGTTTGTATCTGCTTAGCTCAAGAATAGAATTCATCAAAGGTTCCTCTTTGCTCACTTGGTGTCCTTTCTTCTTAAAATTTCAAAGCCTTACTATTTACCTACACTGTTTGATACTTACAGCACAATATTTTAACTACAGGTGTTCTATTTCTTGTTGTAATCTGAAAGGCTTTCATGCTAGTTTATGCCTGTGCAACTGGTTTGTCTAACACAGGGACTTTTGTGGATAGACTGGCTCTTCTCTGCTCCAGCCTGGGACTCTTAATACATCTGCATCTATGAAAGTTTGCCAGACTGTGTTTTCAGAATAGGAAGAAATCTGAAAATCCCACCATGAGTCTGCAATTACCAGTAGCTTGAGGGAGTTGGATGGTGTATCATGATCATCATTGTGCACTGTTTGTTCCCACGACCTACCACCATGTTCTGAGCAAGAGGTGACATACAAACAATTATGAAGACTCTTTACTGTCAGCAAACACACATGGTGGAAACCCAAGTGCAGTATATCTTACCTTGAATCTTATTTGTAGGTAAGTGTCTTCTCTGTGCCCTGGCTATAAGAAGGGATTAGAGTAATCTGGTGCATGCTGGCTACAGAAGGGGGGCTCAAGCAATGAAACCTCTGGATTAAAGATGATTTGACCTGCTGGCATTTATGTAAAGATCATACTTACATCTCTTTCTTATGTCTTAGTTCTGCTGCCCTTAGCACTAGAACATTACCTACTTTCTTGATAACGTAGAAAAAGATGCTCAGAGTTTCTACTGCATTTTACTCTGAAATATATAAGCATATGCTACCTGATATCTAGAAGAATGTGACAGTCTAAGTCTTTGAATAAATCTTTCTTGCAAATCTGCTCATACTTGCAAAGTAGAGCTGGAAAAAGTTCTCATTTTCTCTCTTTGCTCAAATTCAAGAACAGAATTATTTTATGGATAAGTGAAGAAGGTATCTGAAGGAGAGGATTCCTATTTTTGGGGTGAAAGTTTGATGCAGGAAATAAACTGTAGAGAGGTCAATTTTATACATATTCTAAATAACCTAATTTTCATCCATGTCTCTCTTTACTTTTGTAAGTATTTTTAAAAGCGGGGGAAAAAAGGAATAAGAAAAAAAAAAGCATTCAGAAAGCATTTGCTATGTAAACAGTAAAGTACATTCCTTAAGGCAGTCTAGTAATAATTGGTTATTCTCCCTGAAACTACTGCTAGTGCATTTGCTCCTTTGCTAAACGTTAAGACTTGTATCTCAATTGCCTATAATATTTGTTGTGCCAGTTGAAGTGCAATGTGGTAATATTTGCACTTTTTTCCCCCCTAAGTGTAGTTTTGGTTTGCATGCAAAAGTACTGGAGATTTGAAAGCCAGTGTGTTTATCAAATAATGTGAGATATACTTGTAGAATAAACATATCCATAGTGATTATGTAATGTTGGTGATAAAACTGCTTTCACCACCCACCACTAAGCTAAGTCGCATTATCCTGTGATACCATCAGACACTATTTTTCCTCTTCTGATGTGATATGTCAGAGGGTTGGTTTGGGGTTTTTTGTGCCATCTGGAGACGTTTTTGTGCAAGATACCATTGAAATCCTGATTCTCCTTTGCTGTGCCTGGCCCTAGTTTGGCTTGCCTGCAGCCCTTTTCCTGGGGCTTGCTCTCAGCATACAGTAAGCTGATGTCCAGGTATCTCTTCCTTCTCAAACCACCTTTGTGGAGTAGAATGTACAGCAGAGATATTGGGTGCTGTTGAAAAACCAGTGTGAATTTAGGCTGTGTACTTTCTTCAGCCACTGGGTTCAGGAGAGGCTCCAGTGAGGAGAGATCCTGAATGTGGTCAGTTGTTGGGTTTAGGGTTTTGAGGCCTGTGTTACTCTCTTGAAGGTGGGGTTCTTTTTGGTTGGAAGGAACAGTCCTGCAATTAGTATGCAAGATAACCAGAGATGTCAGGTGTGATGGAGTTATCTTTTCATCACTTACTCTTTCAGGCAGAGAAACTGCCACCCTGACACAGGGTATCTAACTCAGCTGTGACACGTAGTAGTTCTTCATCAGTTAGAACTACCCTCTTTTCAGGACCTAGCCACTGCAGTTTTGCTGCCTCTTGTCTGGTAGTTCTGGTTTCCAGGTTTGGAAATTTTCCTGTAAGTGAAATTGTTTAGTACATGAGGGATAAGGTGCACGGTACTGATGAGTAGATCCATGTTTAAGAATCCAGTGGATCTGTAAGTAGCCTTACTGCTGCCAAAAGACAAAAGATTCTTGTCCCAGCTGTGTAGTTCTTCCTCTGTTCTACTGGCTCGTTGGACCTTTGATAGCATATCACAACTTGCCGAACCTGCCTGAATGTGATGCATCTGCCTTTATGCTATCTTCTGGAGCCAGTTAGTGTTTGGGTGGGTTTAGTACATAAAATAGGTCTTGCACTGGGTTGAGTTAGCACCAGAGACTGTGTAAAAGAGAACTTGTGGATGTGTAATGTTGGGGAGTGTGGGTTTGAGGTGACGTGGTGGAAACCATCATTGCCAAAAAAGAGAGCTGTTGTATAGCTCCAGTTGTGGTGTGCAACTCCCCTCTGCTCTCCCTTCTACAGATCTGAGGTCTCTGGTCCTTGTTTTTTGCTGGATCAGCTAGTTTCCCTTTGAAGAGCCTATCTTAGGAGATGGTGATTCTGCAACATTTACCAACTGGAATAAAATGGGCATGTGTTTAAATGGATGGTAGTTCTCTCTTCAGAATGAAAAGTATGTAATGATTTTTGTCTCCCCTTGCTGTGTATGTGTCCTCCTCAAGTAGCAGTTTAGCATATCTGGCTTTTTTTTTTTCAGGGGGGACTGCTTGAGAGTACTTGTTCTCTATCTGTGTTGCCTAAATGCAATGTGTCTGACTGAACATAATTTACATGTGGGTTGTTCTAGACCCAATCAGCGCTATTATTTTTTTTGTCAAGGGGAGATGTTGGAAAAACTATTGCTTCCACATATTGTTAATCCTGTAGTAAAATGTCCAATTCTCTCATGTCTCACAGTAGGGTGCCAAGGAGCCATTCCCTTCCCTATGGGATTTTCTAGTGGGATTTTAATTTCATGTATTTTATGGAAATAAGATCTACTGCTGATAAGGTAATAGTTTCCTTCTGTTCAAGTAGACTGTAAAATACTGGCAGAGCTGCTTGATAGTAGACAGGAACATAACGTATGAAAATATCTCATTTAAAAACATCGACGTGCCTTACTATTGCCTGTATTCCATGTATAATATATATCCTGTGTGTAATTACACAGACCATGCATAACATTGCTGCCCTTGAAGCGCATTCCAGCCAAAAGAAGAAACAAAACTTTCAAGGCAGAAAGTCAGTCCTGGCATTTTGATTTTGAATTATTGTTTGGGCCAGGTTTTTTTGCTAAGTTTAAGTGCGTGAAACCTCTCTGGCAGTGACCCAAGAAGAGTGCATTTCATGAATAGCAGTATGATTAAAGCCAGCACAGCTTCCTCTTCTGTGTTACAGGGCTATGATCATTTCAGTGCACAATAATGTCCTTGGGTGGAGCATTGCCATCCTGCCATTTGTGCAGTTCCGCTGGGCGAGACCACAGAATTTCCCCCCAGTCTGGGTAGTCACTCAGTTCTTTAAAAATAGGAGGAAATAAATTGCTTGTTTGTTAATTTTTTTTCATAAATTTATTAACTGTGTACTTGTAGTAATCTGTTTCAAGTTAAATTAATTGGTTTTAAACTAAGATCTCTTAATAGAATAGAGTAGTTTTGCTTTGCAAGTGGCTTTGCCAAACGATGCTAAAACCAATGCAAATTAGGAATGTGTAACCTGAATATTATGCTCACCATCACCCTCTCATTCTGTTACTATGGATCATTATTTTTGCATTGTGATTGGACAGAGGAAGTTGTTTTATACAATTTGTTTTTAATCTAAGTGGTTGTCTTCATAGAGCCTGATGTAGAACTCTTAGTTGTTTAAAGATCCATTAGAAGTAGATTCCTTTAGTTCGTACCTGTGTTTCTGCAGAAAGTTTTGGCCCTGCCAAAGGGGGTGGTTTGTCATTCTCCACTGCTAATGATTGAAGTCCAGTTTCTGTTTTCTAGAACAGATGCAACTCTACAGCTCTGTCTACTATTCATTACCAGTGCTTACTCCTCACCTGATGTACAGAAATAACATCTTCCCATCCATGTAGCTAGCAATCTGCTGCATGATTCGTATGTGCCGCAGACAAGGTTATAAGGCATCCTGTTGCAGTCACCAGTGGAAACATTTATCTGCCTTATAAAAGGAATGAGATCTCCCTAGCTTATTTTACATCAGCTTTTGAACAATAAGGATAGGAAAAAGTTTGGATGTTCTTTGTGATTTAAATCTCACTTTGATTTAAGCATGAAGGGCTTCCCAACTCATTTTTAAATGTTCAGCATGCTGCTCCCTCAATGACTTGCATGTTAACCATCCCAAAAATATTCTTATGCGTACAAGTTTGACCTTAACAGCAGGTGCTTGAAACATTCTTTTCCAAGGAAAGAAATCCTTATCTTTCTGAGGCTTTACTCTGAGAAGTGTAAATATTTGGTTTTGAAAGAACTCTGTTTTTAAAAAAAAATTATTGGCTCTTGGAAGGTCCATGTGCTCAAATGAACATACTTTTTAAAATGCAGCTCTACAGTCCCAGAAACACTATCCATAGTTCTGTCTTTGGGGTTTGTTTTTTTTTTGCTTTGTGGGGTAAACCTACTGATTAAAATGGAGATGTTGAGAAGTATAGATGAAAAAGCATATGGTGCTGCTACACAAGGACACATTTTTACTATATATATATATGCATATATATATATATATATGCACAACTTGCCAAACAAGTGATATGCTTTTTTGGGTTTTCTGCTTCATAATATTTAAGAAGAGTACAGTGAAAAATATTCAGAGTCTTCTCTGTTTGGTAAAAGTTGAGTAACAATTCTGGATAGTCATTGCACACTGCTTGGCTTTTTCCATGATGGTGTATTTTCACAACTAAGCATTTCTTCCAGAATAAAATATGCATATAGAATCGGCTGAGAGTAATTTGACCAGTCAATGTACATACACAGGCAAATACCCACACCTTGGTATGCTGAAGTTACAGTGCGCAATTTTTAAAATGCAGGGTCACCTTTAACTCATTTATGGCTGTCAGTATAAAAGTGGTTAGCTCATATATAATCATAGTATTGTTTTGTGCTTGCAGCTCGGAGAAGCAGAAAGAAAGTGTTGGATTGTATTTGTCAGCAATACAAAATAATCTGTTGTTGATCAGCTTTGTCCTTCTCTTGCAGTCGCAAGGGCAGGGCATCTGTAGGCCACATTTTAGAACTCTGCAGGCTACATTTGGTCTTTGGGCTGCATGTTGAGCAATCCTCACTTAAAACCTACAAAGCAATTACCTACAACATGCTCGAAGATGAGACCTTCCAATCTTGTAAGATTATTTGGTGGCTGCTGGTTGCACTCTTAAAACACAATCACATCATTACATTCTTCTAAAAAACCACCATAACTGCATTTATCGTATTTGATCATTGACCCATGAGAATCCTGCTTCATGCTCTTCATCCTGCTTCACAAAAAAGGACAACTCTGGAAACCAGCACTTCTTATCTTGTGTAAATAACTGTGAATGTGGAGTGTGTTAAAGCACAACAACAATAAGTGGGCACAGATAGGAACATGTGTTGCCCATTTAGGAGAGAAAAGGTACCGATTTGCTTCTTTGTGTGCCCAGTATCTTTGTGTAAAAGAGCAGGTGGCTATAAACATGGATCTATGTGTATGAGTGTCTGTAGCTATAGTTAGTTTTTTGGAGAGAGTGTTACTGTTAGGGTTGTTGAAAAATCAGCTGTGTATAAAGCTTATCTTCTTTAATCTTTTATGCACTACACTTGGGTTTACATGATTTATATTGTCTATGCATCCATTGTGCAGATCTAAGAAATGCCTTTCCCAAGTAGAAAAGTGACATTTGTAAATGGTGGAGGGAGGGTGTTTGTGTATTTTCAAAGCATCGGTAGTTCCATAGAGATTGTTAGTTTAGAATTCTACAAGGTTAGTTTTACAGAATGCTGATTTTCTTTGCACGTCTTTTTGTTTATGTGATATTAACAAGAGACAAGGCTTTTGAAAAACTGGTAGTTAGTATTGGAACTTGTTATTAACCAGAACGTGCCCTTATCAACTTTTGCTGTTACAGAATCTGTTCTCATATATGGAGTTGAAAGAGTGCCTTCTCCCAAGAGTGCACTTCAGCTACAGTTTGGAGCAATCACATTGCTTTTGCTGCAGTTCTTTTTCCTCTCCATGTCTTCAGCCACTTGTTCCCATTCCCCTCCACGTCCCCCCCTGCCCAATCCCCCCGCATTGGTTTCCACAGTAAAGCAACTCAGAGGACTAATGTGGTAGAAATCTAACTGAGAGGATAAACATCCCTCCTACTTTTTGCAGAAAAATTCTGGAGTAAATACTTTGCACTTAAATACTTTGGTACTGAAAGTTACTTTTTATCTGTGTAGATCTCTGCAGATTTATGGTATGTGACCTAGGAAGCTTGGTGCACATTTGCATTTACATTTCAAACTTTTCATGTCTATGTCTTATGATAGTGTTTTTGTACTTAGTACAGCTTTAAAGGAAGTATATTCATTGTATAACTTCAAAAAATACTGAACTAAGTCAGGAGATATCAACTGATAAGGTTCAACATTCAACCATAATTCATCCTCTTTGTGTGTTTACATTAAAAATAAAATCTTAAAATCTGCAATTAGATTGATCTTATCATATACCTTCTCAATATATACCACTATGATCCTCTGATCCTCTTGTCTATGCAAGGCTGTCTTCTCTGTGGCTGCTGGAGTTAAGATGCTTGACCTGAAACCCATCATGAATTAAAGGCCTGTTCCAGCCTACTCATTTATATTACCTGAGTAGTCAGTGAAAAGGAGACACCTCAAAAAAACAGTTTGGTCCCAAGTATCTTGGATACCTGGAGAGAAGTACCCTCTGAGGGCAGCCCTGTCTTGTCTATTGACCGTAAAAGGAAGTTGTGTATTGGATCAGATGTCTAGAAGGAATAGGGATAGAGTTAGGTGAGATGATCTGGAGAGTTAATTATCTATTGGTTCAGTTACAGGGGGAAAAATAAAATTGTTTTTGTAGAGTGAAAGGAGAGAGATAACCACTAAAATCATGCATAATGTATGGCTGTAAAAATTAATGAAGTGGGGAGGAAAGGGGTTGAAAAACTGTAATAGCTAAGATTGATTTTAATTTTTCTACAGAAATGCGTTAAATTTTAAAGTGTCATTAAAAGACTCTGTTGATCCCATTATTTCTAAATACTCTGATGCAAAAAAAATATTTTTTTTGAGTTTTAGAATGTTACTAATTTAAAATTGAAGACATGGGAATGATCTACATAAGCATTTGCCTATTGTACCTTAAATTCTAATTTTGTAGCTGATCCCTTAAACACTGTTTCTTACAGACACTATTGTGGCAGACAAAGTCAAGCACCTGTTTAGTAAAGATTACAGCAAAGAAGCAATTTTAGTTGTCAATGGGTTTCAGCAGAGGTCTCTCTCAGGTCTCTTTAAATCCTTTATTTTTCTCCTATAAAGAAACAACACAAATAGAAGATCCCAGGAAACAATGGCGGCAAGAACAAGAGAGAATGTTAAAAGATTATCTTATGATAGCCCAGGATGCTCTCAGTACTCAGAAGGAACTGTACCAGGTGAAGGAACAGAGACTAGCACTTGCACTGGATGAGTATGTACGGTTGAACGGTGCCTACAAAGAAAAATCAAGCTCTCGTACAAGCTGTAAGTACAATTTAGAATACAATGTAACTTCTTTGATCTGTGCCTTGCAGGGGATCCTGTTTCTCTTTAGGATGAGTTTTAAAGGTTTGCTATGAACACCTTGTACTCTGGCTTTTTTAGAGATAGTGTCCCTACATTATTTATTTATTTAGGGTAAAGATATTCTGCTGGCGAGAACCCTCTTCTCTCTGGTACAACTGAACTCCTTTGAGCCATGATTTGGAACAGTTGGCTCTGAAATCTGTTTTGTCATGCAGTTTGTCAGGACAAAATTCTGCCAGGTCTGGGTTCAAAGTAAATAGGATCTCTCGCCTTCATGTCTGCATACTGAAATGATCCTACTGTGTTGACAGGTGTCTGTGATAGATCAAGAAGGGAATTTGTTACTGATTCGTAAGAAGAGCAGACAATAATTCTGTAGCCTGTGTGCTGTGACCAGGGGTGAAATGGAGATACACATTACAGTGTTGGACAAGGAATCAGCACACAGTAGAGCACTCTGAGGCCTGTTATTGGCCAAGCACCTCTCTTAGAAGTAGATAGTGTGATAAGAGTAGCATGTACATCTGCAGAAGAACTGAGTGCCAGGCTGCTGAATAAATCTGCTTTCCAGAGATCTCCTTAGAAATTACAACTTTCAGGAAGGAAGTGATCACAAGATGGCACACAGGATAGAAAGCCAGGGAGAACGAGACGCTACTTTAGGATCCTGGGATAAGTAAATGAGAAGAAATGCCATACAGGAGTAGAGGAAGTAAGAGGAAAATTTTGATTATTCATTAATTCTTGCCATGCTGCAATGCTGACCACTCTATAAAGGCTTTTTTTTTAAAAAAGTATTGTATGTTTTTCTGCACATTGTAGTTTTTGATCAATGTGGATTCATTGAGGAAGGGACTAATCAGTGATTTAAAAGTACTTAAATATGTCCTTTTTTTCTGTCTTTTAAAAAAAAGTGTTTTCAGGCTCCTCATCAAGCACAAAGTATGACCCTGACATTCTGAAGGCTGAAATCTCCACTACAAGATTAAGGGTGAGAGTACTTAACTCGAATTCATTTGGATTCTGTCTGCAAAGTTTATACTATAGAATAAGCATAACTTGAGCTAGCAGTTGTACCTTGTCCCCTGGTACTGAAACTTCCTAATATTCTAATTAAATAGCTTTCAGAGGTTTTAAAATAATTTTTAAAGCTGTCTGTGGTACTTTCAGGTAACACATTTTGGGGATTAGATGTGGGTTTAAATAAATCTGATAACTATTTTCAGTTGTATGCTTTTGTTTTTCAAAGAAATAGTAAAAATAGAAATGTAATAGGCCAAGGTGAGCTGCCACTAGATGACTTTTTACACAACCTTTCTTCTGTTAGAAATGCATCATAAGCTACATGAACTGCCTCAGAAGTTTCTATTGGTTAGAAAAACACTTTTAAATAATAGTGTGAAACCTCTCTCTGTTTTGTAAAAATGTAACAATTCAGATCAAGGATGAAAGTTTGTGACTGCATGTTGAAATTGCTAATGAACACGAGTCCATTATTTGGTCAGCTGTGTTTGGTATGGTCACTAACAGACTCTGTATAAAGAACTTTCATTCACAGTGTAGTCTCTGGTGAATTTATCTTGAATAAGGAGGAAATGATGTGGAAGACATTTAAAATATATATATAGGGAGTTCATTTATTTCAGCTGTGGCATATAATGCTTTATGGATATCCTAGACTTTCTGTAGTTAATAATGAAAAAAATTAAATCAAACCATTTAAAAACCATTAAATCAAACCTGGTTAAAAAGACAGCATCTCACAGGATATCTCTTCTATGTGGCCTGGAATACAGACTGGGGCAGCAGAAGCAGCGCAAGTGAGAGCATTTACTCAGCTCTTCCATTGCCCCCTCCTGGTTTCTGCATAGAGCAGCACTCAAAGAAGCCTCAGAGAGTAACATCCTCCTTCACCTAGAATAAGAGTTGTGATTAGGAATCTAAACAACTAATGTTGAAAAGGAACTGTGGAATAGTTCATTAACGTTTTAAAACCCAGTATAAATCAGGGATGGAATGTACTCTAAAACTGGTGTCTGGATGTTGCCCTCCTGCCTACTGAACACCTGTTCATCCTTAACAAACTCAATTTGTAGTCCCTTCTCCTTTAAGGAGAAGGGATGGTGGCTAGTGAGGGAACTTATTTTAATGCTGGAGGAGGTGGTAGGAAAGATTTTGTAAGCTTAGTAGGGAGAATCAACAGCAGTAAGGAACAAGAAAGAAGAGACAAGGCGATAGCTTATTTCTAAAATGAGTGGAGCAGTAACAGATGTTCCCTTTGGCAAGGCAGTCGCCAGTATATTTGGGAAATTAACAATGTTGTTGAAGAACAAAACACATGACCAAATTTAAATATAGTCATCTACAGGTCAGAGGGGAAAATTCAGACATGGTCCTGTGCTCACTTTTTCCCATTACCATTGACTGCAGATCTACAATTTGCTCTCCAAGAAGAGAGTCAGATGTGTTAATCACAGTAATATATTTTTTGGAGGTGCTTTCCTGTCTTCATTGTTTCTTGGAGTCAAGGAGCCTAATATTCTACTGGTTCCCAACACCTGATTTATTGGCGTTGCAAAGTCCTGCATATGTGGCTAAAATAGGTGACCTGAATCTTGTCTGCAGAGTTTAGAAGGGTGCAGTCCAAGAATATCAGCGTAAAGTGTGTTGTCATCCATCCAAAGCCACTGGATATGAAAATTGGTATAAGAAAAAGTGGAGCCCTGTGGTGCTAGGGCTGGAAAGTGGTTTTCATGGAAGATGGCAAGAGAGGTATGGCTGTTATCATAGTTTACCCTTATTTGAATGTTTCAGGATGCTTGCTACTATGCCAGCTTTGGGCATTTTGCAGTATATGCATGCGTGGACTTAATGAGAGACAAAGTTAGTCATTAGTAAGCTGCTAGCCAGTTATTCAGAATTTGCACATTGTTTAGTGAACTGTTAGGTCAGTTGTACTAAACCTGTTTCTCTCTCTCACAGTATATGAGGCTTACTGGTATCATCAGGTTAGTGGTGGCTGGAGGGGGGAAACTCAGCGTTCAAGGAAGTTTTGAGTTGGCCTTTGGCCTTTTCCTTGTTAGCTGTGCATAATATGCCTGTGCACAATATGGAGCCTTCTGGATACATGAATTGCCTATTGTGCAGTAGGTTGTGGAGAAAATATGACAGAAATCAGGTAGCTGTTAAATGAAATAAGGAGAAGAAAGATCTTTCTCACCAATTAAAATTGAAGGATCTGATCCTACGGTGGACTTTGAATGGGCCCATTTGGGGTCTTAATTAGTAATCAGCAAGATAACTCAAACAGCACAAAGTACATGTGATCACAGTAAGTTTTATGCATATGCAGCAAGCAGGTAGGGAATGCACCTTTATAAAGTAACAAGGGGTGGCAGGGGCAGGGTGGTCGTGTTGTTCCACCAGTACTGGAGTGCTGGGAATAAGAAGGGGCTTAGCACAGGAGCCTGCTTGAAGATGCAGGTAGAAGGAGAAAGCAGGAGACCTGTCAGGTGACTGAAGATGATGTGCAGAAGGAGTAGGAAGGGGATGAATGTTAAAACAAGTGAAGAGTTGTGAAAAAAACGGGAATTATATGGAAGTTTTGAAGGTGAAGACAATGAACCTAAGAATAGTTTAATGTAGGTATGATGCAGTAAACACATTCTATATTATGATGTAGGTCACATCCTTCTAGGATAATGCACACAACTCACATTTCTTGATAATGAAATGATGAAGTACAGCAGAGAACACTCAGAAGATGTTCTTGAGGAAAATGTAAGGGTTTCTGAGAGATCCAGTCCTCTAAGTTGAAATCAAGTGTGCCTTCTGCTATTACTATAAATTCACATTTCTGATTTTAAATAAGTTTTCTGTATTTTTCAGAAAAATTCAGAGTTGTTTCATATTTTACACATCACTTTACCTGAAACATTTTCCTTTACCTTGATCAGAACACTTCAGAGATTACTCTTGGCATTTTCATTCTAGTCAAGGAAAAAATAGTTAAGGAGCACTGAATGTGTACTTAGAGACATTTTGTATTTATCATGCTAACTATTCAGTATAGTCAAAATAAAAACAGTTTTCTGTCAAGTAAAGCAACTAGTATGATAGTTCCCAAAAGCCTGAACCTTACCCCTCATCCAGAGAACAGATTTTGCTTTGGAGAAAATGGGAGATTAAAAACTTTCTTTTTCTGTCACAGAAAATTCATTAGCCAGAAACTACAAACTTGAATGCCTAAGTATCATTCATAAACCCATATGAAGGCTGTGCAAATCAGAATCAGTCATTTCAGAAATTTAAAGAATTTTAAGTCTCTTGGAAAGCTTCTGCAGCTGCTGATGCTCAGTCCTTTTAGTTGCCTGGCATCTTGGGAATCTCACTTTTTTTTTTTCTTCTTTTAATTTGGAAAAAATCAGCAAGTAGGAATTCTATTGGGATTGGGATACAGAACATCTTGGAGACGTATTCTGAAATTAATTTCAGTTAAAGTGGTTTAAATTCTTAATATTAATATAATAAATTTTTCAAAAGACTTTGATATCCAGGGGTGTTATGAAAACAAGCAAGAATTTCTCAGTGGTGGGTGACAGCAGGAGTCTTTCAACTTTTCCTTTTTTCACCCTGATGATTGGAAAATTAGAAAGCACAATAATATCTGACTAGCATGTGTTGTACAAACAAGCCAGATATAGATGTATGAATACCAAAATCTGGGACTCCACACTTCAAGGAGACATTTGTCTCTACGTGTATGCTGATAATTTATTTGTGTTTAAGTGCTTTCCTTTTTGGGTACTCCAGAAATTTTGTTTCAAACATTTGGAAAATAGGGCATTAAAAATTAAATGGAGGATTTTTTTATTCAATCTTGATTCATAAATATTTTGTAATGTACTTATGTCTGCTGACATCTGAAATAGCAATATTAAGATTAAGAAGCAACTGGCCATACACATTTAGGGAAAGTAGAGAATGTTTTCCAAGGACATTTCTATTAAATAGACATGTGTATTTGTGATCCATATGTGTTTAGTGATTGTTGTCTTTGAACTCAATGAGTGTAAATTATATATTTAGGGATCCAGTGTCTGGAAAGCTGTATAAGGATGGTTCATAGGTGGGGGGAAAAAAAGAGTCCATTTTGTCTTTTACAGTGCAAATGACTTGAGAGTTTCCGGGAATGAAAAAGTGAAAATATAATAAGCCTAAAAGTAAACAGGGATGTCCCTGTAGGACAGTTGGAATGCATGCTTAACAAGTGAGAAGTAAATTACTTGTTAAAGTTCTCTCAGGTTTAATAACACAGTGTGGTATCAATACAAATAAGGAATGTGATTTAATCTGCTTGTGTCCCTTTAATACTAAAGCATGTTGCCCATAGACATCAGGAAGAGAACAGATCCTTTTTTTTTTTTTTAATGTGCGTCAGTGGAGCAATTTACTCTTTTTCTCTCATCTGATGTAGAGCATACATTAATTGTTCAAAGCCATGTGTTACACCATTTAACAAGAGGAATTTTCTAACTCTTGCTTTGATTTAACACACAAGGTTAAGAAGCTGAAGAGGGAACTCTCTCAGATGAAGCAAGAGCTGCTGTACAAGGAGCAGGGCTTTGAAACACTGCAACAGTGAGTAAAAGAAAACAGTAGAAACTGACTTAATTCAGTCACCTGATTTCTTTTTTTTTTTGGCATGGAATTGAACCCATTTTATCTGAGAGAATTATTGTGGGGAAAAAGGGGAAACTAATAACTCTTTTCGTTGTAGTTAGGAAGCAGGAAATCTGTAGAAATGGCAAACCTTTTGTGCAAGTGTTAACATGAGAAATCTGTCTCCCCTCTTACTTTTTTTTCGTGAGAAAACTTGTGTTGCAGAGAGGGAGAAAGAAGGGTTGTTAAGGGTCCCAAGGATGAAATTAGCTGCTTTGTGTGGCACATTTAATTATTTTTTTTTTTTTTTTAATTTTGTTAAGACAATTAGATCTGTCTTTCCTCCTTCCTCACCCTTGAACTCAAAAGAGAGAGAGAGAAAGGTACTGTTCCTGGAGGTATGAATGATACACAACTGTGCAGGGTTTTAAATTAGTCACAATTTGAGGATTAGAGACCTGACTTTCTTTGTTCCAGTTGCTGGAGTGCCTGGTGTCCAAATGGCTGATGCTGAACCAGATGAGCTTTCTGGGTGTTTAACCAGTTGGATTATTAGGGAATGAATTTTTTCC
Source organism: Oxyruncus cristatus (assembly GCA_013399855.1). NCBI lineage: Eukaryota > Metazoa > Chordata > Aves > Passeriformes > Cotingidae > Oxyruncus > Oxyruncus cristatus. The sequence continues at coordinate 23,673 of VXAY01000100.1, forward strand.
AGTCTGAGCAATCCCTGCTGCTCCTGACTTACAAAATTGGGCCCTAAAATATTAAACATTACTGGAACTGTTACCAAAAAGAACTTGCTGCAAAGGAAACCTTGCTAACAAGTGTGTTTTCTTGACTAATGTGGAGAAAAATTTATTAATGCTAGTTGTTTTCTGTGTTGTGGTATGTACCCATACATTAAGGATACGTTTACAGTAAAATGCTGAGCTGTTTGCTCTTAGTACACTAGTTCCAGTAGCAAAAGCAGTGTTGCAGCATTAGTGTCATATTGTCTGGAATCATTTACCCTTTTCCCCAGGACCTCCTGTGTTTGGCAGGATGCTGTCAGATAAGTAATAATCTCTATCCTGGAGAGCTGGCAAAATACATAACAGAAAAGGGATGAAAGGTGGGGAAAAGGAAGAGTATTTCCATATTCCAGATAGAGGACTAAAATGCAGAGAAGTGATTTGCGAAGGATGACCGAGCATCTGTGTTTGGAGCTGAGAGATTGGAGTTCAATTCCCAGTTTTAATCACATAATCCTGTAAGCTATTGCATGTGTATTTTAATAGGTCAATTCTGAAAAATAGGCATTTTTTTTTAACTGTGAGAAAGAAAATCTGGTGTAGGAAGTGACCAGTCATAGTCAGAGACATGTCAAAATGGATGAAAAAATGTGGGTTTTTATATGAAGAGTTTGGAGTCAATTTGGGACTGAAAACTCTCAGCATCTTAGAAGGATCCTCCTTCATTTTGACTTAAATAGAAATGTAAGATTAGTCTGTTATTTAAATATATAAGGACCAGCAAGGATAGATGATTGAATTTAACCATAACTCAGATCTCATTTGTAGTAAAATTTGGAAGAAGAAAGACATATTGATTCTAAAGCTTAAGGTAATAAAAACTCATGCTGCTGTCCCAGGATTAAAGGTTAGCCAATCATGCTGGTTTTATTATATTAATTCAACAATGAAGTATTGTTTTAAAGCAGCTTGCTCACAAGCCATTTTGATAGGAATCCAAAGCATGTTTCAGAAACTGTCAACAGCATTCCACAGAAACACAATGGACGTTTGTTTTTAAAATTCAGTCAGCCACTTTCAAACAGTACTAATCCCATTAATTTAAAACAGGATGATGGAATATCTTATATGTCAGAGATCCTTCTTGTCTATCTTAATTATATACAGAATAAAGCAGTTGCAATTTGAATGTGGCACGTCATATTCTAGACAGCATGTGGTGTATTACCCAACTGTTCATTCATGATCCCAATTATTGGCCTATCCTGTATCTGTTTGACCTTAGCAACCTGATAAGTTACCAAAAATTGAGTGTTGTCAGACAGTAAGTGCCTGCCTATGAAAGAGTTTGAGGAACTTTCAAGCTGAAACAAATACATCGTTGAATAGAAATGATTGCAGAGTCATAGAGGTAATTTTTTTACATAATGCAGTTTAGTTTGTACCAAAACTGAAATGTGGAGAAAGGAGAGCAGGTATGCTCACAGCTTTAAAGACTACTTTAGAACTTTGGTATCTTTGTGGCCAAAACTGGAAGAAAAATAGGATACAGTTACAGGTGTTTTGTGCAAGTTGCTGTTCTTGCAGGGGATGCTTAAGATCACTTCTGATCATGAAAATGTTTGTTCATTCCTCACTCACAAGGTGAACGACTTCCAGCAAAGATGATGGATGATAATAAAACCCAGAAAACCAATTGCATTATAGAAGAATGTATTCTCTACTAAATGATTGATTTTTGTCAAGGTGGCTGTTGGTTTTAATTTTGTGAAGCACAGCTGCAGTAATTTCCATGATGCTAAGAAATATTCAATTAAACTAGAGATGAGAGAAATATGCTTACAAACTATAGTTCTTGAAAGAAATGTTGAAATACAAAAATGATTCATCTTTTTATCTCTAAGTTCAGGAGGGATTTTTAAACTATTTTCAATTTAATTAATTCAATTTTCAATTATTTTCAAAATCCTGATAGTTTAGGAATTTAATGAATTGTCCAATCTATGACATATGGTATTAATTATCCAGAGATTTTGTGAATAAAGAGAGCCTGGTGACTGGCTGAGCACAACAGCTGTGCCAGATGGTTAATGCCAAGGATTAGGGTGAACTAGAGGGAAGCTGAGATGAGAACGGTGTTGGTTACGTTTCTGCTCAGAAAGGCTGATTAGTAGCAAGAAGCTTGCCTGTCTGCCCATGTGCCAGTGTGGGTCTGGGTAGAAGAACACTGCTAGTAAGAAATTCTGCTTCTGTAAGGATCACAAACATTCAATTGTATGAAAGGTGTACCCAAAAGCTGCTACTACGCTGCAGAGTTTTGGTGAGGATGGGAATTTTGACGGTGTTGTCAGCAATAACTCGGTACTTGTGGTAGAATGAACAGAAGTCTTTTGGTAAGCCATTCTCTGCACACTGTGTGTATGCTACATAGCTTTGACATTTTTGCCCAGGATTAAGTAGTATTTGAATAGAGATTTCAATGTCATTTTCCCTTTTTGCATGTCTGTTACAGGCAATGGTATCTCATCTCCTTCCTTTCTGTTCTCTAAGTGTGTTTCTGCCTGAAACAGAACAGCACAGATGTTAGTGTTTCTGTATCTGATATTAATATTCTCTCTTTCCACAGAATTGACCAAAAAATGTCTGGAGGCCAGAGTGGCTATGAACTGTGTGAGGCCAAAGCCATTCTGAGGGAACTGAAGTCCATCAGAAAGGCAATAAGTTCAGGCGAGAGAGAAAAACAAGATTTAATTAAGGTATTTTGAATGGTCGATGCAAGTTTTGTGTGGATTTGTTTTAACATGACTCACTACCCGGATGATAAATACTTTGCATTTTATACTTTTAAGGGATTCTCATAATTCCTTGAGTCAAACTAGTATTAAAATCAGTTTTCAGATGCAGAAACTGAAGCCTCTGATGTTCCTAGATCTAAAAGCCATTCCGTTAGAGAATATAGATTTTTAAACATGTATGTAAGGGACAATGTATATGTTACCTCTAAATCACAATTTAGAATATCAAGTGGACGAAATTGAGATGTGTTTTTGAGATGCAGGACCATTTTCTAAATCAGTGAAAGTTTTACAAATCTAAATTGTCCTATTTCCATTTTTGAAAGCAGTTTTTTTTATTTTGATCAACCAAATATTTAATTGGTAAACGCAAATAAAACAACAAACCCAAACAAAATCCTAAAACAGACACAAACCCAAATGAGCAGTTTTTGCATTTCCACCGGTGTTGGTTTCCCTTAGTGTCACCCACCAATGGCTTGATTAAAAGGATAGTTTGTTTAATATGAAATAAACATCGAATTTTTATAGTGGAGTCTTTTATGTAAATATCTTTTGGAGATAAACTGCTATAAACATGATAAAAGTGCAAAGGAATTTTAACACCAATTCTTTCTCTGTTTCCTGCACAGAGTCTTGCAAAGCTGAGAGAGAAATTCAGTCTTGACCAAACCATTGAAACATCTGAACAAAACTTAAGTTCCAGTTCTGTAAACTCCCAGTTGTGTTTTCCTAGACAAACTCTGGATACAGGGTCTCAAACTGACATTTCTGGTGAGGTGAGCTTTTTTCCATTTTGTCCAATGTAAAGAGAAATTGAAACAGAATGCTACAGTTAATGGAATTGGAATCAAATGGCTGTTCACCATTGCTGATGGGCATATATATATATATTTGTAGTTATTTATTTGTTTCAGAGAATTACTTAGAATCAGTTATCGAGGTTTTTTCCCCTTAAATTTTAAATCAAGATTCAGATGAATTTTATACATTTAGTGTGAAGCCTTTGACAATCAAATTTGGTCAAATAGTTCCAGTACAGTGAAGATTGATCTGTCTCTAGGTATGTTTAACCTTACAGACTTAATTCCCTATGAAGGTTTTTTTAATTTTCAGAAATAAGATTGCAGAATTTAAATGTGCAATTTCATTTCACAGAGCTGAAAAACTGTTAGTGGAACTACTTGTTTGGTGATTTAGTAAAACCTTCTCTGTTTCACTGATGGTATATTTCATATACACAGAAAGCTGTGCTTAACTTTGATTGTTTCTTTGAAGTTCTGTGAACTAAGTTTTTAAGGAAGAGAGTGTACAAGGTTTTCCAAAAAAAGAGCTAAGCTTGTCTATGTTTTGCAGCAAATTTACTGAACTCTAACTCTGAAATGCACTGACTTAATTCTAAATTACAATTTCAGTGGAGTTCAAAGTAGAAGATCAAAACTTTGGGTGCAATCACCACAAGACCTCTTTGAAAATATTCTGGCTTTACTGTCATGGAATGTGGACAATTGGTAGTACAGTAGTTAAAAATAGACGAACTGGCTCAGAAGAAATTAGCGCTGTTTTGTGCATCAGTAGATGAGATCTTAACTAGGCACTTAAAAGCAAGTTTGGTGCTGGCTGCAGAGGGGGCAGGGAATGGAGTTTTAAGTCGTGATTTTTCGATCCTCTGCCGTGGTTTTGTTGATTCGTTTAACAGCTTTGCATAGTGATGAGGCTACTTTTTTTTTTGTTTTTTTTTTCCTCCCTCAACAGATTGGAGCAAGAAGTAGATCCAATTTAGCAGAGAAGGTCAGACTAAGTCTGCAGTATGAAGAGGCCAAGAGAAGGTAACGGGGCCGGTTGATGTGTTCGGTCGCAGCCTGGAGCCGGGAAGGTTCCCGATCCCTGCGGCACTATCCCTGTGCTCGCAGCGACACCCAGCGGACGGCGCTTCTGCCGTGTTCCCTTCCCTTCCCAACGCAAGCAGCTTCCTGGGGCAGCCGGCCCTCTGGAACAGTATATTTAGTGCTAAGTTGGATGTGTTAAGAAACAAAATTAAGACAGTGACAAGTTACTGGCAAGTCCAGGGTCGAGGGAATAGAGTGAACTGACTTTCTGCTGAAAGGAGCTGCTGGGTTATTTATGTCCATTATATCCTTCTTTGGGATCATCATTTCACTTTACTATACCACTGAAGGCTCTTCAGGTTCAGCCTTGCTTCATATTTCCAGTGCAGATTTAGTAGGCTTAATTACTTCTTTTTTTCATGGGGCTTGGGATAATTTAAATGCTTGTTATCACTATGGGATTGGGATTTTTAATGAGTTTAACCTGAGGAGAAAAGGAACCAGAAACTGCTGCACTGATGAATGTGAAATGCCTTTCAAATAAAGTTATGTGGTGGTTGCTCACGAAAGCAGTGCCATTTTGATGAATTGCCACAGCACTGAAAAATGGGCATCAAAAGGCAGAACATTCAGGGTTCAAATGACATGTCTTCTGGGGCACCAGAAGTGCTACATAATGCTGGGGGAAGATTTGCTATTGAGATAGCGACCTTGTATTGTATTATTTTCTAATATTTGTCACAAAGTTAATTGTCAGGTATTCAGAAACCTTACTGGTTTTGTTATGGAGGTTCTTCATAATATAAGGGAAATAGTAATCTAAAAAGAATCCCATGCTCAAAGTTCCTTTTTCTACTATAAAGAACTAAGCAAGGCAACAAAATAAAAAATAACACTTTTCCCCAGATGAAAACTGTGCTTAAAATGCCATTTAATCTGAGATTTAAGTATTATTTCACTTGGGATGCTGTGGCATGGTCAGTTAGAAACCCATGAAAATAAATTTGCAACTTGTAAGTACCAATTAAAAGCATAGTTGTTTTTAGGTGTTAGAGGCAGGAGGGTGCACAACTATTTTTTTTGCCCAATTTCAAATGTATACTCTCTTCATACAGAGTAGTAGCTACCATCCTTGCCAGTAACAACAGTAATCCTTTATATCCTCATTATGGATCATAAAACTTTATTCAATTTATTTAATCAATGCATTCATTGAAGACCGCCAAGGCTATTGTGTTTGTTCAGTATTGAACATGTATGATTTTGGCTAAGAATCATCATGTACATAATTTTAATTGTCAGGTGGTGTTTTAGATGCAGATAGATGGCATTTTTTCTCAGGCATAATTCATCCAAAACCAGATCATCCTCTGTTCTGATTTGTGTCTTGATACCAAGAAGACCTAGCATTGTGTTTTATCTTTCCTTTTTGGGAACAAAAAGCCTGGCAGTAAGTTAGTTTACCCACTTCTACCTTGGGGGAGGGGGGGAAGAGAGAAAAAAGAACAGCACAGTGCTCAGAGTATGGAGTACTGAGGCACAGGATCTTTCTTTCTCAGAAATTAGTTAGCCAAGAACACTTCAGTGTTTGTAACTTGGAATAATGAAGATACATACCAGTTTGCACATAAAGTTCAGTACCTAATTACACCCTTCCCCAATTATATGGACCACTGTAATCATCACTCTAATTTAATAAGGGTTGACCATCTTTTTTGAATTATTAAATGTGCAAATTCTCAATTTTTTTTATAAAATAACTAAGAGAAAGAAAGGATCTTGTAAGTGAACTTCTCTACTTGAAAATTATCAGGTAATTTTGTACATTGCAGATTTTCTGTTGCTTAGCCATCAGAATGTCTTGAAGAGGTAGAATGTTCATAACTATACTAAATTCAGTTGCAATTGTTATTCAAAAGGATCTGATACAGGATGATGACAATCCTGTCCTGATGTGGTGGAGATCTGGCAAATATTCCTTCTTGGCCTGTTGTGGCCTCCCACCCTTAAGGGGAAGGGAGTACCCAAGATTTGTAGATGCCTGTGGTCGAAAAGGAATGACAGAAAGTCAGAGGGTCTGCAAAAACTTACAAAATTTTATTAGTAAATTATACACACGGCATGGAAATTGGTATGTTAAATCCACACATTTTGGTGGATTTTCAATAAGGGGTAGGGAGGAGAGAGAGGTTAAAGAGAGGGAGAGAGGAAGGAAGGAGGGAAAGAAGGAAGGAAACAAAGAAACAAACGTCACCAGTCCTGGCTCCATTGTCAATGTAGCTGATAGGATGTCCAGTGTCCTGGGGGTGTCACCCAGGCTTTGTGGGAGTACCTTTTTCCCCACCGTGGAGAAAAGTGTCTTGCTTTCTATGCAGATTAGTTATGTATAGTCCGTTCTTCTAACCCTATCTGGAAATGGGTTGAGGGCTTCAATGGTCTTCAGTGCTCTTCATCCCTCCCTGCTGTGTCAACCTTTGGACAGTCCATGCCCTCTTCTCTATCTCATTCCTGTGCTTGCGCTCTACTGGTTTGTGCTTATCTCCAGAGCCAAAACTGGACGTTTGACCCAGAAAAGTGTTGCCCTACCCCTGTAAGCCCCCCTTCTCCAGACACATCCTGTTCTGTCTCGCAGCATGTTCTTACCAACAATCTTTGGTTGGCTCCACAGCTGTCTGGCTGTCGGTGTCTGAGGCATATACATTGGCCCCTTCTCTTCTGGGCTTCTACACCTGTTGAGCAAGGACTTCCTCAAAAGTGTGAGACCAGGTCATTTTTCACATCCATGTAGTCCTTTGTCTGTCTGATAAGGCAGCTGAAAAGAGTGTCAGTTGTGGTAGCGGGGAGTTGTCTTACAGCAGAGAGAGCAAGAGACCAGTTTGGAGACCACCGTCCTATCCCATAAGCCATCAAACAACTGTCAGCAGCAGCTACTTTCAAAGTAAGGTTCGGTAGAACCAGTGACCTGGAGATGAAAGTTTTGACATTTCATTATCCATCTGAAATTGTTTGCTTGTTTTCCATCTAAATACTGCTCCTCTAAGGGACTGTTGAATGTAAAAGATATATGTAACAGCTGCAAAATATGTTGAAAATCTTCCGTGTTATTTCATCCCACCATTTGTTTATGGTGGCACTGCTGACATTATTTCTGTCTATTTTGTATTGGTTTTTTTGTGAAAATACCCTGAGTCAAACTTGTTCTTGTGGGGATTTGGTGGAGGTATGGGTTGTTTGCATTTTTGAAGCTGTTGTTTTTTTCATTGAGGTGCAGGTGAGAAGGAAATATTACTTATGGAAAAAGAAAGAGGGATGGCTCCCTTTAAGCTTCTAGTATGAGCAGTGGGATAGTTAGATTCAACATGAACTCTTCTTAGCTTTGACCATAAATAAATGCCTTAATGTACTGTAAAATTAATACTGGAGATGCAAAATAAGCATGATATTATTAGTTTTGTTAATCACTGAAAAAAAACTGGAAAGAAGAAAAATGCTTTCCCAGAAATCTGTCAGAACTACACAAAGATTATCCGTGTCAAATCAACTCTGTATTTTTGAAGAGTGACATCGGTCATTACCTTGAGATAGTGCCTGGTGACATTGGAGTTGCACAGGCTGGTATCGTTTGTTGAGCTGACTTAGATGCATTTAAGTATGGCAGTTACAAGTAAGTAAAAGTAGTAAATTAGTTTCTCTCACTCTAGATTGTATGGGAACTTCTGTTTTGACATGTTCTTTTTCTGCCTTTTCCCCATCCTACAAGAAAAGATGCAGAAAGCTGTACATATCTCAAAGCTTCCATATTCTTGAGCTATGCAGCTAGTTCAGGTGTGGCTAAGCCTGGAAGTGACTGAAAGTTCTCATCTTTCTAGGTATGGAGTATATAAAGGGTATTTTTAGGCTTTCCCAGTGGACAGTGAGTCGTTATTGCAAGACCTGCACTTTTTAAGCTATGCTGCTGAGCCCATAGACAGAATGGTTATGGAGACTGAATACTGAAAATAACCTGTCTTGATCAGGACAAAGCCATAGTACAATGATAATGTAGATTAGCTTCCATTATATGGGTGTATCTGCGCAATAGGTGTGGATAACCAAGACTTGGCTGTCTTAACTCTGTGATTTGACGTCTGCAATGGGAACAACAGTTGTGCAAACTCAAACTGTCGAGTTAATAATCTCCTTTGTGTTTAGGTAGCCGTTGTCCTATTACATTTCATTTTAATTTCATAGAAGAGCAATGGTTTTGTTTTGGGATTTGCATGCATGTGTGATACTGAAGTGGGCACCTTGCTATGGTGCACGTTCTTTCACCATGGACATTGCCATTTCTGAGGAGCAGTTGGCCTCCATGAGAAATCTATCATACTCCTGAAGGAGTAAAGCATAGTGCTACTACTGTCTTACCAGGCAGATCACTTTCCATAAAGCTTCTATTAACATTTTGACTTCTGCTTGAATTCGGCATTGGAACAGGAGCAACTAATTTTTAATGTATACGCAGATTGCTGTTGGCCTGGATAGGTGGCCTGGTTCTCTGGTGTAATCTGTGTTATTGTGAAGCAAAACTAATTAAAAAATAGGGTTTTGGGTATAAAATGTCTTTATGTATTGATACCTTTCAAAATGCTGTATCATTTCTCTCTTTCCTGGGATTTGTGTGCTGTGCTGGGCTCAAGCAAATCTGCTTTGTTTTATTTTAGCATGGCTAATTTGAAGATTGAACTCTCTAAGCTGGATAGTGAAACCTGGCCTGGAGCATTGGATGTGGAAAAAGAAAAACTGATGTTAATCAATGAAAAAGAAGAGCTTTTAAAGGAGCTCCATTTTATTACACCACGCAAACGTACTCAAGATGAGCTAGAACAGCTAGAAGCAGAAAGGAAGAGGCTTGAAGAAGAGCTGGTGTCTGTAAAAAGCACACCCAGTCAAGCACTTACTGAAAGGTAAGGGGTTGTCTTTTGCTAATATTAAATGCTGCTTTCTGCAATCTAACCTTTGTACTCGTTACAGAACCTGAACTCTGCCTTTGGTAACATTTCTATGTAGATCTTAATTAAATTTGTTATTAGTCCTATGGGCAGAAGCACAAAGAAGTCTTCTGTGAGAGGAAGTGTATGTGCTCTGCAATATCAGTTGCTCTGCGTTTTGTTACCAGAATGAAAATGCTTGTGACAGATGTTAAATAACTGAGGAATGTCAACATACCAGCAGGAAGGCAATACATCATTCACTCGTTTCTGATAATAGCTGTAAACTGTTTGAACTTGGGCTACAAAGATTATCTTGATTGTTGCAACATCTGAAGCCTTTCATTGTGAGTTTTATTACATACAAAAATGCAACCAAAAGGGAAAAAAGATGCCAAAAAGTTCAGATGAGAAGTATAACTGCTGCAAAACTTTTCTAACTTGCTGTTACCTACCTAACAGGAGCAGCACAATAAATTGTTTTAACCAGATTCAGAGTTTGAGAAGATCAAAGCTGACTGTCATCAGCTGTAAGTGGAAATAAATTTATGAGCACCTCTAGCACACATAAAATGCAATAAACAGAAAATGTCATTGTGTGTATCAGTGTAGTATGCCTTACTGATGTAATACAATCATCATTGAGTGGCTTTCTTACTTCCCTCTAAGAAAGACTTGGTGTTGCTCCAATTTCATTGAATGATGAAATTCCTATTAGTAGCATTAGAAGCTGGATCCTAAGTTGTAGCTGAGTAGCAAGGATGGGTTTTTTTGTTTACATAGTACATAAGTGTGTATTAGGCTGATTTTTTTAACCTGTACATGTACATGATTATTTGTGCACTTTATAATAGTTTAAACTGCATATAATTATATTAATAACCCAAATATTTTCTAGAAGAAATGTTATGGGCTACTGGAACTATATTTTTACAGGAGAAGCTACCTGTCTGTGCTAAAAGTATCTAAAGTACCACAGATCTCTTGCTCTCTGACTTCCATTAATAAGTGGAGAATAAGGGGTCAATAATCAAATTCACAAATACTTTTAATCTAAGATTTTGATCATATGCTGTTGTAAATAATAGCTAAATATTGACTCATGGTATAAATAGGTAGCTGGTATCTGAGTCCTGTGTTTTGGATTGGCTTGTTTAGTGCCAAAGAAAATTCTGCACCTGACTGTTTTCCCATACATGGCAGATGCCAAACATGGAGTACCTAGGGCAAGTAAAATTGTCCCCCAGTGTCAAGAAGAAATGAATTTTCCATGTGTAGTGACACAATGAGTTGTTAGAGCTTACTTTTTTAACCTCTGTTTTCCTCAAATTTTTCTCCTTCTGATTTTTAATCCTGAAAACGTGGATTTTTTGATTTTTTTTTTTTTTTTTTTTTTTTTTTTTTTTTTTTTTTTTTTTTTTTTTTTTGGTCTGAGGTTACTGTAAGATACCATGTTGTACACTGCTGGCTGAGGTAGCACTTATGATATCTTTTGGCTTGCTTTTTGTTATTCCAGTGAATCTCCAGTGAATTTCTACCTGCAACTGTTTATGATATTAAAACTATCTCCCCTGTTGCCTTCAAAGCATGTAAATTGTTTCATATCAGGCTATTTTGAGAATTGGTTCATATTTGTCTTCTATAAACATAAACATTTTGTAGAAGGACTCAGATGGTGAAACTTTTTCTGAAATTTAATTTGAAAAAAGAATAGATTTAATTGTATCAAATAAACCTTCAGCATTTTGTTTCTTGGAGATGAGGAAGATTCTCCTCTCCCTTATCAGTGGAGGAGCCATCTTCAAAATATTGTGCTATTGTTGCATTATTATTTTCCTCCCTGAAGTTTCGTGAATGCCTTCAGTTTGCAATGTTTTCACAGGTACTGATAATGAAGCCACAGTGTAAGAAGCTGTGGATTGTGCCAGAACTTTGTTATGAGGGTTTTTCATTGGTTTGGTGGTTTGTTTCTTTTCTTTATTTCCAAAGTGAAAAGGAACAGAAGACGTGCTCTGACTTAAAACAAAAACATTATAGCATAGCCCTGGGTTACTTTGGAGTAGGATGCTGAAATTGCCACTAGTGGATGTATGTGGATTCAATTTACAGAAGGAGGGTATAGATCATAACATATCAACTTCAAAAAGGCAGAGACAGGGCATACTCTGGCTGCTTTAAGAAGCCTTCCAGCAACTGAGTAGAAATAACCGAATTGGGGAACTGTTGAGAGCTACTTACTACTTTCTTCCCTCTGTGTTGGTGTCAGGGAGATTCCATTAGTGCTTTAATCCTTGGCAAAATCTTCCAAGTTTTCACAGGCATTTAAACAGTTGCATGATTTAACTGCTTAATTGTGGTGTTGCCTACAAAACTGGCACCTGCTCTTGTTCCTGTCATAAACAGACATGTCCACATCAGTTTGCACTGCAAGGTGAGGTATGTGCACTTTAACTTTTTAATGTATTTTCTTTAAGATTTTATGCCCCTCTCAGCGATGTTACAATTTAAGATCAAAACTGGAGAAAGACATCTAAAACTGAAGTCACTCCTGCAATGAGTAATAGGTTAATTTAAATAGGAGGGATGCAAACAGGAGACACTGAGAGAGGCCTGTGTCAGAATAGATAACACTATGGTTGTTTAGGTGTTTACATGAGTTTTTTTTACATTAAAGTTCGTACTTATGCTATAAAAAGGAAAGGTTCATTGCCTGGAAGTTTTAGAGGTTGTGTTTTTTTTTTTCCATTCAGCCTAATGTAGAATGAAAATACATCCCTTGAATCTCAATTTGTTGTGAGATAGTAAAATTATTTTCATCATGCAGCTTGTTTTTGTGACTTGTGACTAATATATTTCTGAAATTTATCTGCAGGTACTAATATTTGTACTTTAATTACTAGTACATCAAATTACATCCAGGAAAGAATTTTTTTCAAGTGCTAAATTACATGGGATAAATTATATTTTATCAACCTCCTTAAGATAATAAAAGAAAAAAAACTGTTGATTGTGCTTTGTGGAGGCAAAAAACAAACCTTTCACTTCAATAGTACAAATTCAGTGGAACAACTATAGGTGTCTCTTTAGAGAACTTCAGTTAGAGAAAATCCTAAGCTTTTCTTTCCTTTCTTGCCTTCTACCATTAGTAGTTGAACACACAGAGCAATTTCTGTTCCTCTTCCTTGAGGAAAAAAATGATAGTTCACTATTAAAATACCACAAAAGAGCTAGTGAAGAGCACTCTTGCTTGGGAAAAGCAGGATAGATTAGGCTTTAAAAGAAGATGGAAGGCATCAATAAATAGTAAAATGATAGGAAAGAGTGTCTGATAGTATAGATGAGCATAACTCTGGTTTGGAAATCCGTGTGTATGTCTTCCTGGGCAAAGAGTGAAATACTGTGTGTGCTTTTAACAGCCTTGGCAGGCATTGGCAGCTGAACCCATCGCTGCAGTGTAAGAGCACACGCGGTGTGGGCAGTCGAGTGGAAGTTCACGCCCAGGCTGACCTCAGGGTAACTTATTCACCTCTGCATAACCCAGATTTGCTCGCCGATTAAGCATGAGTGTAAGCAAGTGCTTTTCATGCTTTGCTGAATCAGAGACTTTTTACTGGTATCTGACGCTCAAAAGGAGCGAATTCTGGGAACTCTCGAGTGTTTAATTCAGTTAATTCACTTTGCATAGGAAAGCAATAGTTGATTTTTGGGATTTTTTTTTTAACTGTTCTCTTGCATTTGAATTTTAATTTATACATCCTTGAGATGATAGAAGGGCTGAAGGAATCATTTCTAGAATGAACCATTAACTTTTTTTTAAATCCGTTAAAGGAGGGGAGTTAATTTCTTGTTTCTCAGATTAGTTGCTTGAGAACTTGTGACATGTATCAGTTGACTGAGCAAGGGCTAGAGGACAATATAGTAATCCACAACTACAGGAGGATTTTTGCTGAATCCACTGAGGGAAAGTAATTTATTTAGTGTTGTAAATGGAGTGATAAAGGGAATTATAAAGGGAAAAAAAATCACTGTAAAGATTAGTGAATCATTTCTGCTAGCAGCCAGCAAAGAGGAATAGGAGAGTTCCACCTTTTGTGGCTTTAGAGCTACGCTAGATAACAAAGCAGGAGGCAATAAATCCTGCTTTTTCATAGGGGTGAACCTTAAGCATTACAATGCTGTGTGACTCTGAGGTGATGACAAAGCTGTTGGGGATATAGAAATCTTTCCCAAGGACTCCTAAATATCATCCGTCATCTCAGAACCTTTCACTGAATGCTGCTTTGACTTGCTGTGCTTTGTCTCTATATGAAGATTCTGAAATTAAAGGGAGTGCTTCAATTTTAAACTTGGAAATATTAAAATGAATATTGGTATTAGTGTTCTTTTGGGGTTTGTTGTTTTGTTTGGGGTTTTTTTTTTGAGGGGGGGGTGGTTGGTTTTGGGTTTTTTTTCACTGGAACTGTACTAAGTGAGGAGCCAGTCTGCAGCATAGCTTTTAAAAACTGTATTAGGGCAGATCTTATTATACTGAAGTTGCAGCTATTTTCCCAGTGCTCATCTGTTACTCTTTTATTGGGTGCATGTTCCCCTTGGTACTGTGTGAATGTCCCAACACCCTACTTGCTTGTGCACTCAGCAGGTTTGTTACAGTGCTTGGAATTCTGCAGGTAAAGTCACTCTGCTGAAGCAGTTCAGGTTTTACAACAGGACTGAGAGCTAACACAGTATTTTGAATTTTAGTAGCTGTCAACCTGATAAAAATATGAGGGATCTTCACTTTGTTTCTTTCTTACCTATGAAGTATTTTAGCCTACAGATTATTCTCTAATGCTTTCCTGAACTAATATGTACATCTCTTTGCAGATTAAAATTGGAGGAGAGGAGAAAAGAGTTGGTGCAGAAACTTGAAGAAACTACAAAGTTAACTACTTATTTGCATTCACAACTTAGGAGGTGAGACTGTACCTGCAATAATGTAAAACCTTTTTGCTAGGGGGCTTGGATGTCTCAACTTCATTCTTAGGTTTTTCTCTTAGCTGGAAGCTCAACAAAATTTGTTTAATATTTAAGTAAAAATATGCAAGTGTAATAGTTTCAAGCAGTTTGTCAGCATGCAAACCTGGTGTACTTTTATAATTTCAGGAAGCACTCAAGACTGGATTGAATGGTTTTTGCACAGCTTCCATAGTTGAACAGGAAGAGTTTATTTTACTTCTGCTTAAGTAAATAAATACATCACAAATTCTCTAATTGGCCATATCTTCAAAATCCTGTCATTGTGGAGACCAAACAGGTTTTCAGATTTCTGTCTAAAATGAGTTATTAGAACTGTAGCCTTCGTTCTATGAAATAACTGCTTAATGAGTACATGTATGCATGTGAGTATTTAGTGAATAGTTGATTTTTGGCTTGATTCTTCAACACTGACTTACACTATCTGTAGACAGAAATGTATCCTCAGCTGGATATTTTTTTTTCCTGACAGTCATTGAATCAAAATTTGACTCTGGGTTTATGAAATTCATAGTCATAACAAAAGAGTAATCAGTTACAACAACTGTAAATTCAAACTGATTGCTCTGATGGGAATTCTAATATTTAATTATTGTAGGATCACAGAATCGCAGAATGATTTGGGTTGGAAGGGACCTTAAAGATCATCTAGTTCCAATCCCCTTGCCATGGACAGGGACACCTTCAACTATAGCAGGTTGCCCAGGGCCCTGTCTCACAGGAATTCATGATACATGTAACTGGTGTTAGAGTTTCTCTCACTTCTGGACTGTTACCCTGGGCTACCAAATCTTGTGTCCATTATATTTATTTAGAAAATCCTGAATTTTCTTGCATATCCTACTGGAATACATCAATCAGACACTGTAATGTTTACCTGTTCCCTCAGAAATCAAAATAGGGCTTTAAGAGGAAGAATGTTTTGAAGTGTTCTGTAAAGTTCCCCTCACAATGTTGTATATCCTATTCATTGGCTCTAGGCTGGTTTAGCTATTTCAAACATCTCAGCCAGAGCCCATAAATGTCGTCTTGATCGGTGATTAGTTAGGGAAAGACTATTTTAAATAATTTTTGAAACTGTTTTGTACTCGTGTGTAGGCTTCTCCAGAAGAGAAGGGGCTTAGGCAGCTGGCCATAAGCTGGATAAATTGCCCCGGGGATGTGCAGGTTGGATACCCTGGTCTAAACCAAGTATGAGTCCTTAAAAGAACATGATGTCCCAAGCAGCTTTCAGTTGTAAACTGCTGTAGTGCAGTTGCAGTCAAGCCTCTCTCTCCTTGTTCTGTTTTGTGCTGGTTTAGTTTAGTAACATCAGTGTATGTGTTTGTGCTTTCTTTGCAGCCTCTCAGCTAGTACATTATCTGTGTCTTCAGGGAGCAGTTTGGGATCCCTGGCATCCAGCCGGGGATCTCTGAACACGTCAAGCAGAGGGTCGCTAAACTCACTCAGCTCCGCGGATCTCTACTATAACCAAGGCGATCAAATAACAGATTTGGACTATCAGTACAAACTTGATTTCATATTGCAAGAAAAAAGTGGTTACATTCCTTCAGGGCCTATCACTACTATTCATGAAAATGAAGTGATCAGTTCCCATGGGAGACTGGGTTACAGTGACTCTCCTTCAGCTGCAGACCATCCCAAATTGACTGAACCTCCCAAATCTGTGACATCACTGTCTTCCAGATCCTCACTCTCTTCCCTGTCCCCTCCAGGCTCCCCTTTGGTTTTAGAAGCTGCATTTTCAGTGTCAGCTCAAAATTCCCCTCTGCATCACCTCACTACAGACTTTGAAGACTCTGACCTTTCGGGTGATTTCGCAGGCATTAGCCTCTGTGAGAACCAAATATTATTGGACTCCGAAGCCAGAGCAGGATCTCAGATTCCTACAGGTGATAAAGATCTTAATGAAGGTATTAGGGAGCCTCTGCCTTCTCTACATGAAGGAAGTTCAGGTAATTAAAAAATATCTAATGTCAAATGTATGTGTAACATGAAAACTAACAGCTGGCTCCTGAATGAGGAGGTACCTTGTGTATCTGAAGAGTATCTTGATCAGCACACATTTTCCAGGGTGGGCAGTCAGTAGTTCTGAGTTACCTAACTTCCAGCTTTGGCTGCACGAAGCTGCAATCACTCTGATTCCATCTACATTTTTCAATAGCTATCCCAGAAAGAAAGTTCACGTATTGCAATCTGTGTCATGAAAAAACATTGGAGGTGGATCCTGAAGGCATGGAGGATGCATGGTGTTCCTAGGTTCTGTCAGGATGTACGGATATAGAACAAAAGTACCATCTTGCTGGTTTTTGATAACTTGAAATCAGACACTTTGTTTCTCACTGAAGAATAAGTTACATACAAACTGACATTCTCAGTAAAAGAGATTTCTGGAGTCAGAATTCTGTGTCTATGTGTATCTAGTTATTTGAACCTGCTGTCACTGAAAGATCTGCAGTTCATTGTGAGTTGAGGATGATGGGTGACCACATGCCATGTAAGTTGCAGTAAAACTCTCCCATTTTTAACAAGGATTTCATAGCTTTTATCTTTTTATTCAAGTTAGAACAGAGCTCCTAAGCTAATCTAAACTCCCCCTGTAGCCTGTAGGTAACTTCCAAAGGAATCAGACATTTTGTCCTAGAGCATACTTCCCTTTTAAGGAATGTGGGATGAATGATTGTGGGATGAATGATGAGTTAAGGCATCCTTAGTAACTAGTTACCCTTAACTTTGAGGTGGCTGAATTTGGTGTGGTGAATTCTACTTCTAGTCTGCAGTAAAAGCCATCCACCATACTGAACCATCTTATATTGTCAAAACCTTTTGCAGAGCCAGAACTTCAGAAATGCCAGCTGTTAAGAATTGATGGCTTATGCTCAGTCTTAGCATGCTCACTTTGCTGCCTTTTGTTAGGGTTAACAGTATGTTATGCTTTCTCTGCATGTCAAGTCTTTTCTAGTGTAATTCTGTGTCATTGTCTTCAAGTATGTTGCAAACCCTTCCTGTATACAGAATCACAGAACATGCTGAGTGGGAAGAGACCCACAAAGATCATCAAGTCCAACCCTTAGTCCCACACAGACCATCCCCAGGAGTCACACCATGTGCCTGAGATTGTCATCCAAATGCTTCTTGAACCCTGTCAGGCTTGGTGCTGTGACATTTCCCTGGGGAGCCTGTTCAGTGCCCAACCACCCTCTGGGTGAAGAACCTTTTTCTAATATCCAGCCTAAACCTCTCCTGACATAGCTTTAGGCCATATCATCAAGTCCAGTCACTGGTCACCACAGACCAGAGATCAGTGCCTGCCCCTCTTCCCCTTATGAGTAAGTTATAACTGCAATGAGGTCTCCCCTCAGTGTCCTCCAGGCTGAACAGACCAAGTGACCTCAGCTGCTCCACATACAGCTTCCCCTCAAGGCCCTTCACCATCTTTGTTGCCCTCCTTTGGATGGTCTCTAAGAACTTAATATTTTTCCTATATTGTGGTGCCCAAAACTGCTACAATATTCAAGGTGAGGCTGCCCCAGTGCAGAGCAGAGCAGAGCAGGACAATCCCCTCCCTCGACCCGCTGGTGATGCTTTGCTTGATATACCCCAGGACATGGTTTATGTTACACAGTGGCTCTTTTTTCCCCAAGGAAGAACTGAAGGAGACAGACTTCCAGCAGTGCTGAGCACTGTCAGCCCTAGATGAAACCTGGTCAGTACCTAGCATTCCCAGCTCTGCATTTCTGGGCCTGTGTTGATAGGGAAGCAGCTAACTGAGGAGTTTGGGTGTCTTAGAATAAATACAGCCAAGCTCTTGAGACTGTATTGTCCAGATTTGTTGTCAACTTTGAACCCTTGTGCTTGGCGTTTGCTAGTATTTAATAAAAGTACCAGGGCATATTGATACAGTTATATATTTTAATGAGAAATTTGATTTAAATTTTTTAATTCTCTCAGGGAATTGTTGTAACATCCACTGGCTAATTATTACCTTACTGCAGGACTGTAGTAATTTCACTGTTGGCCAGAGCAATGTGACACCCAGAAAAGAAAGGCATGGTGTGCTTAATAAATGTGAGTCCCCTCTCTGTTCCACTGTGCAGAAAGAAAACAAGAAATTGACTGATGGATGGTCTGAACCTGTGAAATGCAAAGTGAAAAAACATGGAAGGGGAATTTGGGGGCAGGGGGTAATTTTGTCATTTTTCTTTTCAGGGTAGTGTAACATGGTAGTTATTTTACTTAAGAGCTGTATTATAAATAATTGAAAGAATAATTGATTTTCCTGCCTGTATTTAAGCAACCAATCCTTTCCAAATTAACATCTTTTGGTTTGCTTTTGCAATCTGGCTGCAACTCATCTAGTCTGAGAATTGGCTTTAAGATGACTTGGAATTTGGGAACACAGAGGGCTATGTGGAATCAGAGGTGGTTTTTTTTCAATTTATTTCTATAGATCATTATTTGCACAGGCATTGTGTAGTTGTATAACATTTTTGAACTTCTTAAGGACCTATTATTCTTAATATTGTCAGGGTGTCTTTTAAGTCTATATGAGTAGATACTGTTTTAAATTGTAAATTCATCCTGTGATTCTTCATACTGATACTTCCTCAAATAGGGTCATATACATAGTATAAATTGCCTTTAAATCTGTGTTACGGCTGCCCAAAACAAACATTCAGATTTTGAAAAACTGGATACTAATTAATTATGCTTCAATACCTCTGGTTTCCACAGTAAAATGGGCCTCATGGTCCGGCTTCAGTATATTAACAGTGAGACCTAGACCTGGGGTTGCTTCAGTGTTTCTACTCCAGTTTCATTCTTGAAGCTCCTGTGTTGGTGAATGGGAAGGTTTGGAACAAACTCAGCTGGAGACATTAAACCTGCATGGAAAGTTTCAGCCCACACACTTAAGTCTGACAAGACAACAAATCTGAATACTGCTGACTGTTAACCTGGACATAGACAGACTTGAAGAGAGTATAGCTCATATTTTCATGTAATCTGCATTGGCTCTCTAGATGCAGTGTTCACCTGCTTCTCTGTCTGTCTCTGACTTTTCTATACAGGTGAACCCTACAGACAATTGCTCCTCTGCACATGTCCCTGCTGTCAGAAACCAAGTTGGAATATCATATAGTTATTCCACAGTCAGTCTCTGTCATTGTCAAAGTCAATTCAGGCTGCTGTAGTAACTCCTAAGGGTAATCAATAAATCATGTCATCACCTTCACCCCTCGCATGATGGGGCGGAAGGGAAAGAGCACTTCATCATCAAGGAAAAAGCATTCCTACTGCCATAAATAAAAGCACAAATGCAGCAATCAATCATCTAATCTGGAGCCTTAAATTTTAAACATCTTAACAGGATGTAAAGTCATGATTCAGACAGGGATGATAATGCATACCAATATCCTCACCCATTGGCAGATAAAAGGACTGCAGAGGCCCTCAACTTACTGTGCTGCAGAATGTGGCTTCACTGCATGACACTAGCATATGAATGTGAGTTGAAGATTAAAGCTAAGTAGTTGTTGATAGTAAAGAGACTGTAGCATAAAAAGTTTTTGATGATAGTAAACCAGAGGGGATTTTTTATTTCTAGCAGTTATATCACTGGGGAGAGGGTGTCTGTCTGACTCCTGAATATTTAATAAACATTACACAAGCACTTGGCACGTAGCTGAAGTGTTACTACAGTGCTGAATACAAACACGGCTAATACAGGTTTAAAAGATCAGGATAATGAGGTTTAATAGTGAGGATAATGAAGGATAATAACTAGCTCAACAGAAAAGGGTGATGATAGGACCACGTTTTTCTGGGAATGAATAATAGTATATTTTCAAGTTCATCAGTCTGGTTTTATCTGTAGCCAGAATATGTGGTAACAGCAGTACAGTCTCAGAATGTTTAATGATGTGAAATAAAACTACTCTCTGATACTCAGTTAAGGGTCACCGCTTTCAACTTGACAACTTTCTAAGTTATGCTCTTCTCTCTTTCTGAGTATTAATCTCTTTGACTAATATTCATTCTGTTTCCTTTCTGTAGGTGTTAGCTTACCAAGGAGAACAGCCAGTCACCTGCTTGAGGAGAAAACAGCTTGTGTATCTGCTGCTGTGTCTGATGAGTCTGTAGCTGGAGATAGTGGTGTATATGAAGCTTCTATGAAACAGTAGGTTTGAGAAATCATGCAAGTCTTTCCACCAGGAAGTTAAATATATCTGTGAGCAGTTACATAGTACCAACAAAAGTCATTAATTGGTCTTGCCTTTTTAGAAATACTTTGTACTTTCAGACAGAAAAGAAGGCATATTTGCCAAACAGTAAAGTTCGATTTGGTGATTTGGGTTATTTTTTGTGCTGTATAACTTGGTTGAGTACCATTAATATGCTTCTTTGTAATATTGGGAGGTTGTTGCTAGAAGTGTTCTCAGGAGAAAAACTGGATTTAAACTATGCAGGTTCTGCCATGTGACTGTATTGACACTACTCAGAGTTACTGTTTTTACTTCTTGTTTTGTTTAGATACAGTCTTAAGATTGCATGACATTTTTTTGGATTTTTTTTTTTTTTAAAAGAGGCTATAGAAAAGATAAGAAATCCTCAGTTGTAATGTTGGTGTTAAAATAATCCAGATTGGGGTTTAATGTTTGCCATGGTGAACAGGATATAAGAAACGTATTTGCTGTTGACAGCTTCTACAGGATTCTTTATACTAGTTTATGTAGTATTATCTGTTTTCTGACACTGAGAACAATGAGCTTCAGACTGTATAACAGAAGGTTTTCTAACTGTGAGAAACAAAAATCTTTATTTTTCACCTCAGTTTTAGCAAGTTGTTGACATTAAGAATTTTATGTCCCTTTGAATATTCAGGGAGACGTGTTAGCAGGATGGTTGCAAAGACATAGATCCATGTCTTCTCTTAGCAGGTTAAATGCTTTTCTATTGGGACAGTTAAAGGTGCATTATGATATCATAAATGGCTTTTATTGGTATCTGATAAAATTACTTGTCAAGTCTCTCACAAATTAAAGTGTAATAAAAAATGGATGAGAGCAAATAAAAATGCTCAAATACAAAAGGACTTTATTCTGAAGTACTAGAAAGCCCATTCAGTCTCACCTTAGGTCATGGACCCATATTTCACCCTGAACTCTGAATCCAAGTATTGGTTTGCTCCATGTCTTCAGTTAGACCTAATGGAACTTCTTAGGCTGAAATAAACTCCCATCTATTAAAACTTCAGCCTTCCCTTGACTAAGTGGCTGAGACTGTGTATTTTGGTTCAATAACCACTATTGTCATTCCATTTCGTTTCAATTCTGAGCTGCTGTGATCAAAACTTACTCTCTGCTCCAGTTACAAGTGCCGTGTAAGAAACGAGCAGAGACTGGAGTCCAAGCTTTGGGTGTTCTGTGGAGCAGGTCATTAGCTGTCCTCTCCAGTGACTGTGAGTGGTGGGATAGGTGCAAAACACAACAAATTGCTGTCGCTACTCAGAAAAAGGGGGAAAGAAGACAATTGCATCCCCTAAACCTGTGTACAGAAGGACACTACTGACATTGTTGAAGCTAAACTTTACATACCGACTATTCCATGACAGCTCCAGGTGTGGATACTCTTAATTATTACTGAGTAGGAAGTAGTGAAGAGGCAATGAGGGCCTCTGTGCGAGCTGCTTATGTTTAGTTGAAGTGTCTTTATGAGCACTGTGTATGGAATGACTTACAATTTGTCAGTGTGCTCCTGACATTACAATGCAGTGATTTCTGCTCTATAGACCAGTCCTTTGTGTTGAGTATTTAAGGCAGGGAAGGAAATACGTTCACTCTGTGAAATTAGCCATCAGCAAGGAAATGTGGGCTAAAAAGAAAACCTCTAAATGCAGAGTCTTAAAATAATGCTGTCATGTCTTGTGAGATGTTGTCTCTGTCATTCTCCACATTTCCTATCTTGGTATTTTCTATCTTGATCTTGTTTATTGATCCCAGCAGTCTAGTTTTAAAAATCAATGGAACACATTAACACCACATCCTCACTCAAACATCCCAGAAAATGACTGGAATTATTTTGCCACATGGATTCTCTGTAATTACTTTCAACACTAGATTTGTTCTTCAGCTGCAAGGCTTGTGTCCCTTTGGTTCTTTGAATGCTTCTGAAAACAAGCTCAGATGAAAGATGCTTGTTACGTGCACAGGAAACTTTGTATTTTACAGAGCTCCGAAGCTCAGTATTCTCCAAAGCAGTATTTCATATCTCGTTTACATGTGGGCTGTGATTTATTGCAAATTTTAATTTCCAATTTTGTATTCAGTGAGATAAAGAAGTACTAAGTATGTATAAGAAAAAACAATTTTCTCTTGACTTTTAGTCTGGCCTGCTTCAGTAATCGGCCTAAGGCCTTTCTGAATCATTACTGCAGTTGTTGAATGGTTCCAGCAGCGACTGTCCCCAAAACAGGCATTGCTGTTGTGTAGGCTCTGTAATTCTCATTTGGAGTGCCTGCTGTCATTGAATCAGCCTGTTTAGGAGAATGTGTATATGTTCTGTGTATGCATGCCTTAATTATTGCTGAAAGCTAACTATAATTTTCCGCAGTTTGACTATTTGCCTGGTTTTCCTAGGACAAATGAAACTGAGGACATTGTATATAGTGAAGATGATGCAACAATTCTAGAGGCTGCTCAGGTACAAATAGGACTCAGGTAAGTGACCAGCAAAGGGAATATTTCTGTTCATATGTAAACGTGAACAGTAAACTTCCCTCATGTTGTCCTTTCTTTAACAGATATGACCACGACAATTCAAGTTTTGTGATAATCATAATACGACTCAGAAATCTTCCAGCGTTTTCTGTCCCCCTTGGCTCCAAGGTGTAAGTCAAACAATCACTGAGCAGCAGTGTTGAAATATGAGAGTATAGTAATAAATATTAACATTCTCCAAAAGAATTTTGCTGTTAATTTACTGCTTAACAGCACTGAAATATATATAAAACTTTTCAAGCTGTAAGTATTTAGCTTTTACATATTGTAGCAATGGTGCAAACAAAAGAAGTTATTGGGAAATTTGCGCATTCCGCTGAAGTGGAATACGAAGGATTTTTAAATGGTGTTCTATCTAGTGCTTCTAAACATTCTGTAGCTTTGTGGGTGCAAAAAACCAGCTATTCTGTAGTTACTAAAAACATTCTTTTGATACTTTGCCATCCTTTCAGCTCAGAATGTTGTCTTTTTACATTTAAGTGACATTTTGATGTAAAATGATGTTTAAAGTAGTACGTGTCTTCTAAGTGAGCTTTTAAAGGTAAGGTGTAGTTTAATAAATTGTGAGTGGACATGCACAGTCACATTGAGATACATCATCCCTAACAACTGGAGCTTGGAAGACTGTTAAGAATTAGATCTTGTGTCAAATTGGACCAACACAAAAAGTCTAAAAGTAAATTACAGTGGAAATCCTATGTAGAAAATCAACAGAAATGCCTGAATATGTTACCACTGAGATTCTAATCCAAAATTCCCATCTTTATAAATAACTGCAACTTTCCTTGGTGACACTTGTATTTGAGTGAATTTTTTTGACAGACTGTAAGACTATCTTAAACTGTTGAAAAGCTTAATAAGACTGGAATGGAACGGAATCAGTCCTTGGAAAATTTGCTTTTCTTTCTGGTTCCTTTCCCTTTGTCCCCCATTGCCTTGAATTTGATGGACAGATA
Organism: Oxyruncus cristatus; assembly: GCA_013399855.1. Lineage (NCBI taxonomy): Eukaryota > Metazoa > Chordata > Aves > Passeriformes > Cotingidae > Oxyruncus > Oxyruncus cristatus. Next base: position 48,028 of record VXAY01000100.1, read on the forward strand.
AATAGGAAGCCAGTGAATATGGAAAGTTTGTATTAATGATACCAGTGTGGGTGCTTGCTGGATTTTTTATGTTTGTTTTCGTTAATAACAAATTATTGTCTCGTAGCTTGTCTACTATCATCCTTCCTTCTCTGACCTGCATTTTTCCTCTGCTGATCTTCCAGGTCCACTAACATTTAGCACAAGAATACAGAAAAACTATAGAAGAATAAATTGGCACAGCTGAGAGGAAAAGTAGATAATGTAAACTGTCAAAAATGTTCAGTAAGATAAAGTTAGGTCGGAGCTGGCATCTTTTTAGGAATTAAACTGTGAACTTGTAATTAGTAGTCAAGAAGTCTAGACCTGCTGCTGCTAAAAGAGATTTAATGAAATTAAAGCTACACAAACAAGGAGGAAGAAAGGACAGGGTAAAGGCAGGACCTTGCAAATAGCAATTTTTTTCTGTCACTTACCATTGCATGCTTATATATGTAACCTGTACAGATACACACAATAATAAAAATTGGATCTGGAAAATGATGCTATGTTATAACTGTATTTCCTAGAACATCAAATTGGATAGTTTAGTACTTTATTGAACCTTTACACATGGAGGAATAGATTTTACATGAGGTATTACTGATACCTGTTTCCACGCTGTCTGTAAAAGCTGTTCACTTTTAGCGTAGGTGGAGCATAGCTACAGAGTTACTGTGTCAGGAACACTTTTTCATCAGTTGAGGTTTTGTCACAATAGTAGGTTTGTCACAGCAAAATCTGAGGCATCGGTTGACTCTTTAACTTTTTAAATTGAAAGGAAAGTAACCACTCCTGTAAAACAAAGGTTTTAATGGCTTAGTCTATTAAAATGGCTGTTTTCAGTAGACCATGCAAATTGCTTACCTACATTTATATGAATACAGCTGCAGCATTACTGGAATCACATTATACTACGACTTCACTTCAGGGTTGGCTTGTCGTAATGCTGGATACCTTCTATCCAGGCTATACATGCAAACCTAAAAATTTAGATCTTGCTCTTTATCCCAAGAAGTTTGGCGTAACTGTGGAATAAAAACTATGCTCAAATTCAAGTAAAAAAATCAATTTTCTCACAGACTGGATTTCTTTTGGTTTAATTAATGTAAAACCAAGTTTTCAGTAATATTAACAACACTATGCATGAAGTGAAAAAGTACAGTGGAAGTGCTGTAAATTTTGGGAGAAAAAGGTTTTGCCAGAATTTTTTTCCTTGTCCCACTTCTTCTTGTTTTAGCTAGCTTCATTGCATTCTATTCTACAGTGAATGTCAATAATATATAAAGCCAGTACCAGAAACAGACTATTGCATGGGCACAGAAAAGATATAAAACCATTACTATGCTCACTCATGTGTATGAGAAACTGTGCACTAGGTAAATAACACATACAAATTGCATTAGAAATGTCTTTACTCCCTTAAGCTGCTGCTGAAGTGAGACTTGCAAGTTAGCTGGCACAACTTTTATCCACATAATATCTATCCATATTTGTTACATAAAAAGAATGCAGCCATGTAACAATTTCAAGTTACTCTCTCTGCTTAAATTTAGGCTTGCAAGATGCATTCTTCTAAGTTGCACTTAATATATTATGAATATATAATAGCAATGGCCCCTAGCTATTTTCTTCCTCTATTTCCTTAGTATTTTTTGTTTCTTTGGAGGCTTTATTTTGTTCGTTTCTTTAGATTAACGGGTGTCACAGCTTTTCAGTGCTGCTTGCATTGTTCTAAGAGTTTAATTTTTATATCCACCCCAATTTTTCTCATTTTTTTAATTAACATTATGTTTCCTCCCATCTGTGGCATGATCTTCAGTGTTTACAGTACTATACTAGAGGATAAATTTGGATAGAGACAGAAAATAGCTACCTCTCTTGCTACTACCTTACCAGGCACAGAAATATTTCTGCAACGGGCAAGAGGAGTTTCTCACTCATCTTTGTCACCTCTTTTCCATTCCACCTCTGATTTGTTGCTGTTCCATTTTCTTCCTGTGCAGTCCTTTACTTGATGGGGTCAAGTTCTATCATGTGTCACCAGCAAGTGCCAGTTTAAATTTAGTGTAAGATTTTGTTTTGTTTCCGGCAGGTATATCAGGGTAGCAGTACTTCCATCCTCAGCTGACATCAGCTGTCTGTTCCGCACCAAAGTTCATCCTGCCATGGAAACCGTTTTATTCAACGAGATATTCCGAGTAGCCATTTCCCAAGTAACGTTACTGCAGAAGACACTGAGAGTAGATGTTTGTGCCGTTGGTAGAAGTCATCGGGAAGAATGCTTGGTATGCGGTTTTATTTCTGGCTTCTTTTGGCATACATTTGTTTATAGTGTCCCCTCTTGTTTTGATGATCAAGGCAGCTAAAATTCCACAGTACTTGGAGACAAACTCTGAAGCATAACTTAGCTGTTGCTAAGTACTTAAAATATTGCCTTTCTCTGAAATTCCTGATAAAGAATATAATCCTGGATGGAAGTTCTAGCAGATGTTTTGATAATTCTAACACTGCATCACTGCATTACCTTAACCCTTTTAATTACAGATTGATATTCTGTCTTTGCCATTTTATAAGTAAAACCTCCATAAACTTCAATACAACATGACCTTAATGCTAGATTTTAAAGCAGAAGCTGAATAAGAGCCACAGGGCGGGGGGAGCAAACCCTCATTATCACAAACTTGTCACAAGAACAAACTAAACTATGAACTAAATTATGTTTTTGTGTGTTGTTTTAAATTATATGATGAACACTTTTTTGGTTTTTCTGAGCTGTAGAAATAATAAAAAGGTATGACATTCATGGATCAGCCTGTTGGGAACTGTCATGTTTTAAATTTTGTTGTTAATCGTGGTCATCACCTAATCAGTGATGCTCCATTTACTTTCAAATTGCTTTTGCATGGTCTGGTACAACTCAGTTTAGTTTTTCACCATGAGAGTGATTTTAGTAGCACAGTGAGACTTTTTTAGTTACAACACACTGAAGAGATGCTGGAACCTGCTGGGGTTCAGCAGCTCTGACTGCTGGGAACAGCCTCTCACTTTCAGAAATATAGGGAGATTCCTGGGGATGTGTTGCCCTTTTTCAGTATATAAGAGGTTTCCCCTCAGGAAAGGGAAGGGCAGCAGAACAAAAATGCAACAGAATGCTGGATAAAAAGGTGAAGAAAAAACCCAACAACAACAAAAAAGAGGAATGGAAGATGGGTTAATCAACCAAATGAAAGAGTTGGGAGTACCATCCCCAGCAGAAAACCGTGGGCGACGTGACCAGAGTTTTGGCAAGAACTGTGTATGCAATCCAGTAGCTGTGGAGATAATTTGCCAAAGAACAAAGGATTTTAATCTCCAAGGCACAGCCCAAACATGAGTACTTCAGAAGTTTTCCCAGAGCACCAACTCAGTGGATGTCAGTGGTTGTCCACATGAAAGCGTTTCTTGATCTTTTACTGTCTTTTAATCTCCTCCTTCACTGGTTAGAGCAAACAAGGTCATCTGTTATTTGCCACATGGATGATTTTTGTGGTGGGACAACTAAAAATTGTTTCCCCGTGAGTTGGTGATACAGGCTTCATTGGCACAGGTTTTCATTATTGAATGCAGCAGAAAGCAGGTGTGTGCATTATAGTGATGGGGGGGGGTGCATGTGGGGAGAAATTCTGCAGACTGAAATAAAGGAAGGCAGAATGGACAATATGAAGGACTTTTCCATGAACTTCTATTTGTTTATTTTAACTGGAAGTGGAGGGAAATGGAAAATTGTACAGTTAAAAAGGGAATTAAATTCATGTCAAATTTGTGCTACTTACATGGTAAGTACTGTAGAATTTATTTTCAGCTGTTTTGTAGAAAACAGAACAAAGTAAAACAGTGTTCTTCCCCTTTCTTATTTTGTGCAGGCAGGGACTCAGATCAGCCTGGCAGATTTATCATTTTCGGATGAGACCTGTACTCTGTGGTACAACCTGTTGCCTTGCAAGCAAATTCCTGGCAAAAAACCCAAGGAACAAAATGATGAATGCATGTTTCTGTTAAGCAAGCAGTCACTGCACCCACTGGACTTGGTGAGCAATGGGTTGGCTATTACTGCAGCAGCAAGAAAAAAATCCAGAGACTTCAATTGTGCCATTGCATTGCGATTATTTGAATGTGTGAATTGAAACACATCCTCCCCTGAAGGTCCAAGGCCCTGTTTTGTGGGCACTTTTGTCTAGAGTGACTTTGTGTGTGAGTAGTTCCTGTGTGTGCTGTCAGACTCCTTAGAAAGGGGGGATAGGGCAGATGCTTTTTAATGGGATACAAAATTGCACTCCAATTTGAAACACTTCAGCTGTGTTTCTTTTTATAAAGAATGTTATTGAAGAGCATCCTGAAGTTTACTATTTATTTTCATATACCCACATAAAAATGTCTGGTTTTTTAGCTATTTGAATCTGCATATTTAAAACCATTGCATTTAAATGCTGTTTATGCAAAACACATACTAATTCTTCTGGTTAAAGAAGCTTTTCTGCTTTAATACCTTCTTAAAAGAACTGCATTAAAAAATGTAACTTTGAAGAGCACCCCTTTTTCGCCTCAGGATATTACAAGTATGAGAGGGAAGAGAAAATACATTAGAGGATGAAAGGAGCATATTTGATTGCATTATTATTATTTTAAAAGCAGTCTATTTTTGGTTGATATTTATTCTGTATAAAAACAATAATTTGATGTCCTATACACTGACAATTCAAACAGCTTTTACTTGTGAACTGGGTCATGGTTTCTGCTGACAGGGAGCAGCAGGGTAGTGCAGCTCTTGTAAGGGTTGTCAGTTTTTTACCTGTTATGTATCACTCAATTCTGGTTTTATTTTTTTTCCTTGTGAGCAGGATGCTGTGTCAGCTTTGCTGGAGAGGACATCTGCTGAGCTGGAAGCAGTAGAACAAGAGCTGGCTGAAGATGAGGAGGAGGAACAGGAGCAAAGGGGCTCTGAGGAAGACTGGTAAAGCCACTTTTCCTCCCTCGTTGTTCATGCCTGAACGATTCAGCTCATTCTTCCTATTCTCAGACAAACAAAAGGGCTGTACTTTTGGAGATTATAGACTTGTAGAATGGTTTGGGTTGGAAGGGACCTTTAAAGATTATCCAGTCTATCTCCCTTGCCACTGGCAGGGACACCTTCCACTGGACTAGGTTGCTCAGCGCCACATCCAACCTCGCCCTGAACATTCCCAAGGACAGGACATCCACATCTTCTCTGGACAACCTGTTGTAGTGCCTCACCAGCACTGGAATTGGAGTCAAGCCTCATTCTCTTGCGTGGTCAATTCATTCACGTTCTTTTAGGTTTACGGTGCCTTGGCTGCTCTATTAACGCCTGCTGCCAATGCTCCTCCATTCCATATACATCTTCCTATGAAACACTTGGGCAGTCTAAGCCACTGCAGGTGTAGCAAAATGGCTCATGTTATAGTTGCATTAAGTGTAATAAGCAACTAATAGGATTTGAAAAGAGAGCTGCTGTCTGACAGAGTCAATGTGGGCATGCTTCTGTTGGTCTTGGTTTTGAAGAAACTGTCAGCTTTCCCAAGAAACAGATTTCTTGCTAAATTGCTATTTGAGTTCTCTTATTGTGCAATTTCTTAGATGCAGTGTAGAAGTAAATACGTGCTTTATTATAGGGGAAGGGGAGACACACTCATTTGTTTTATGAATTTGTTATAATGAGATTCCTTCAATGTTATCAACATTACAGCCATTGAATGTAGTGCAGTGTTGTCATAATGATCTCGAGGGTGAACTGTAGTAGCACTTCCTGAATTTTGCTGGAGGCTGCAATGAAATGTACCTTCACATGAAGTTAGTGGAAGCATTTGGATGACAGCTGTTTTTCCTGTCAGGAAAATGCATACTTTATGGGTGCAGGTCTAGGCCTCCTGGTAGCTTTCTCTGGTGAACTTTTCCAGTTTGAGAATAAGCCTGAGCTACTTCTGTTCACACAGGCTAGAGATGCTCGCAGAAGCCTCTGATGAAATTGTGGATGAAGAGGAAGATGGCATTAAGCTGGCAGTAGAAGGCAGCTGTACTGATGACGTGGAGTTACTCATCGATGCACCAGAAACAAATGAAGACAAGGACAGAGAGAACACGGATGAGGCCCATGAAGGCCAGCAAGCTGCTGTAATACTAACACTGGTGAATATCTTAAAATTTACATTCTCCATTATCTTGCTGTGTCTGAAGATCTATTTCTGAGCAGTTAATATAGAAGTCTGCTGTATTTGAGCATTTACAATTTGATGTGGCCTTTGCTGTAGCAATTGTCAGCGTGGTCACTTCTAACTACGAAGAGGACATTTAACAGACATACTAGGCAGAACTTCTAAGTCCAAAACAATTAACCAAAACTCTACTTTCACTTTTTTGTTACATAGGGAGAATATTCAAAATACAAGTGCAGTTCAGTAGCTTCAGCTTGTACACATTTAAAATAATTCTGCACATCTATTTCATCATTTCCTTTTTTTTTTTCTGATTTATCTGACAAACAGCGGGAAACAGGGAATAGGGGTCAAGATCTTTAAACCAATGCAGGGATTTCTTTATTTCTTCCTTCTATTTTAGAGTGTGAAATACAAAAACCAGCTTAGCAGAGAAAAGGACAGAAAATTAATGAACAGAAAATCAAAAAATGTGTGTTAAACTGTGTACTATGGAACTACCCACAGACTGCACAAAACAAATTCTAATTCCATGTTCTTGGTAATTGTTGTCTTTAAATTATATTCCACTTTCCAGGAAGCGCTTCTAGTAAATTTTTAGTGAACATATCTTTGATGTGGTAGCACGCACTCAGAAATAAAATTTTTAGAACCTTTCGGCACCTTAATAAAAACACTGTTGCAAGTATTAAATCCACAGGCTCTGTAAAATAGCAGGGGTAAAAAGGCAAAGAGCAACATCTTGTTCCTTCAACTTTGTGACAATGCAAAAGTTCAACACCTCAGTGGGATTGCTGGAAATTGTAATTAACTTGCAATTAATGTGACAAGATGCCAAATGAGCTAAGACCATGGTATTAAAAGGACTGACAGTCTGCTGGGTAGCAAGCAAATATAGATCAAAGCCCTAACTTGGCAAGGGGAGACATCAAGGACAACATGTGAAGGTTAGGCACGCACACAAGTACTTCGCTAAGCCCGGGCTGGCTGGACCTGAACAATGAGTGAAAGGCACAGCAGACACCATTGCACAGTATAGATCTTTGTGTTCCAGATCCTCTCGGGGTTGCAGCTGTGCTATTTAGGTCACGGTATTTATCATGTGCACTTTGAAAACCACGAACCTTGTTAAATTACCCAAGTTGAAGAAAAAGCCCCGGTGCAGGTCAGTAACATCGGATGTTCCAGCTGCTGCAGAACTTGGTCTAGCCTGGCAGTCAAGATAATTGCAACATGTAAGCAAGCACAGGCCATGCCACCTACAGGGATGGGAGTACCTGAGGCTCCCTGGGGCACGTGTGGGGCAACTGCAGTAGGCAACAGGCCATGCTGAGGGACAGCAGCCAGCAAGGTCTTTTCCGTGGCTTCACAAGGCTGGTGAAGCTCTGCAGATTGCCATAAAGCAGCCCCGCTGCTGAGGTTTGGGAACGTGTGGCAGTGTGTCTGGAAGAACCTGGGCAATATAACTTCTCCAGCTGCCCCCTTTCAGTGTGCACAGGCACCATCTCTAACGTGGCAGAACCTTGGTCTTCTGCAAAATACAAAACAAAATAAATACAAGTGCACAATAATAATGTCTGCAAACAGCAAGTTAAAACATTTGTTGCACTGTGGTTGCATCAGACCATCTGTCAGGCAGCAAGGGCCTTTTTGCAAAAGCTTTGGTTTTATTTGCCACAAAGAATACCTTCAAAGTCTTTCCACACACTGTTAAGCCTTTGGGGAATTTTGTGTATATCTTCTCTGTAAGTGCAAGATGCTTTTTGCTGCTGGCCATTTTCCATTTACTGCAAGGTAACAAGAATGCTTGTAAAATCCAAAGGCACAAAAACTATGTAGTGGCATGCATCTGGATATAGTAGGTCTTTTAAACTAAATTTCTCTTCATAGGTTGATAAAGAGACCAACACTGAGGAATCGGTTAACGAGAACACACCAGTCCGACCCAAGGACAGAGCCAGCTGGAGCTCAAGACAGCGTCCCTTTGTCAGGAACAGCATGATAGTGCGCTCCCAAACCTTCTCTCCAGGAGAGCGGAACCAATACATCTGTAGGGTAAGAGGAAAAACACTTGGAATGAAGAGCTATTAACCATTTAACTTCTTGGGAATGAAGCATTAATGACAGTGAGTCATGTACCAATTTTCCCTGCAAGAAGCAGAGCCTGTGCTTTCTCTAGAGTATTTCTTTCCCTAACTGACCATAAGGTAGAAGATGCTGACTTTCAGCAGAGTTGCGCACTCATACAAAACATCTCTACTAGGGAAAAAAAATACATCCTACTGGAGAGAAGTAGCACAGATGCCTGTGCTGGCTCTCTTCAAAAAGTGTGTTTCCCTGCACATCAGCAACCACAACACTCATAGCAAAATTATTTATTAAAACATGGAATAGAATTCACTGTAAAATGCCATTGCATTACCATATTTTAGTAATGCAGCCATTTAAGGGTAACAGTGTGGAAAGAGCTCAGTCATCAATTTTAAATCTCGCTTGGTATCTCAACTGGTTTTAAATCTATGCAGCCCAAATCCTACTGTAATTGCATCTTTGAAAGATGTGCAAGTGCTGCCTCAGGGCTGGGTTTTAAACATGGCTTTGGCAGCTAAGTTCCCAGTCTCTCTAGATCTATGGTAGTGTGGAAAAAAGAGATTTAAATTGTCAGCCTTGTTGCTGTTAAACTAACTGTAAAACTCATGTGTTTAAAGATTTAAGCATGGATTACCACCTCTGTAGATTTTAATTACAGATAGCCCGGAAAAGGCAGTTTATTTTGATCTTTAGTTTCTACAGGTTGCTCATACAAGTATGACAGGTTTGGAGGTTTTTTTAATAATGCTTATGCTTTAATTCTCCAGTTCAGTTAGAGGCAATTATCTTAATCATTTGGCAACATCAAAGTTGATCACTTCTCTGTGATTGTCATTGGCCTAAAAAAAATAGATCTATAGTCAATACCTACATACTTAAATAACTATTCCATATACCCTCCAGAATGAAACACAGCAGGTTGTTTTCTAACAATCTTCACATAATTTGCATATTTGCATTATTGGCTGAATTCAGAACCTAGCCTTCATCCTAATTCCTGTACTGGAACTTAATTCCTAACTGGAAATTAGTTGTATTGGCAAAAAAATATAGCCTTAGCTTACTGCCTATGTAGGTCTTCAACAGGAAGAAAAACTAGTTGCTCTGATAGTTTAGTTAGTGTAAACTCTTGCAGTTTTTGCATCTGCAGAAGTATTGGGCTTTTGCAGCTTTGAACATTGCTGCATACCTGCTGCCAGAAGCCAGAATTTAAAAAAAAACCTTACCTTGAATGAACAATTTTTTTTCTCATTGTGTATGGTATTGCCTGGAAGCAAAGTGCCCTGGATAAAAAACACATTTGCACAGATGAATCTTTTGCAGTTTCAGAAATACTTGTTGTCCACTGTTGGGGCTCCAGATTGGGCATTGTAACTGCATCCAAATTCACAGGGAGGGCTGAACAGTGTGGGTCTCTCCAGTTCCAGACCCCAGTTTGCACCACAAGCATATCCAGCCTTGCTTTTTGTTGCTGTACAAGAGGAAATAATATGTTGGATACAGTCTGGTGAGCTGCCAGCTGCTCTCAATTCAGAAGAGATGGCCTGGCTTTAAGAGAGCACCTACTCTCATATGATGTTCAGAAAACACAGAGATCTTTGAGACCTAAAGGACAGAACCAAAATCTGTTGGGGCCCTTAAAAAATATCCCTTGAAAAATGCTTAAAGAACATCAGTGATGATAGCTGCTTCTCTGTATCCAGGGCTGAACTCCCAGCAGTGGCTTATGGTGAAAAGACAGATTTGTCTCTTGAGAGGTGTGCTTGCATTGCAAGAGGTTGTATTTCTCACTCCTACACCCCAGCCAGTCTGGCTTCACTTACTGAAATGTTAGCAGAATGATTCTTTTTGTCTGTCCTTTTCTGAAGAGGAGAAATACATACCCTGCCGAGAGATGCTTCTGTTTTCACTGGTGGTTACCACCTGTTAGATGCCCATGCTTCTAGCAATCACTCCACACTGATGGATATGGAACTAATGCTAAAGTTAAGAAAACGCTGCTGCCAAGCTGTGGTGCATAGTTTTGAAATGCAGGAAGTGCTTCTGAAGGAAGCTGTGGGCACACCTATACTTGTTACAAATAATAATACAAAAATACTGCTTGTTGGACAGATGCATGTCTACCGTAATTTACCTTTCCTGTAGTAAATTTGTTAAAAGCCTGCCCCAGGTAAGTGAAATCCACAGTTTGTATCTGTCAGTACCTAATTACCATAGTTACCTTCCTTGCATTCTAAAGAGTCTACTTACTCTTTACTTACTATTCATTCAATAAGATCAATGGTTGTCTTGGTGTAGGGTTAGAATTTTGGAGTAGGTCCTGATTCTATTTGCAGATTTTTTTACTTTATACTAAGAATACGACCTACATGTGTATCAACACTGAGGTTCTCTTGACCGGGTGTATCGGCACAGATGTATTTGTATATGAATGTCCTTTACTTGTCTCTTTGTTGTGTATGTTTTCACAGTTGAATCGAAGTGACAGTGACAGCTCAACACTAGCCAAAAAGTCTCTCTTTGTAAGAAATGCCACAGAACGGCGGAGCCTAAGAGTTAAACGGGTATGTGCTTTGTTAACTGGACATGGTTTAGGACAAAGTACGGGGAGAGAAGGAATACCAAATGACTTAAGGATACGCTTTATTGGCAGTTTTTCAGCAAAAGCAATGCAAGTACCACCTGTAGTTCTGTCATTTCACATTGAAATCTCAACACAGTGGTCCCAGTCCTACATCTTTGCCCTCCAACAAAGCCTGTGCTGTTTCAGTTGTGGCTGAAGCCAGCAGGCAGACAGTGCTGCTCAGCATCATGGCGTTTGTTGTTGAACCTGAGTTGCTGCCGAAGGGATCTGGGTTAAAGAACCTGAGTATTACAAAGTCACACGGCGAGGCTTATGCTGCACAGAAGTCGCTAGCAACATACATCTGAAGCAAATTTTGGTAGAAATTTCAAGGATTCAGGTGTCCTTTTAAAGGGATTTACTCTTCTCCAAGTGTTCAAGTAGCAAAAGGATTGAAGGACAAGAGAGTAAGATTCTATTTCTCTTGCATGAAATTAATTCATACATAAATTGAGAGAGTTATATTTTAATCTTAATTTTAACTAGAAAAATAGTCCTGTGGAAGGCATGTTACCAGGTAGCAGGATTACATTTTGCATGGAAAAGAAATACTGAATAGTCTGGGATGGCTTCTCCTGCCTGACTTACTCATATGAAAAGTCACTGTGAAAGTACAGTAAAAAATGTGAAATATGCTCAAGAAATGCATATTTACAGAGTTCATAACATTGTGTGTTTGGTTAGGCCTTGAAAAAGCAAATGTTTATAAAAATAAATAATGTGATTGAAATCTATGGGGAAATATGTGTAGTGTTGGGTCTCCTGGCATTGTGTCATCTTGGGGATCAGAATGTTTTTCTTGGTTTTAACCTATAAATTGTGCACCTGGTTGGAGAAACTTTTGCATTTATTTTTAGCTAGTGACAGAAGAAAAATTCCATGATACATGAATTTTTGTACTTTAAAAAAAAAAAAGACTGCTAAAGAAAAAAAAAAAATTGGAGCTTTTCTGACTCGTATTATGTCAAACCCTACTCTAGCCTCTCTATATGTTAATTTTTATCCTGTTTCCCAAATGATCCAGCCTGTTTGCCAGCCGATCATGCGAAGAGCTACGCAAGAGTGCCCCATACGCACTTCCCTGGACTTGGAGCTGGACCTCCAGGCGTCACGCACAAGGCAGAATCGTCTGAATGATGAGCTTCAGGCCTTGCGGGACCTTAAACAAAAACTCGAGGAAATGAAAGGCAGAGGAGAGGCAGACCTTCCCCTGTGTGTGCTGGAGGACGAACGTTTCCAGAAACTCTTGAAACAAGCTGAAAAACAGGTGTGAGCAGATTCAGATATGTGTGAATAAATAGGCATATATGCCCCTAACTTTGCTATAAATTTGCTAAGGAATTTGTTCAGTCATGTTAAAAGATTTTTACAGAAGCTGACACTTGACTAATTACGCCTCTGAATTACTTAATGTAAACTGTTTCTTTATTGGTCAATACTCCAGCATTTAAACCTATAATTTTAGGTAGTATTTTTCTGGTGCCCTCTAAATACTTTAGTAATTCAGGGTAGCAGTTCTATTATTTGGAGTAATAGTTGTGGTTGTTGTAGTAAAATAGGATTTACTTAGAAGTTAATTTAAAATTCTTACGTTCCAGCCGTACTTCTACAGACTTGTGTATGCTCTCTATCCTTCAGCATCAATTGATTTGTAGTCTGCACAGAACTTGTATTCAAAAGATGCTTGTAACAGGTAGAGAGAGGCAATGACCATTACTCAGAGTGGTAGGGGCATGTGGAGAAGGAAGTACTTCTGCTGTGGCTTATTTCTTCATTCAGGACATACTTGTTCTAGTTTTGGCAAAGGAAAGCCAAATTCTGTTCTCTATGCGATGGTCTCTAAAACGATGTAAGTATATATGCACAGCCATAAGGTAGAAGATGCCCTCATGTGAATAAAAGAAATGGGATAGAAGAATGAGATGCAATGGTAAGAAGTTGGGATGTGGAAAATTCCAACAAGATACATCAAAAAGATGTTGTGGGGGTTTTGTTATGTTTTTGGGAAGTTTGGTTTTTTTATATCATTAGGGCGATCATAGACTGGAATAGGGGCCTAGAGAGGTTGTTAGATGAGGAAGAAACCAAACCAAGCAAAAAAAACCTCCACCCAACCTGCACAGTTGGAGGTATTCAGGACCTAACTGGACAAGACCCTGAGGACCCAGCTGTAGCATCACCTACTCTGAGCTGGAGCTTGGAGTATATGCCCTCTGGAGCCCCCTTCCCATCCATGTCACTCAATGTGGACCAGTTTTCCACAAGGGCAGGTTGCGAGTGACAGCTGGGCGGGATCTGTGTTCTTTAGCTATTTATGGTTGATAGAAACTAGTGTTTTGATGACACCAAGCTACTGAGAGTAGTAAAAATGGAAACTTTTTAATAAGTTGCAGAGGTACTCCTAGTATGTAAGCAATAGTTGTTGGGTGTTTTTTGGTTTTTTGGTCTTCTAAAGCTAAATGTCAGTAAACAGCCTTGTGTAGAAGAGGGAAGGGTGATCCTAATGTTTCCATATACAAAGCTGAGCTCTGCATTAGCTGTTAGGAATGCAGGACTCCAGATATAAGGAACAAAAACACCAGCAAGAACATCACAGCGATCAGCAGATAGCAAAAAGCAAATAAGACAGGAATTAGTAAGAAAAGAACTTAGAACAAAACAAATCATTGTTTTATGATCTAAATATTGTTACGCCTGTAACTTAAACATTGTTCATTTCCTGTTCGCCTTCACAAAGTGCAAAATAAAACTACAGAGGGTCACCAAGGATGGTCAAAGGAGGAAACAGCTTTCATATTAGGAGTGGCTAAGTGGCTACAACTGAAGTATATACAATCATGAGTGAGGTGGAGGAAAGTAATTAATTCTACAGGAAGTAGAGAATTGAAGAGGTGGCAGCTTAAATGCAAGCAAACATAGCACAACATTCAGAAACTGTAAAAATGTTTTCAGCTGAACATTGAGTGCTACAAGTTTGCATAGGTTCAAAAGTTTGATTTTATAAATTTGATAAATTCACGGAAGAAAAATCCATCAGAGGTCATTAACTGTAATGTTACCATATACTTCAAGAAGCCCTTGAATGTCTAACAGCTTAGGAAACAAAACTTTTTCCCAGTATGTTCTCCCAACTCTATGTTTATGCCCTATTCTGTCTTCCTGTCTCTTTTGGCATCTGCTGTTCGCTATAGTTAGTGGAGTTCTAAAATGACTATAAAGCACTAGTAGAGTTTAGGCTGAGCATTGATAAATGTCAGAAAAACCCTTGGGCAAAATGGGGTAGAGCGCAGTGTTAAAACATCACACAATGTAACTGTGTTGTTTTTTACTATGGGAATTCACTGTATGAATTTGATCTACATTTTAATCCGTAAAAGTAGTAGCTTATAGAAAAGAAGTATAGCTAAATCTATTCAGAAGTTCATAGTTTATATCTAATGCTGGGTGCAGGATAGAAATTATAATTTCTGATTTTTTAATTCAAAACTACTCCCACTCTAAAGCTATTCCCACTAGAACATATATGCCTCTGCAACATTTCATATTATGAATTCTTTGGATTTGTGGTTTATTTCAGCTGGCTCTTCAAAGCAGCAGATAGGTTTGTCACATTTTATATTGCTGGTGTCAGTGATCAACACCATTACACACACTGCAGTGAGGAATAAGGGCAATAATATACATTCCTAAAATACAGAGGGGCCGTAGCATGGCATTAAAGTCCTCCTTTCCAAGGTAACAGTCAGAACAATGATCACAGTCACTCCACCTCTTTGAAGAATGCTTACAAAGTTTCTAGAAATATTTCTAGCCTTAAAATTGTTGCCTTCCCCTGTGGAGCAAAACAAGCCTGAGAATGCTGTACTCTGCTGTCAGCGTTTCCTCTTGGGTTAGCAAAACACAGCAGCCTCGAGAACATTGTCATAGATTATTTTTTAGAACCTGCAGGCATTATAATGGCAGAGACTAATGCAGCAGCTGGAAACGCCAGAGAAATTGAGGGAGTCTCAAGTGGAAAATGAAACCACAGATGTGGGGGATGTTGAAAATCAGTGGCTGCTTGCTACCACTCAGTTACTCTGCTTGAAGCCAAATACAGAGACTCCATACCTTCCCTCCCCTTCCTACTGCACCTTCCTAAGTACAGCAAGTATGTAAAGCCCACTAATATCTGCAGATCAGAAAACAGTAGGTAATTCTGTGCACCAGAAGCATTTTCTCTTGTTTAGATTGGATTTTTGTGAGAAATCATGCAGTGTTTTGAAGTTTGAGACTTAACTCCTCATACAAGTAAGTTTGCAGACACCTACTGTCCTCTGAAGGACTTCTTAGTTTATATCCAAAAAGATTCCTGTAAAGATCTGTACGTATCTTCTTTATTTCTTTCCAGTACATCTTCTGTGTAGAGGTAATCTCTAATTGTCATTAATACCGTAAATATATTCTTGTTCCAGTGTTTTGGTCTTTAGCACAGTTACAATTTTTTCTTAGATTCAGTCTCCTCTATACAAAAAACATGGAAGAACGAGACTGGAAATCGTGTTTCAGCTTTAATTTTGATAGGGTTTCTTCTTTGTCATCTTAAACTAACTTAAGCTTAAACTAAGCCCAGATAGAGGATTCCAGTCTGGCACTTATTTTTGGTAGATAAGTGCCAGATTTTGGGGACTTATTGAATGTATGACCATTTTATTAGTGTGCTTTTCTGTATTTTATACAGATCACTCAGGAAACATGATGCAAATGCAAACACGGTCATGTACATACCTTCTTGTATTCATACTGCTAGAGACACTGGGCTGAAATCCAAGTTTCTCTGAGAGCATCCTGAAAAAATAAATGGATTTAAAAAATGAAAAAAGAATACATGCTAATAGAGTGTATGAAAACAAAGAAGTCACCTAGGCTGTTAACCTAAAATGCAGTAGTCACAAGAATCTCATGTATAGTTAGGGAAAGGATAAAATGAGAAAATGTTGAAATATTGTATGTTTAGTGCTTTGATGATAAATATTAACTAGGGGACCTGGTAAAACATATGGCCAGTGACATATGTAAAATTAATTAAGACATACCAGTTGTAGATTGCAAATTTATGCTCACTATCTAATAAAGAAAACTATTTATAGGTTAATTTCATTTTTAAATCAGCTGTTTTGGAGTTGGGGACTGAAGAAGTTAGCAGAGTGCAAGCTGACAGGATTTTGCACAAGTTTTTGAAAGGGTGGTGCTCTTTCATGTAAAACACTTTCATATAAAACACCAGAGTGCGTTTCAACAGACAGAGGGTACCACTATCCTGCTGTGAACAGCTTTCTTATAACTACCCAGTATGAAACTGATAGTATGGACTAGCTCTTTTGAATTAGTTGGTTTTGTTGTTTAGGAGTCTACTGGGTTGAATTCAGAACTGGGGATGTGAACTCCTAAGTTACAAACCACCTTTGAAGATCGCCATTTCTGGCTTGCATGTGTGTTTTAATTTGAGGTAACAGGACAGCATTTTTGAGTGTCTAGAGCTAAGAATCAAAAATTAAGCTCTTTAGAACTTTATAGTGGTTTAAGAACGTACACTGCTTCTGTTGAATTTTGATGGCTGACAAAATTCAAACTACAATAAATAACAATAAATGCCTGCAGTCTAGAAATGAAAACAAAGTGCACAGTCAAGGCGGCACTGCCCCATGTCATGTACCCCACACGTTATGGGGGTGATAATGCATGTGTTAGGGGACTCGCCTGCGTGTGCACAGTGGCTATTTGTCTGAGAAGTCCAGGTGACCTAAAAAGTGCTGCTGTTCAAATTATTGAGTGTTCAAAAACCCTTGATTAAGCTTTTTAAAAACCCAAGCGCAACTGTTAATAGCAGTCTTGCTGAAAAGATGGATGGCACAGCCGTGATTGTCCTGTTGATGCAGCGCTGCTTGGTAAAGGCTTAGAGCCAGGAATACTGAGGTACAGAAATACAGTAACTTCTGGGGGGGTATGTGGCTGCTCAACAATGTTCACAAGCGACCTTTGATCTGTTGTTACAACTGATGTTCTGTTCACTTGCCTTGGCTTTTACACCTCTACAATGCAAATGAAAACAGTGAGTCCCGTTCAAGAGGGGTGCCATGTCATCAATAAAAGCACAAAAGTTCATGTTCCTTACTAACAAGGTCAACAAAAATTTGAAAGCGTATTTTGAGAGGACACCTTCCTTCTTTTTCTGTCTGTCATTTTAGAGTACTTATAAGTAACTTTCCTGAGTTTCATTAGGAAATTAAAGTATCTTACATGGAAAGAGAATCAGTGGCTCCCAGTTCTAAAAAGATACTTGGATAGAAAACATATGTTCAAAAATATCTCATTAAAATTTATAAAACCTAGTGGCCACCTGTGATGGCATGGGATTTGTTCTATTTGTTTTTTTAGGAAAAAAACTGTTTCTTATTGTGTGCCCATGGCTTAGGCTTGTGATGTCAGTCTTTTGTCTTGCTGACCCTTTATATAGAGATTATCATAGATTAACTTAGGTTAGAAAAGGCCTATAATATCATTGAGTCCAAAGGTAACCTAACACTGCCACCGAGTGTTTTGCTTGACACAGAAGAATCTCTCATTTATTTGAAATGAGTAATTGTTTGTTATCAGCAAAATACAGTTATTTTTCTTGTTACAGGCTGAACAGTCAAAAGAAGAGCAGAAACAAGGTTTAAGTGCTGAGAAGTTGATGAGGAAGGCTTCTAAGGATGTGTGCCGGCTACGGGAGCAGAGCCAGAAAGTGCCTCTGCAGGTGCAGTCATTCAGGTATGGCCTGTTCTGCTTCTCATGCTTTTTTCAATGTAGTGAAGTAGCATGAATTATTTCTCGATACAATCAGACACGCCCTGTAACATTAGTCAAAAGTCCACACTTTTGAATGGCCAGAAGCATTGCACGTTCCTAACATAGCTCTAAGTTGGAGTTTCAAAGGACCAGGCCTCGGTAACTTGCTGGGTCAGAGGTGGCACTGTGTCAGCTGAGCTGTGCTGGTGAGGAAGCCAAGGGGAATTTCAGACCTCTGTGTGACATTTGCTGCAGGCAGGCCCGTGTGTGACTGTTGGCACGGCTCACCTCACCCACAGTAGGTTGTCAGTGGGCTTTAAGTCTTGGGATCTCTTCCAGTGATGGCAGGTGCCTGAAGCAACTCACCCCTCAAGGAGAAGTAGAAACAGGATACATCTTATCAGGAAACTGATTAACCAATACTTGTGCCTTGCTCAAGACTTACTATTAAAGAAAGATCTTGAATCCCTCCTCCTTTTTTCTCTCCCTTTTCCTTTTGGTTGTGGGAACAGCAACCAATTACTTGAAGCAATTAATGAAGTGTTCTTGCTTAGCATAAGCCAGAATGAATACTTTCTATCTCAAACCTTAATTTTAGCTGGTCTAAATTCCTAAAAGGCTGGCTAATAAGTGGCCTGAAGGCCACACTTATATATAAAAATAAATATGAATCTTCTGATTAAAAAATACAGTGCTTGCTCTTGAACATAGAAATAGCACTGCAAGTTAATTTGATCTATTTTGTCAGTGACTCATGTTTTTAAAGTTTGAATTTTTGGTTCCTTTATAGGAAATTTAAGTAAGCTACTAATAAATGTGAGATATTTTTCCTTTTCTGTCTTTTGTGAGCAGTGGGAGAAATACATAAATAAGTAAGGGCCTGTGAGGTGACATGGATTGCAAATCACAGCTGTAAGTGATGCAGAATCGAAATGAAAGCGAAGAACAGCCGAGCTATTTATCTTTAGTGTGAAAACTCAGAGCATCTTCAAACAGTTTTCACCTTATTGCAAGTCTTAAGAAAGAGTTTTAGTCAGTGCTGGTCTTATGACGGTCATCACAGATTGCTGCCTAAATCTCCAGGAACATGTAATAGTGCTCAGGACATCATTCCAAGACACCATTGCAAGAAGGGTATCAAAACGCTCCATTGGCCTTTATCTTCTAGTCACCACACAACTAGGAGGAGGAATCCAGTTTGGGGAGTTGATTTTGTTCTGAGCTAATATTTTTAAAGGGAACTCAAGCCTCACCAGTGGGAAAATGGTTTAGTCTTCTGGACAAATACCTCCTGAGGCTGAATTGTCTGTGCCCTGCTAGTTAGACTTGTTACACTGCTGTGGCCTCAGACTAATCACAGAGAGGCATTTTTGAAGCTCTCAAGAAGAATGACTCTTCTGAGCTTAATTTTTTAAGCCCCTGCTACTTACCTTCTGCTTTCTAGCCTGCTGCTAAGCAAGCCTGTGTAAACTTATTATGCTTCAGTAACTTCTTAGTTCATAGGAGGCAGAAATGGTAACAGCACAGGGGAAGCAACTGGAGAATGGGTTGACAATTCTGCTTCTCTAACTCTTGCCCAGACACAACAATTCCCACCCTGCCCTTTTCCTGTGTCAGGATAAAATGATTTCCTTTGCCTTTTCATCCCCCTGCTGAAAATATCATCATAGGAAATGCAGTGACTGAATCAATATTTCAGTCTTACCATTGCAGTAATTAATGAAATATTGATATTTTTTTTCTCTTTCAAAATTGGAGCTGCTTTTTACATAAATCTACCTAAGAAGGGAATTATGTCACATGAATGAGATATATTTTTTGTACATCAATTCACTGTGTATTTTCCAAACCTCTACTTTACAGACTATGCTGTAACATTAGCAACTCTGCACCAGATGACATTGGAGTCGTGCCACAAATGGTAAAATAATCCCTTGTTTTCTTTTCTGATTTCAGGGAGAAGATAGCATACTTTACAAGAGCAAAGATCAGTATACCAGCCCTTCCAGCTGATGATGTATAGTTATGCTTTTTCATTGAAGTGTTTTTCCATTTGTTCATCTCTTTTCAGATGAGCTCTGTAGTTTCAGTGATGTGCTTTCGAAGATCTTCTATTTTACATTCACTATTGATATGTTTATTTGTAAAATATAGTGAATTGAATTGTTGTAATCTTAAAAAACAGCAAAAAATCCAACAACCAGAAAACCAAAGTAGATTAATTTTGGTATACTGATGCTGATTTTGTACAGTTTGTATGTATCGCATGTGTTTTTATTTTGTAAAGATGGAACAAATTAACTAAGGCAGTACTAAGCAAGTATCCTGTTGAACTGCACTGTGTTGAGAAAAATTGTGTTCAACAGACAATTGTTTATCTTTTCACTATTTTCATGTGAGCAGACTGTGAAGATGGCTGTTTTGCCATACAATATTTTTGTACAAGTGTGACTTTTATAGTTTAAAGTTAGCCACAAGCGTAAGCTGCTTTCCAAAACATCCAGGCTGCCTCACAACAGCTGCTAATTGCATTCATCACCCACACTGGTATTTTGTTTCTGAAAACAAATTTCTTCTGGTTTTGTTTTTTAGTACTTTGTAGGAAGAGACAGAGTTCAGAGTTTAGTTTTGTGAATGTACAGTACTTTAACCTGCACTAAAAGGTTTCTTGCATCTGCAGGAGAGTGAGAAAGGCAAGGCAGACAAGTAACCCTAAAAACTTATTATGAGACCACCAAAAGGGGCAGCTGCTTTCTGAATGGGATGAATCAAATTCATAATACCAACACTGATATCAAAATAGTTGTATCCCTTGTACAGTTAAAAATGAGAGTTTATCTCTGTTAACCTTTTGTCCTAGGGGGCTGTCTGACTGCTAACTAGGAATACATAAAGGTGTGTGTTAGGTTTACAAATATGAAGATATTTCATTAAAGCATTTATACCAGGAGAAAAATCTGTCACATGCTAACTCAGTTATCAGAAGTCCTTTTGGTAAGGTAAACCCTTTCTGAAAAAGAAAAGCTCCAAACTCTAAGTCTGCACATATTTTGCTACAATAAATAACATTTTTTAAATACACAATTGACCCTGTATTCAGTTGAGGGTGCACAGGTTTAATGAACAGATGTGAATGGCTTGTTTCAAATTTGTCTTACATGCTTCTCCTAGCAGGCTGCTTCATCAGAAGGCAGCTTGGATGCCTTCTCTTAGAAGTCCAGAACATTAGATGTAGGTAGGTTTTTAAGCAGTCCAGTCTTGGTAAAGCAGTTGGATTCTTATCTTCTGTGTAAGTAGGTGGACATTGCAGAGA
This sequence comes from Oxyruncus cristatus, assembly GCA_013399855.1. Lineage (NCBI taxonomy): Eukaryota > Metazoa > Chordata > Aves > Passeriformes > Cotingidae > Oxyruncus > Oxyruncus cristatus. The sequence continues at coordinate 69,095 of VXAY01000100.1, forward strand.
ACAGAATTACTTGATTTTTCTACTTAATACATTGCATTCAGATGTATTTCATTCACTGGCTAGTTTTCTTCCTCAAGCAACAAGCCACATTGGACTTCATCTTTCAGAAATGCTATAATTACTTGGTGAGAAAATGGAAACAAATATAACCACAATATGGTAGCAGCTGTCTTAAATTCAAAGTGACAATTCTGGGATGAGAGGTCTGTATAACACCCAAGGGTTTTCTTATGCACGAATACATCAGCTCACTGAAAAGTATAGCCAAACATGCTATTTTGGGCAAGATGACTGATTGAACATCCTTTATGAATGCCCCATTTGTTTTTTTGTTTTGGGTTTGAGATAACATTCATGTGTGAAAGGTCAATTTAAAAAAAAAAAATCTGGAATTATTTAATGTAGTGGTGAAATGATGGTTGACAGTTTCAGCTTCTCAACTTGATTATATAAGTTGTTTGTAGAATGATATTTAGAGATGTACTTTATGATTTTTCTTTTATTTATTTACAGTCTTATTTATGTTCTGTTTAATATAGTTCAGTTCTGGTCATAAAAATATTTGACATTAAGGATGCTATTGTGAAAAATACTTAGAGCTGTCTAAATTCTTGCCAGATCAGCCGGTTTTTCTCACAAGTTGAATAATTTCCAAAAAAAAAGTATTACTGTCTGATTTGTAAGCATGAGGTGAGGTCAAAACTTAAGTATTGCTGGCTTCAGCTTGCAAAACTCATTTAAAAATGAGAGACCTATACATATTCATGCCCTTAATTTTCCAGATTGGTAAAGTTGTACATATTTAAAGGCAGCTTTTAATAATTCCGGCTTTTTGTGGGTTTTTTTTACTAATTCAGCTTATTCACACTTGAAACACTCAGTCGAATAAGCTAAAATACTACATACAAATAAGCTCCCATCAGTTTAAAGTTATAAATATTACTCTTAAAGTGGAATTTACTCTGCACAGCAGGGTATAATGAATGTAATTAGTTCTATTGCCAGGTACCAATGTCACTGCAGTTGCTTATATATCAAAATTAAATATTGTTGGTACAAGAATATTTAGCCAAATGAGCAAAGTTTAGCAGAAATTGTAACAGAACACGAATCAAATAATTTTAAGATTATTTTTCTTTTTACTATCGCTGTGTTTATACTGTATTAAATATGAAATGCTCAGGACTGAACTAAATATTTAATCAGGTTATATTTTGAATGTGTTTCTGTTCTAATTTTGTCTGTAAGAGTATGCAAGTACATCACATAGATTAACTTGTCTCTGCACTTTTCATGTGTTTCAGTGATTGGAAAATACATTTTTTTTTAACAAAGCTCTTTCAGACCAGTGTTTTATTTAATTCTTTTATTGCTGTTCTGTATCTTTATATGCTCTTTGCAGAAACAGATGGGCTGCTACAGCTTTGTCAATGTAAAATCGTGGCAATTTATAGAAAGTTCACATCAATCACTGACAGCTCTTAGGGTAAGTTATATAGAAAATGATTCATATACTTGAAGTTAGTTCTTTACATTCGTGAAGTAAAACCTGCAACAGCAACGAACACGGTCAACTCCACTGGACAACATCTCATGATTATTCAGAAATACTGGCTTTCCTTCGAGAGGGGGAGAGAGAGAGATTGGGCAGGGATACAGGTGGTCATATTATCTCTCTCGCTCTCTGAGTGATGATGGAGAATCTTGTATTACATGACATTATGTCTGAGAACATTTAGTTTACTGTAAATGATACCGCCCAGCGAACTTCATTCAAGGTAGTACTTGTGCATTAGGTTTTTGTTATGCATGTTGAACTGGGACTACAAACTGTTTCAGCATTAAACTAACATTATTTTTGTAAAAAATACTTTGTTTAAAGCAGCCCCAGTAAGAGTTCTGCTATTCAAGATATGGTCAAGTCTCCATGCAGGCCTAGAGATTGAAAATTTTATATTCACTTATTCTAAAAAAAAACCCAAGCCATACTTCAAGAACAAAATCTGCAGCTGATCACATTTGGGAGAAATACAGCAGTGGGTACTACTTAATAAGAAAGAACCCCTCCCCCGATCTTGTAAACAGTGACCTGCCTGTTCAGCAGATCTTTTTTACTGTAATGCAAGAGTAATAAAGCGGAAAACCTGATATGTGCCTTCTTTAAAGTCTTCCATTTCCAGTTTCCAGATGTTGTTGGGCATCTTGTATATCTGCCTTTGCATACTGCTCTGGTAATTGACAGTCAGATGATAAGCAGATTGTGGAGAGGAGTAGAGATCCTCCTAGAATTATAAAAAATCCACCAAACAAGCCCCTGAACAGTGCATCCCCAATTTCCCATATGGGGACAATCTCCAAAAATCCTGCATTATAGTACAGGCAACCTAAGACACAGAGACTGCAGACATCCAAAAGAATTATCCTCCAAGTAGTAACAGCTGTTTCTTTACCTTCTGTGCTCTGTATCCTCCATCTTCAGGCAGTCCAAACCAGGACTGGAGATCACAACACTCAGAAGTCCTAGTCCATTTGATGTAGACACTAAAATCCTGGAAATTTTGAATTCTAGAGGCAAAGCTAGGAAAGAATCAAAATCCTTACACTATATTCCTCCAAAATCTTGGACCACACAGGTTTGCCAGAGTCCCACAGTCCAAGCCCCAGTACATTTAAGTCTAAGCTGAGTTTTTTCCAGCCTGGTAAATAGTTACAGGTACTAGTTAAAATCCATCCTAACACAGACAACAGAAATCCAGCAAACTGTAGCCTGTGTCTGGATGCCAGCGTCGTTTTCTGCAGTCACAGAAGCATCAAGCTGCTGGCTTTTCCAAGCATCGTTCCACTTAATTCTTTGTCATATTGTACATAAACAAGAGTTAAAACAATGCTTTATGAAGCATGAAATACTTCTCCCCCTCCCTCCTGCTTTGTTAGCCTGGTTCCGTGAGCAGCATTTGAGAGGCTTGGGAGGTGGTCTGGTAAACCAGCAGCAGAAGCGTGTGGACACAGCTGGGCTCACCTTTTGTTAGTTTTGGGTTTGTTTGTTTGTTTTAAGAAAAGCATATATTTGGCTTTCCATCAATCTGCTAAAACATTACAACAGTTCTGCTAGTTTGGGCATCTCACAGTTTGTTTTCATATTAAATTCTAATACTACATTGACGCACTTCCACTTAGAGAAAATGATGCTGTCTGCTCTGTGGCAAGTTAAATGTCGTATGCTTAAAGTCAAAGATTGCACAGCAGCATATTCCAGACATGAGTGAATGGAGCTTAAGGAACCGTGGACAGGATGCGTAATGCCTCAAGAGTGTATCTGAAAAAGATAGTTGTAACTACTTTTGAAATTAGCATTTCTCAGGCTATTTTTTGTGCATAAAGTATGCAGGTGCCAGAAATGCCTAGAATAACTTGTATGGGCAGTTTAATGTGGTAGATTGGGAAAACACAACTTGCTGGGTATGAGGCACCCACACCATCACACCCCATGCACAAGAAGATACCTGCTAAGCTTGCTACAATTTCAGAAAACTACTATTTCTAAATACACAGAAAAAACATTTGATGCAATGCAGGTATTTATAGACTGTTTAGGATAGGAAATCTCCTCTAGTTTGTACATCACTGCATTAGGCAAGTGGAAAATTGAAATAGCGAGTCAAGCTTTGAGGCTCATTTCATTGGTTACATAAAAAAGAAAGCACATTTGGTTAAAACCCAAGCTGTAAGAGAACATGCATATTCATTTTCACGATTTTACAGTGCAGTTGAGAAAGCAAAAGCACCTCTCCTGCAGAGTCTACAAAAATTTCAGCATTCTTCTGTGAAACACAGTTTTAAGCAGTTTGCCAGGTGAGAAAACACACCAATACCAGTTTATGGAGAAAACAGACATAAATTTAGGAAATCAGCTAGGTAACAGAGTCTTTTGAATTACTACTGAAGCAAGCGTCTGGCTTGCACTAGGATTTGGAAAAGATAGGACAGTATTTCTGTACTGCTTACAACCTTCCATTTTAAGGCCTAGTTTCAGTTTCCAAGCGTTGACACTGATCCTGCTGTTCTGCTACTGTGTAATGGACTGAAGACGGATGGACTTCAGTGGAACAGATTGTGCAGTTAAGTAGGGATCCTCCTAATATAAGACAAAATCCAGCAAGCCAGCCAACAAACAGTGCTTCCCCAAAATCCCACCTGGGAACAATATCTGGTATATTCTCATCCCAAAATTCCTGGACTGTGGAATGGGCAACCCAAGAAACTGGGACAATAGCTGTAATCCCCGATATCCAGACGAGCATTCCTCCAAACAGCAACGACCGTTTCTTTTGTTCCTGTTGTCTTTCACCAATTTTCAAACAGTCCAACCCAAATCCTGAGAGCAAGAGGCCCAGAAGCCCTGATCCATTGGAAAAAAACATCAAAATCCTAGAAATCCTGAGCTCTGGAGGCAAAGCTAGGAAAGAATCGAAGTCCTTGCATTGCATTCCCCCTTCCTCCTGTACAACACAAGCTTGCCAGAGTCCCATGGTCCAGATCTCCAGCTCATTCAGTTCCAAGTTAAGATTTTTCCACTGGGGTAGATAGGTGGTGAGACAGGACAGGACCCATCCCAACAGAGAGAAGAGTATGCCACTTAATTGCATCATTGGTTGATAGACCAAGGCCATTATAAGAGCAGAGTCCAGAAAGCTGGAGGAGGAAGGAAGGTCTCCCCAGCAGTTCTGTACCAGCAGCTACCTTGAGTGGTGGTGGAAGCTATGATGGTTTTAGTTTTCTGCTTCCCCAAATATAAGCCCTTGCTATTAACCCTTTGCAAGCTCTGAAACACTTTTTTGTTCTTCATGAATATAAAGTTTCACATAAAGGACGAAGGGGTTCACTAAACCATGAGTTAGGCTTTCCGATAAGGATTTGATCTGTTACCTTCCAATTTGCTTGGTAAAATTATATCCCAATGCCTGATGATTACAAGCCTGAGGATGAACAAAGAGGGCTCTATGACCCCTCACCCTAAAACACAACAGAAATCTTTGTGCTTCAATACGGATTAATTAGATTTTAAGTGGTGATAAAAAGGCAGCTCTGTGTGCAACAGGACTTCATTGTAATAGTTAAATTTGAGATTTCAGGGATGTAAATCAAGGCCTTGTAAAGAAAGGTAGACTGTTTGCCTATAATCTTTATTCTTAGACTTCCTCAACATACATAATGGCTTATCTTCCACTGCCCTGTTTTATGTCCCCAGCACTGTAAAAGACACTTTGTAAAAGATCCTTATGTTTCACATTTTCTACATTCATTTCTTTTAAAATGGGCTTTGTTTTGACAGACTTTTAAGGGGAAAAGGAGACGGGTATGGTGAAAGTACCATAGAAAATGAAATCCTAGACATCCTTCCACCATAATGAACCCGGGCAGACCATCAGCCAGTGTAAACTTTACCTGCCCCAGGACTTCAGCAACACCATGGTTGCAACTTACAACAGCTCGGTGTCCCCTTTCCTAAAGCCCATGTCCCAGATGGCACACAGCGTATACACTTAGTATCTATATCAACAACATTTGGCACTCAATGCTCCCAGGGCCAGGATTGCCTAGTACACCTTCTGATCAAAGCAAGATACCATTATGCCATTACCCCATTAGGAAACCCAGCTTTTTCCTGCTCTCATGTCAGCTACACTTGTGCATGTCTACAGGGTCAGCAAGGTCATCTGTTTGCTGTTCCCCTCCCCACATGTAACAGCACAGCCTTTATGGGAGGGAGCAGGAGCTGAGCACATGCACATGTGTACGACCCAGAGATGTTTTCCAGTCTTTCTTGACTTCATTTCCTAGATGTGATAATGTATCTGTATATTATCAGTTGCATAAAATGGATTTTGTGATAGGAAAACCTAACACTGCTTTTGAAGGTTGCCAAAATCCTGAAGGGTATCACTAAGAAATGTCACCGTGAGAAGATCTCTTCTTCCCCATTTCTGTATGGAGTTGTAATTTCTAACCCTTGTTTTTTCTCTGTCACAAGCTGTGAAGAACTAACACAAGGAAAGATGATCTATTTCCCTTTATCTTGTGTACCAGCCCAGTCCAACGGCTTTTACTTGGTCAAAAAATTACCATGCACAAGAGCAGGAATCACCAAGGATATAACTGACAACACTGGGAACAAACTGACGCAAGCCATCCACTAGTCAAAAGAAGGCAGACCAATCCCACACTCATTCCTTCGTTCAAACTCCAGATTGTATTTTCAGATTTGGCAGTGTTTTTTCTCTCCCCCTTCTCTGCTAGAATGCTAGTTCTGGAAATCATCATGACTTTCAATGAGAATCTCCATAACGCCATTTGACTAATTTTTGAGATAAACAACCACACTCCAGGGAGCAGAAAGTGTGTTTATCTCACTTTAAAAATCAGTTACCAACAGACTGTTACTGGAAGCCTGTTGCACTTCTCTTGACTTTGAACTTTTAATAATTTCTTCTCTGCTCTTAATTCCAATGGTCAATATAGTGTGAGAGCACAGGATCAGGCATGTGAAGTCCATTCATTTTTCAAATGTTGATTACAGCTGGAACAGTATGCCAGCCTTTAAATTTTAGCCATCAGAAGAACTGGGACTGCTGCATGAGTAAGATCTGCCAAGTAAGTTCTGCAACTTACTATTAACCATGCATTAACTTAGGGCAAGCAAAACTTCCTTACACTATCCTGGATAAGATTATATATAATCCTTGTGTGATTATATATAATACAATATATATTATATATGAGGGGGGTGAAGGTAACACTTCCCTTGTCACCAGGATAACAACAAGGGTCTGAAATGCCTTTGCTTGAAACTTACTGATCTTATGACAGTCTCAGCTGAACTGGGATACGTATATTCTTGTGTCAGTCACTGCCTTAGTCCGATCTCCCTTGTCCTTTTTTCACATTTTTCCTACCTGCTGTTATTTCTTCTTTTCTCTCTCATCTAAAAATGTCTCGCTCTCAGAATAATTTTATTTTGGTAGACTTGTGCCTACACAGACAGTGAGATGTCAGAGTTACTATGAAATGTAGGGGCTAGAATTGGGCCCCCGTCAGTTTCTGCCCTACTGCTCAGGGTAATTTGAAACACAGGCCCAAGGTTTACTGCTACATTGCCATGAGAAGAAACATCTGCCGACATCTGCACAGCCTGAATCAACAGATCATCTCAAGGGGCTTCAGTGGAGATGGCCACTGAAAGATGCCCCCTGGCTGGTGGGACAGGGAAGCTGCCTGCCAGGAACCTCTGCAGCCAGAGCCAGGGGCCCACACACAAGCAAGCTGCCCCAGGACAACTCTGCCCCTTCTCCTCTCCCTGCTCGCCTTGCCGGCCTCTGCAGCGACAACTGTGCTTGTCCAACACAAGCTTGAAAAGGAAGAGCAGGCACAGCTTTCACTGACTAGTGTGCTTTCAGGTAAGGAAGGTGAGAACGAATTTAGAGGGGGGGTTGAGTGGGTTTAGAGCATATATTTTCCTATTCTTTTTTCCTGTAGACTTGAAAGCCTGATGTATGTAACATACAGCAATACTGCCCTACAGAGGCTTATGCAGCTAAAACAATCTGAGCCTGTAGGAACTGAGGTGCAGATAAGACAGCCTTCTGGTCACTTTTTTAGTCCCTCATGCAGGCCAGCAGAGACTCTCCAGAGCATCAGCCCCCCTGAAGCCAGGCACTTGTCACAGACACACAGAGCAGTGTGTACACCTTGGCACTCGCTCCTGTTGCCATATGACTGTTTCAGCAGCCAGTTCTGTGAGACACTGAGCTTTCATACTTCATGTTACAGACAATGACTGAAGAATAGAGCACAGGTCACGATCAGGTTCCTAGAGGCTCTGGAGTATTTTTTAAAGCATTAGAGATCACATAATTCATTCAAACTAGCTCCAAGCATCATTTTGCAAATTGATTTTCACTACACTAAAGGGGAATAGGGGTGGTCAGCATGCATATCATTTTATGCAGTTAAGTGCATTAAATTTTTACTCCCCATAAAACCATTTCAGGTTGAATACAAGGATTTTGAATCTCATTACAAGTATTACATAGTCTCTCAAAAACTACACTAACTCTTCCGGGAACCTCCATGGTGAGAGATGGATACACTAATACTTTACCAGCTGGAAGAAGTAGTAGGGAATTGTTGTCTTTACACAGCTCTCAGAACAGACAATTATCCCAATGTTTTGTGGTCAGCATAAGAGGAAAAAATATCAGGTGCAGGACTTTGGGATCTGATTAGGTAATTTAATACCACAAAAGCAGTATTATGAGACTGGCTCTTTCCTATACTTTCAGTTCCTTCATAAAGCATAATCATGTTCATTTTGTGGGCTTGTTTATTCTCCTTCAGTGCTCCAAAAGTGTGCTCATCTGTGAAGTACAATGATCTCCAACAGCATTCCCCAGAAACTACCATTATTTTCTCTAATCTGAAGATAGTCACGGAGCTCCCTAAATATTTTTTTGTTGCTCATTTAAATGTCAAGTACTGTCATGAATGATTCACAGGCCTCTCCATTTTAGATTCTCATTTTATAGATACATATGAAAAAGATGGAAATTAGAGCTAGAGTACAGATTTTCTATGACAATCTTAGATACAGCCAGTGAAACATAGCTGCTGTCAGAAGCTGGCAAGGTAGTGTCTTCAGCATCTTAATACAAGTGAGTTAATTCGTTCAATCTTTTGCTTTTCACATTATCTCTTGAACTGGAAGTTATAGGAGTTAGTGTTTTCTTACCCAACTAAGAACACATTTCTCTGCGTGCTGGAGCTTCTTTGGGGTTTGCATGTCCAATGTGCTCTTCAGTGAAACCATTGAAACGCCGAAAAAAGAACACAACCCGTACTGCTGCTACCCATACTGACTTACTCTAGTCTGCATTTAAGTGTACTTTGACAAAAAAAAAAATATTATTTGTATTGGTAGAGCCTAAGATTTTACACAAAAGGCCGTATCACCTCTTCTGATCCCCCCTCCCCGGCGCAGGCAGTGAGGACACCCCAGTGTGCAGTGCAGCCACTGCAGATGGTTTCACAGCACTGGTGCACCACGGCTGGCACAGCAAGGCAAAGCTGGGCTGAGCACAGCAGTAGGAGTTGAGCAATCAGCACCTTCAGAAGAGCCAGGAAGGGGCTGCAGAACCCTCTCACAAGGGAAAAAGGCACGGCCATCTCCGGCCTTCTGAATAGGACCTCCTTCTGCAAAAGGGAATATTCCCAGCTTTTCAGTGTTGCAGGGACTGCCCAAACCTGTATACCTTCCCTCTTCAAACCCTGGATATAATTCATTAAGGAACTTTAACATGAGCCTGTTATGTATGCAAAAGAAATATACTTCTGTGATTGAAAGACCTTGCTAACAGTTTCACTTCTCTAAGATTAATCAAAAGCTTGAAATAGGATGTCATGTAGAATTAATGGCAGTTGCACAAGATCTAGAAGAGAAAGGCACTGAAAGAGTCAAGCACAGCAAGGTGAAACTGTTGATTTCTGCTTTAGGGACTTATTCAGAGACTGAAATGAGAGAGGGTAGATTTGCCATCATTATACTGGAAGAATAAAGAATGCTTTAAGGCTCAGTACTTCAACCTTTGCAGAAACTTTTCCATCACCATCCCAATCCAGACTTCAAAGTGAGGGTTGACTGGGTTAGAAAATTAGCCTTATTCTTCAGGGAACTATTTTTGATATACTGTCCATACAGGAGATTACTGTAAGTATGAAAATTCATGTCACTTGAGTGGTTGGAATGTGATTTCCTTGAATGATGGAAGTCTAAGAAATTAATTTCTGAGTTGTGAAATATGTAGGCTTCTTTATCACTATGCATCCCTTATTATGAGACTCTGGTTTAACAGAGGGTTATATATATATTTCTATAATACTTTTCATTTACCATCTGCAAACAATTATTAACATAAGCTTTCTCTCATTCCTTAAGATATGTTTCTTAATGTCGGTAAACTTATGAGAAATTATTTGTGGTACCCATCTGAACCCACATCTGGAATAGTTATTGCATCACAATTGGGATTAGAAAGATAATACAGACTTGTTAACCATAACTTAGAAGTCTGCACACACCTTCTAACAGCAATCTAGCCAGAATGGGAAATGAGTTACAAGAAATTTTGACAAGTGAAGGAAGTGTGGGGCATTTGTGGCATTTTGGTCATCTGCCATATTGAGATTTGGGGAAAGGGAGGAAAGAAGCTTAACAAATTCATGGTAGTTGTTGGAAATATGACTGTTCCTTAGACTGTAGTGAGTTAAACTGATTTTGCTCTTTATCTTTTAAGGTGCAGAGAGTTAGGAAATGCAGAAAGTGAAGACCTTTCTAAGCAAGCAAGGAAGCAATTGCTCTCTCTCAAGTTGCATATCTTTTCGGCTGGAAAAAAAAAAAAAAAGCTTTTCTTCCCTCACAGTATTACAGGATTTAATTAGGATTTAAGTATCCCTCTCTCAGTGAAATCTCAGCAAACCTATAGTTTAAAGAGTTCACAACATCCTGCCATTAACAAATTAAAGTATTAACATTTTCAGTACACTGTTGTCTTCTTATATAATTAAATATACACCTTATTGCTGTCTTCTGCCATATTCATCTCCACCCCTTCTCTCTGCTCCCTCTCACCTTCCGTACTTTACATCAAAAGAAGCTAAAAGGCCTCTATCCAATCAGGTTCCTTCGGGGGGGCAGTGAGGATGGAGTCAAGTAAAGATGCCCATGGCTACTCCAGAGGAAGGAATGGATGCAGAGAGGGAAGGTGGGCAGCAGTTTCCTCCCTTCATTTCCCCTGCACTCCCATCAATTGCAGCCACCCAGCAGCACCCTCAGATGTCAATACTGCCTGCAGAGGTGAAAGGGATGATGCACAGAATCCATTATCACATGAATGCCTCACGTAGAGCAAAACACGGTATAGCTGAGAGAAGTGAGGCTGCAGAAGTTAATACTGAATCAGTAGATTGAGATGATGCCTGCCCATGTTCGATATCAACCCAGAGAGAGGTAACTGCTGGAGACTTCTAATATCATGCCTCTGCAATAGTTACGTGATAGTTGTTTCTGGTTTCACTAATCAATGATGACCGTATATTGGAAAGTTACTAAGCCTTCTGCAAAGCATTGCACATTTTCCAAGCACACTTGCATAGAGGTGAAGGTTACCTCCATGCCAGGGATTCAAATATTTAAACAGAGAATGCTTCATCCTAAATGAAACACAGTGAACAATCTTAGGCTCTGAGTGCAAGAAAACAATCATGATGATGATTAAAATGGTTATTCCCCAATATGAAGAAAACCTATGTTCACTTGACCAGACATTTGCTTTCAATTCTTTGGTTTGTCACAAGAGCCTACTTCTAATTTACATAGTACCCAAGAAGAGATACTGGGAAAGTGACTATTCTGCAATATACTCAGGGCTTTGTATTATTATTTTGTACAAAACTCCATGAAGACAAAAGGTAACAACTACATTATTTAGGGGAATGTAAAAAGAGAGATATGTAAGTGAGCTTGGCGTATATTTGCAAAGCCACATTCACTAATACAAGAATGGCAGTACTGTACCAGGACAAGCCAAAAGTGCATCTAGCCCATCAGGAAAAGAAAATAACAACATGGTAAGGATAGCTGGCTATTGTCTCCATGCTACAGTGTTAAAATCTCTGAGTCTGGACCTTAAATCTACATTATCGTGTTTAATAGCCTTTGATGGACCCCCTTCCCCTACATATTTTCTCCTGAAGCACACGCTTGCTGCACCCAAAGCACCTTACAACAATAAATCTGCAGTTTAATTTAACCTTGCATCACTTTATCCCCTGTAATTATAAACTCACTGCTAGATCAACTTACCTACTAGTCCCTAGTTCTTACAAGCACATCTTGTGATGTCCATTATTCTTCTGTTATGGTTTAGCCCCAGCCAGTAACCAAGCCCTACGCAGCCATTTGCTCACTCCCCACCCTGGGGATTGGGGAGAGAACTGGAGGGGTAAAAGGGAGAAAAGGCGTGGGATGAGATAAAGGCAGTTTCATAGGGAAAGCAAAAACCACACACAAAAGGAAGGCAAAACAAGGAATTCATTCAGCCCTTCCCATGGGCAGGCAGGTGTTCAGCCACCCCCAGGACAGCAGGGCTCCATCACGTGTAACAGTGACTGGGGAAGACAAATGCCAAAACTCTGAACAACCGCCCCTTCCTTCTTCCCCTACCGTATATGTGGAGCATGACACCATATGGTATGGAATATCCCTTTGGTCAGCTGGAGTCAGCTGTCCCAGTTGTGTCCCCTCCCAGCTCTCTGAGCCTCCTTGCTGGAGGGGTGGGACGAGAAACAGAAAAGGCCTTGACTTTGTGTAAGTGCTGCTCAGTGACAATGAAAACATCCCTCTGTTATCAACACTGTTTTCAGCACAAATCCAAATCACCGCCCCATACCAGCTACTGTGAACAAAATTAACTCTATTGCAGCCTAAAACAGCACACTAATTCACTATATCAAAACTACTCTTTTTGGTATATACCTCTTTAATATCCTTATGCAGAGGTCTTGTTTATTCTAAAAGATCCTAGCTTATTATATATACAATTACCTCTAAGCAGATGGAAGAGTGGTGATTCTACCTTCCAACTGTCAGGGATCAATATAGAGTGCATACTGTCATTCCATAAGGCAACTGATGTGGGAAAATAAACCTCTCTTCTTTCATACCACTACCAATATGATTTTCATAGTTATGGTCATGTTCACCGTGCACTTTAAGACAGAAAAGTTTGTTAGAATCTTTCCTGAAATTGAAAATATTGTGAACACCATCTTGTTGGTGTTTTGGTGTCTACATTTTGGCAGAACAAGAATTCTAGCCCAAGAAATACAATGGAAAAAAGTGAATTATCTCAGCAGTAGTCTGCTTGAAATCTAATATCTTCTACTGCAAGATATGATCTAAAAATAGCTTTTTTTTTCTTTTTTAATAGGAAGGATACATTACCAAGAGGATGTACAAGTGAGTTTCCTGTAATATTCTGCCACATGCACAGATGCCATAAAATGAGGAAGGTGCTCCTCACACCAAATGCATGATGACTTACATAAAATATAGGTTCAGTGGTTGGGAGCAATACATCTGTACTCATGTAAAAACTCTCTGTACTACAACATATTATCATGGTTTTCTTCACCTAATTATCACTCCTCTGCAGGACAATGACCACAGAATTTTCTGCTGTTGTGGTAGAGGGAAAAAATGGGGCATTATATCCCTCTAAGAGCGCAAGTGAACTTCTCTATCTGACCTACATGTTCAGTTACACAGATCACAACCCACAGGAACACCACTGACAGCAGGGTGCAGAAATATTTTTAACCTGGGGAGTTTCCGCACAAAGGTGGAATGAAATCCCATCTACTCCCCAAGTAAATCTGAAGAATCATTAACAGTCTTTTTTATCCATCTTTCTCTTACATGACAAAATAAAGTAAATCACAACTCATAGACAGCTTTCTTTAAAAAAACCAATCTCTGCTGACAGAATAAACATGGCATTCCTACGCAACCTGTTCTAATGAAGCACTGGAATACAGATCGTATTTCCTAAGGCCGTGTTCATGTTCTCCCCTTTTGTTCTCCTTTCTTAAGCAATAGCACCTAGTAATAAATATCCTGAGTTTGAAAGGACTCGATAATTGACTGGATAATCAACTCCAGGTCCTGGCTCTGCACAGGACAACCCCAAGAATAACACCATGTGTCACAGAGATGGGCACTGTCTCCTCCCTTAAAAACAACTTTCCTCTTGTTGCAGTCCCTAAAAGGACATAGCTTGTTGTTGTTGCCATCATTAAATCACATTCAGTTTACGATTTGCTATAATTTTTAATTCTGGTATCATATCTGCATTCCTCGCAGTGCACACACACACTTTCTGGCTTCTGATGATGTTGAGGAGACAAGGAGCTTTCCCAGCTCCTAGCACATGTATGGAAGAAGATAGGGGCTGACAAGCATTCCCCTTCCTCTTCTCCCAGCTGGTATCCCTCCATGTAGCCCTGACAGAAGCACCTTTGTCTCTCACCTCTGCAAGTGGTTTGCTTTTAGAAATGTTTGATCACTGAGCTCCCTGCTGAACTCCTATTTCATCTCAACAAATACAAAAGAGAGGCAGTGTTTTACTGATTCTGATTCAGAATCAAACTATGTCCAGATTGTGAATGGAGGGAAGTGAGATGGCTTGAGGAAAGAGTAGAGAAAGGATATAGCTCGGTTCCTAAATACGGTGCCTGCATGGGGCACAGTGCATATGAGAAGAAAAAACAAGTCAGTATGTAGCTGTGGCACCTTCTTCTCATTAATCAGAGAGCAGTCACATCTCTTGGATTATTTTCTAGGGTGCAGAAAACATTAGTGTGCTCAAATCGTCTCACAACTACCACACAGAACGTTACTTCTCTTGTGGCCAGACGCTGTTCCACAAAATGTAGCAAACAAACTGGCTCCTCACACTTATACAAGAAAACATGGTTCTACCTCCAGTTGATCTGGGGTGGCCCAAGCTGCAAAGCCAGCAATCCTCATGGCGCTCAGAAGCCCAGCTGTGATGAAACCAGACGGAGTAGGGAACAGCTTTTATCAGCATGTAACAATAGTGTTGCATCACAGTGTTCAACCACAGTGTAACAGAATCTTCTGACCCACTGTTAACTACAGAGCTACATTATTTGTGCAAGACCAGAAGTGGGCCTGGTAAAAGTTTGGGAGATCCCATGGCAAAAAGATAACAAAACCCCTGCCTCATTTGTCCTTTGTATGGTTTAGTTCTGTATCAGAGCACAGCACGCTGATGGAGCCCAGTAAGCGACCTGAACAACCAATAATAGGAAAAGAGCTTTGACTGTGACTGGAGGCACTCAAGTTTCAGCAGAAGGATCTACACTGTCAAGTACTGCAGCACAGCCTGGGACTGCCACAATCCCCACTGCCAGTTGGAACGGGAATTAAAGGCAGAAATTAATGGGTCTTGTAAATTAAGCAGGAGCTACGGATGCACAATTTGGGAGTTTCCAACAGCTCAGGGAAGAAGCACTAACTGATAGAAAGCTAAGAGGTGCCCAAGAGCAGCTTGCTAACATTTCATCAGTAAAGAAAGATTTACAGTCAGCTGGGCAAACTGGGAGAAGAAGTTGCCTTTGGGAGTGTGCGTCACAGACATGCTGCAAACTAAAGCATAAAAAAATCTTTGAAATGATACGTATGTGAAGTATTAGATAATTAATATAGAAAACTTGAGGCTTTGCAACGCCGGGAGCATCTGATACAGATAAAAACCTAATTTATAAAGACATATCTAGGGCCCTGAAGGCAAAAAATAAAAATTTAGATCATAAAGCAAAGAAACCCTGTTGTCAGAATGTGGTATGAGAAGCAGTCAGGGAAGTAGATTGTCACAGGATTCAAAGGCAGTTTGTATGTAAATACATCTTGAACTGCCTTTGACACTCTTGCTTTATTTTTGTATTAAATGGGGGTGAGGGTGGGGCAGGGTGGTGGAAAATCAGTTATTTACAAGAGTTCAGAGAGTTTCAGCTGAAAACATACTAACAACTCCAAGCAGTAAGAAAGGTCTTCTGTTGCCCAGACATGCACAGGTGGGGCCAAATCCAAGAAGGTGCACTAAGAGCACAGATTACAACCATACACCAAAGCACTGCTTAGCCAGTATCCTATTTCTGTCAGGGACTGGTAGAAGATTCTAAGGGAGAGCAGAAGAACAGGGCAAGGAGATAATGCTATATCATATCCTCAACACACTTCCAGCTTCCACCCGAATACAGGTCAGGGGCTTCCCAAGTGTAGAGGCAGTGTCTTCGCATTCAATAAACCTACACTTGTTCTTAATTTTGTGCAAACACTTACTGAAATCATGTTTAGCTACAAAAAACCTTCTCATCTCAGGCCAAGCCTACAAAAAACTCTTGCCAGTAGAAATGTTAGCTTGTGGTGAAAGTTGGTCCCTTCCCCCTTTTTTAAAATCAGCACCTAATAAGTTTTCCTGCTTGTACAGCTGATTTCCTTTTGAGGGAGTAAAATATTAGACAACAAGACATAATCAAAGGGTTTTCTAGTTCAGATATCCTAGCAAGAGTATTCCAGACTTTAAGAAAATAGTCAGACGACAAAAACATATATTTAGATAGTGCCCACAGAAATTAAACATTCAAATATAAATATGCATACTCCTTTTGGTATTTCACTTATTAAAGGAAAAAAAAAAAAAAGCCAAGCTGTTCCAAATTTCATTTTCTGTGAATCATATATTTTACTTTCAGAAATCGAATGCTGTTCCCAGTAGCCTCATCTCATCTATCCTTGAAGCACAATACTTACACTACAAATTATTTCTAGGGGTTCTGGAATAACTGAACAGTGCTTTATGCCTTCTCTTTGTTTTGTTATGTGCAAACTAAATGCTAGTCCCCTCCAGGCAAAAAAACAGACTTACTGGTTCTGTGGACGTGACAAGAAGCTGAAAGATAGCATAAAGTTACTGTATAACACAAATCAGAACCACAAAGTCAGTTTTAATGCATTCAAATAAGCAGACAATTTAAACAAACAAACACAAAAAAACCATTAACACATAGAGTTTTCACAAGTGGCCATGAGAAGACTAGAGCTCAAGTTTTGATTTCCACACAAACTGGATTGCTGAGAAAAAAAAAAAAAAAATCACAATTCACAGTTCCATAGTCTGGATTTAGTGGCTCTCTCAACCAAGCAAAGCAGTATGTAACAGGCAGAAAAACGAAGTTGACCAAGGGCTGGAAGTCAAGCACCAGTCTTCTTCTCAACTCTGGTAATGGATGTAGTTTAAAGAAGCAATTTAACTGTATTTTTTGATAGTACCATGTTTTTCTTCTGCTATAAAACTATTGCACATCTAAGGTGGCCAAGAAAGAACAAAACAGTTACTGTGGAAGATATTTGTACAAGAAGCAGTTTAATTCTGCATTTTATAAGGCAAATCATTTCACTTTCAAAAGAAAAAAGGCTGTATTGGATGAACATTTTAGTGTACAGCACATTTAGGAATAAGTCTAGCAGTGTCAGTATTCTGATGAGGAAAGTGGTCCTAAGGGTTGATACATCTTATGACTATAGGAGAATTGATAGTAGACAAAAATTCTTTGATGTTTTATTTAAAAGTTTTGCTCAATAATTCAATAAAGGGATCCATTATAAATCAGGAAAGAGTAAGAACATGCCATGACTACAATCCAGTAATGAATAAAACCCAAATCTACTTGCTATCCACAAGGGTTAGCAAGTAGGTGTAATTTAGGCAGCACATAATTCACTACTTAACTCTACCAAATTAAGTTATCTGGGGTATAAACCAGCATAGAGTCTTGGATCTAAACAGTGACCCTACTGTAACTCCCTCGTCCTGTGAGAAGAGACAGATAAAACGTACACAGCAGCTCCAGTATTTTCATTAACAGACAGTGGTCTAACTTTTTGATCACGTACATATGCCTGATTTTTTTCAGGATTCAAGGTGAGGCAGATATAAAAAGGAGAAGCAGTACGTATGTGTTCTGTTCCTTATATCCTTCCCTCTCATCCCTGACCAAGCACTGTTAGGTCAGATAGGTACTCCAATGCTTATTAATAAATCAAAACTCTGTTGTGCACTCATTCCAAGAACAGGATTCAGCAGGATTCATCCCTAAAAGGATATTAACCTTTACTTCATAGAAACATACATTGCCTTAGTGCTCCTAAGTCTCAAAAAGAACATGTGGCACAACAGGATTGGATTTCTAGAATCTCTGGTGGATGCACCTCCATGGACACCTCATTCCCCCTCAAGCTGCCTACATTTGGTCTCACATACAGCAGATGAAACATACTAACTTTTTACATTCTCACATGTCTTGCCATTCTGCATATTCTAGCGGGAACTACAAAATTATTTTCCATAACCTTACAAGGAACCTGCTAGCATCAAGGAAGCCAAACCAAATTAGGAAATGCATTTCCACAGAGTCTTCCATCAAAATAGAGCAAATATGGAAATTTCCAACAACTCAGCATGCTGCTACATTGCCATTTGCCCATAAATTCCAATAATACATAGCTCTGGGATCCCATTAGCATCCTAGAGAGTAAATAACAAGTGAGCTATAAATCTCAAAACCCATAATCATAGTCATTGCTACCTATCCCCTATCTTTGAATCCAAAAGATTTTTTTTAAATTGCATTAGCTATTTTTATTTTATTTTTGTGCCAAAATAAGCAATTCTGAACTGAATTATACCTTTTATCAACTTCAGCTGTAACCCTGCCATGTAACACCACTTCCTCCAAACAAGACATCCAGGTAGGGGGAAAAAAAAAAAAAAAATCTTGACTTCAGGATCTCTTATTACAGCAGCAACATCCCATTTAGATATAGAAGGCTAGGCACTCTTTGCTTCCTTCCTTACTTCCCAGGAAGTTATATTGCCAATATCCATTCTGTTCCAGATAGTCCTGATTGTCCCTTCAGAACACATCAGAATTTGTCCCAGATGTCCTCTGTAGGTATTGATTAATAATAATAATAGCCATCTTTCTTTCTAGTTCAGGTGCAACTGAAGCACCCAAGGTCAATAACAACACAAACCAGAACTTAGAATGACATGACAGTGGTAACATTTGCAAGAAAACAAGATTTTGCTTTAATCAATCTCCTGCTGCTTTATATTCCTAATCTGAAGGCAAATGCCAGTAGGCTGATATGTCTTCAGGTAAAGAATAGCTGCCTTCTTATTATCCTAACAGGATTGAGAAAAAGAAAAAAAATCAATTAAAAAAATCCATGACTCTAAAAGATTACTTAGGAACAAGCTCTGAGAGTTGGATAAACCTTCATTATGCCACAATGTCAGGCATAACTGGAAAGCCAAAAGAAATATGAAACATAACCCTCAAGAACGAAATGCAAGTGAAGCAGAACTAAACCACCTCCCCTTAAGTCTCTATTCTATTTCTCTTTCTCAGTTTTGGAAAGCTGTAGTAGAACTCTGCTCCTCTACTGATATCCTGTATGTATTCAAATGTAAAACTTCTCAGATTTTGTAGCAGGTCATCGCGCTGAGGCATGGGCTTACATATATGGCAGTAGAAGTTAGAATTTGCTATACTTGCCACTACTAATTTCTTAAAAGTCAGACCTGAAATTCATCTAAATTACATTAGAAGCTCAACACTAAGAAGGTGTGTGTTGTAAAGAGCTGTGGTAGCATTTTTAAGCTTATTATAACTCTAGAATAAGGGGGTTATTCTAATGCTGCTATTGTCTATAGGTATTCATTTTCAAGAAGCTAGAATCATTTACTGTACCACAACCTAGCCCTGACTTGCCAGATTTACTTCTTTTCAAGTAGGACTTGTTCTTTTAAAGAAATCACGTAAAAAGTCATTCACATACACAGTATTTTCTGTTGCTATGTATTTAAACAAGCAAAGTGTAAAAGTGTATTTCTCCAAAACCACGATCAAATAGTGGTAAAGCAATGAACAACCATTCCAGGCAGTTTCTCCACAAATAAGTTTCCTTTCCACTTAAATAAGAGACATTTAGGGGGTTATTTCCAGGCACAGTTTATGGGTATTCATAAGGCAAACCAATTGGTTACATACCTCAGAGAAAGTTACGATAGAGTATTGATTAACATTATGCTCACCTTTCTTACATTACAATTTCTCTTATGAACCAAGCTGACTGTTTGAAAGATTTTCTATTAAATGCAGCTTGAGTTCTTCAGCATCTCAGAGACTAACTGCTAAATGCCCTTATTACGTAGCTTACAAACATTTTATTGCGAGTGCAATAATGTACAACAAGTTGATGGTTATAGCTCTAATATGAGAAAGGGCATATGGTTCCTGTCAGACTATTCTCTTTATTTCAT
Source organism: Oxyruncus cristatus (assembly GCA_013399855.1). Taxonomy (NCBI): domain Eukaryota; kingdom Metazoa; phylum Chordata; class Aves; order Passeriformes; family Cotingidae; genus Oxyruncus; species Oxyruncus cristatus. The sequence goes on from VXAY01000100.1 coordinate 89,116, forward strand.
CCTTACAGCTGTTGCGGAAGCAAACAGAAATTTTAGGTAGAACTCTCAAAACTTGAATTGGTTTCTTTATGCACAGCTTTTTATGCTAAAAGCTTTCACTTAAACAAATACCTTAGTGCAGTTAGCACAACCAGAAGCAATTGAGAGTCATTCACCATTTGTCTTCCCGTTCATTATATGCCTATTCAGTGATCCCAGGCACAAACGGAGCAGTGCTTCAAGACATGCTAAGACAGCATACAAAGTGTTAGTTCCTGGTCCTGAAGGACTTTTAGTCAAAAAGAAAAGATTAAAACCTTCTGCAACAGTTTCCCTGAGGGTTTGATGAAAAAGCCACATTTAATATTATTGCAAAAGTTCTTTGAGGCTCCAACCAGTGTACAAAAAAACTAGATGCTGTGCTAAGTAACAACACTTTCTTTCTCTGCTCTTAAGTTGGGTTCCCATTCTTAGCAGTAGCCCCGACCAGGATCAGATGGGAAGCCTGAGGCTACTTTAAGAAAACATTCATTCTCCTCAGCTCTCTGACAGCTTTTAAACAAACAACTTAAAACCGCTTCCAACTTTTGAGCATTAGAAATGGTCTCAGTAAAAACAGATCTGTAAGGCACAGAAGGCTGCTGGCAGTGAGAAACAAGTAAAATCAATGAAATTTACCACCTTGCCATCTGATGGAAGCTAACAAGTCTCTTCAGGACTGTAGCAAATATATGCAAATATGTTCTGTTCTCACAAAATATTTGTTTCATCACATCTGGAAAGACTACAGCATAGCTCCTTACCTTACCAGCATACAAAAGCAGCCTGGTAGGACAGGCAGAATAGATTCACGCCTTGAGTACCAGCTTATCAAATCCTGCAATTTCATCCGAATCTGTGCTTCCAGTTTTTGATCACTGAACTAAGCAAAGCATGCCTGAATGTACAGAAAGCCTAATTCAACTGCTCTGGCAAACAGAAATCACTTCTTCACTGTGCATGGGTTGTATCCTCATGGTCCACTGCCAGACCCACAGAAAATGCTTTTCTCCCAAAGGAGCTGGACGTACCCCATGTGCACAGCCAACACTGTTGCTCTACGATCCATACATTATGTTTATCTAGAGTAAAGCCTGCCTGCTATTGCTCCCAACACCACTCTAGAGGGACACTTGGAAACACGAAAGGGTTTCCCATCTTGATGTATAATCAAGCTTTTAGGACAGAGTGCTCTTATGGATTGAGTGTGTCCAGCAAGATTCTGAGTGCACTTGTCATTAGCACGTATCTAGCAAGCAAGCAAATCCTATGAAAACACATCTGTGCCCAGCCACTAATATTAATAAGCAGGAGGAATAAGTGTGCTTCACATTTCTATTAGCAATGTATTAACTTGCTGTAAATATTAACTTTGCTGTAGTTTAGACAGCGACATGCAAATTAACTGAGAGGTTATGGGAACATAGAGAGACTGTGCTCTTAATGATGTTCTTAATGCTATCTTTCAGCATACCAGTGGGAATTATGGAGAGCTGCATTGTGAGAAATTATTTCTAGTGCCATTAGAGCTGTAAGACACACAGATAAAAGTATAAGACATAAGTATGCATAAGGAGGATTTTAGTGACTCTTAATAACTTCTTAATCATAGAAGTGCTTCTCATACAATTGTTTCCAGCATGTAATTTAAAGTTAATATTTAACAAGAATAGATGTAATGAACAAGTTTTAGTGGGATTTCTTATTAGAATATCTCAGGTCTGCCAATTAGTAGAAGCTAACATTTCAATATCATGCACTATCACAGTAGAACACAAAAGCTCTGAATGATTAGAAGATAAACAGCAATGATTCTTTGTTCAGCCCTGTTTTCTGAGAGAAATGAAACACAATTTCTAATATATGCCCCTTGAATTGTTAAGGGTGAAGAAAGAAAATTCCCATTTAAAAGTTACTAGGCGAAAAGCAGCTGAGAACCTTTATATGGTAAGTTAAAGTATGTATCCTATCTACAGGGAGACCATTTTGTTTTTTCAAAAGAGAAAATAGTTCTAGACAAAAATGGGATAGATCTTCCCTAAATAAATAAAATGCTTCCTTTTTACATTACTTCTAAATTGAACCAGAACAATCTAGCAAAGCTCTGCCTGATAATGTGCAAGCTCAAACAGTAGCCACTGTTTGATTATCAAGATTTCCTGAATTTAGACCTGTCCTGTGCAAGAGTTTTGTGACGAGATTCAGCTTTTACACCACAACAATATGATGAAGACAGGCTGTGTGTCATCAGCAATAAATTCTATGGCTACAAAAAGGCCTCGGGTAACCAACAGACTTCCTCACAATGCTATTATAGATACTACTAATTAGCTCAGAATAGAAAACCTTGCCTCATTTTTGTGTCTTTTTCAGAATTGAAGCTACTTAGAACTATAGAGACAAAAAAAACCAAGCTCCCTTGTTTGCACTGACTGATGGGTTATATGGGGGATATAGCAACAGCCCTTTTAAGTCACAAATTCCAGGTTCAGATAGGCCTGTGGAGAAAACAAATCCTACAGTCAAAAATTCCCAGTGGTAATGACCAGTCTGTCAGCCATGCTGCCTGTATCTCTTCTGGAAAGCAAAGTTTCAAAAGCCTCCTTCTCAGGCATTAGAAAGAAATCCATAAGCACTCAATTCAATATACTTGGGCAGGGACAAAGAAGACACTGCTTATGAATGTCAGAAAACAACTGGAAAAATCCCTGTCTCAGAAATACAAGTACAAAAGCTATGCAGCACCCAATGCCCTGCATAGATATGCATATAGCCTTGCTACATCTTTTTTCAGGAAGGAAAAAAAGGTTAATTTGTAGGGCAAGTCATCAAAGGTATCAGCCTCTTTCCAAGAAACCACTCAACTTATCCCTTTGTTCAAGCTAACCTCTATCTGCAAACAACAACTTTCCACACCAGTGCTGCCATACAAACCCTGCAAATCCTGTGCAAACTGGAGCCCCAGTCAAGATTTAAGCACAAGCACCACAAAATAAGAGTGAACTTCCTTCAAGGTACTCACCAAGGCCTTGCTGCAATACTTCTCACGGAGGAGCACAGCCCTCTCAACTTTCATACCTCTTGCTAAACAGCACTGCAAATCAAGTAGGTCTGCCCCTCTCACGGCATAGTTATCTGCAGAACTCCTAATTGATCCCAGCCTTCCCTCACTGAAAGCACAAATGGTAAAATTCCTGCTCCCAGTTAGGTTCCTGCAGCTCCCTGTCACTACAGTGAGTTTTCCTCCTCTCACAGGTCTTTCCTACCCACCTCCCCAGCTGCCACCACAGGTTCCTCATATCTCCAGGCACAGATGAGGGGTAACTAGGTACTCAGGTTCCATTAAGCCTCCTTCCTGCTAATTCAGGGTTATACCTCTGCAGTGAGCCAATCCCATAACAACTTCCTATCCCTATGGTGAAAAGAGGGCCTGAACATCGCTGATATGCACAAAAGACATTCAGGAACTTTTGGGGTGCTTTTTACTCAGAAGAAGGCAGGAAACAGACTGCTTTCTGCTATTACAAAGATTTGCAGTGGTTTCAGAAAAATAGTTTGTTTTGAGATGGACCCCTATGCTTTAAAAACGCTACAGGGATAAAATGAGATAGACCTGCTCATTCCAGAAGAGTAAACAGTTTTGGTTGTTCAGCTGAGATCAAAGAGACTCTATTCAAACTGATTTTGACCTCTGTCCGTTAGACTTTGAATGAGTGTCCCAGTTGATGCGTACGCTTACACACGTGACATGCACTCGCTTTTGACGAGGAATGCCATTTACACTGGAGAAGTTTTTGGTGAACAGGTATGTTCTTGTGGAAACTGCAGAGTTTCCTATAAACAAGCAAATCCACTTCCCTCCCCTCCCAAACATGGAGATTTTTGCCTTAAATGCTGCAAAACTCCACAAAAAATACTCTCACCACCACATATCACCAAGTTCAGGAGCAGCAGTGAGGAGCTGTTCCTCCACCCAGTGTGAAAATACATAATTGAATGGCCCAGGTTTTAATCTTTGCACGTAAAGAGAGTAACCTCTACAGCCTGGTGGTTAGATCTGCACAGGGAAGGACACATGGATTTCAGTCTTCTTTTGGCAATTATCCCACATTACCTATTCATAAGAACCAGGCTCCCCTACCTTCCCTTTTCTTTGGGAGTACTCTCACCAGCAAGTGACACACTCATTCTTCCTGATCCAAAGCATATTTAATAATTTCATGCAAAACTTTACTAAAGGGAATTCAGTAAGCAGAATACTAGAACATTTTATAGCCTGGCAATAAGGGCATTGCATTTCGAACTCCTGCAAGCAGTAAACTAAATGGACTTTGTGTACCTACTGTCTGCATTAATGCTCTAATTATTAAGCCGTTGGATAAACAAAGAGAGGTTACAGGTCATTCTTGCCTTTTTACCAGCGTAACATAATAAATAAAACTTTTCTATGTCAACTTCATTTTAACCCCCCCCAAAAAATATCCGCAGCAAGTCAACCCAGCAAGCAGCAAAACATTTTCTCTACCCTTTCTCTACGTGATCCTTCAGATCACCATGTGGGAATGGGCCTCTGTCACATGGGGTCACCTGGACACCCACATGCACTGAATATCCATCCCTTCCAGAGACACTCATCTTTAGACCATCCACTTCTCTTTCTGGACTAGTATCTAAATGACACAGTTAAGTATGAATCAGGCATCCACAGGTTGGTTTATTAAGTATTATTGTTAAGCTGTTTTCCCAGGTCTACAGAGTATCCCTTGCTCCATATTCCTTCTCCTGAAAAGTACCACTACCGGTTTCTGAGCTAGCTGTATTTTGCACGGCCCCTGTGTTCACTAACCTCAGAAAGGTGACTGGATTAATTTCCAGTTATGAAGGAGTTACCTCATCTGTGAACCTCATGGAGATCTACACAGATGAGAGAGACCCAGAGCCCCCCAGCACCAGCAAGTCTGAGACACCCCATGGCAAACGCTATGTGGAAACTTTATTATCAGAGAAGCCGGCACCCGCGGGTTACAGATCCTTCAGTGAAAATTTCACTTGAGTGCAAATTTTAACATCACACACATAAATACCACTTAAATAAATTTGTAGATCTAACATTTAGGCCCTTAAAAAAACACAAAACTTAACCTCAGCATGTAGTTTTCTCTCTTTGATACATTTTTCTTTCCCATCTAATCTGGGAATTAAAAGAGCCAGCCAGTTTACAACAAGGCTGCAAACCACGGTTCGGAAATAGAAAAGACAGAAGACCAATTTACGTAATATCTGCCCCACTCAAATGAACCCCGAATTTGTTTGGCATTTATCCTTAAAGCACACTTGACAATGGGGCAACATGATGCTGAAATGCTCAAAGGCAGAACTGTTCTGGGATAATCGGTTTATTCTCATTCACAGACGGTGCCATTCATTGTGTGCCCAATACAAACCCCCTTCTGTGCTAAAGGACAGAAGAGCTCTGGAAGTTTACTGGTCATGAATGGAAAGCCTCACTCTATATCATGATATAAGCTAGCAAATGCATCATGAATCCATGCCAGGGCATTACAGTGCAGGATAAAATAGAAAGCAATGCAGACTATAAATTCATAGGATAGCTGCTTCCCAGAATACTGAAAATATCGGCTAAATCCTAGTTTCAAATCTGTGCAGCAGGCTTCTTGACTAACACTTGGCTCTCAATACAGAGATTACTGTAGGATTAAGCCTTACCTTGGGAGGCGGAAAAGAAACAAATCTCTAATTATCTCTACTAATGTACTCTGGCCATGATTTCTTTTTCTCTGGGGAAAAATAAGCTTTGTATTGTCTAAAGTCTAATGTGTGTGTTCTTTCAGTTAGTTTTAATATATTTTAAAGTATTAATAAGGTAACTTGTAACTTTTCTTTTCTGGTTGTTAATGTACTTTCTAATAGGAGTATTTTTGTAATTGTTCTTGCAGCCTATCTACGTATTCATACTAAAAAGCACTTTTTAAAATATTTTACTCTGTAACCTGAAATTCCCTTTATGTATGACCTAAACCACTTGAAACACTACAGGAGAAGGAATTTTGGATTTGCAATCAAACAGTTTACTTTTTGTTACTATTTAACTAAATTATTGACAAATATTTGCAAAGCAAACTGTCTCTGTTAATGACTAAACACCATCGAGAACAGAAATAACCTTCCTCATTTAGAGAGGAATGCCATCCAAGGGGCAAAACTCACTGTCTTGTTCTACCTCCTAGGGGAAAAGCTGAAGTTGGAAGAAAAATAACTGAGGAAAAAAACCACAGAGGTCTTTATCTAGAAAAATAAAATTATGGCTGAGTGGAGTGAAGAGGGAAGGAAACTGAAGGACCTGCCTTCTAATAATGTGAGAGAAAATTCAGTATGTGATTCTGAAGGAGAGAATGAGAAGTTAATGGCAGGCTGGAATTGCAGTTTAAAATACCACTAGAAAACCACATGAGATAGTGCTTTTGGTCAATTTGGTGAAAAAGAAAGAGAAAAAATGAATGCAAAAATAAAAAGATATATAGAAATGAGGGAGACATAAGAAGAGACATCAAGAAGATGTGAGAGAGAAATACGGGTTGCTGCATGAGACAGATAACAAGATGTTGCACATGCAGAAGAAATTAAAATCACCAGATAAACTCACTAAGCTACACTAAAGAAACAGGAGCTAGAACAGGAGCTAAATCCAACATGAAAAATAAAGAAAACCCTAAGTTATCTGTCATTTTCTCATTTGTCCTAAACCTAATCTAAATTATACACAATACTGTTTGATTTAGAGGAAGTCAGGAAAGTTCTACAAAATGTTTTGCTTTTTTTTTTCTCTGGAAAATGAAGCGTCCAAATCACAATTTTCCTGAAGTGCTTCTATTCTATTAGGAAAAGTAGAACAAAATAAGTTATTCTCAGTTATACCGAATTGATGTTGTTTGCCTGAGCAATCAAACCCCCCCATTTGAGGTTAATCTATAACTAAACTTTTCCTGTGTGAATTTTTGTAGGGTTTCTGGGGAGTTACTGTTCAACTACCACATTCTTTTCAATGGATTCACTTTCCCAAGGAGGATTGCAGCTTCCCATTTGCCAAAACTGTTACATTATACACTGCTTGCAGGAAAACCAGTATGTCACAGGAGGCATCACCTAAACAGACACCTAGTCTAGAGATGGAAAGGGAATAAGGCACGGAACAGTTTCTTTCATAGAAATCCCCCTTCCCAGTCATACTGATTATTTGCTTCCTACACTCACGGCCCTTCACACCCAAAGATATTTCTTCTACACTCCATGCTCCTACCACTACTACATCTCTTCCCACATTTCTGTCACCTTTTCTCTACCCCTCCTTTACCTATTAGACACTGTCTGCTAGGAAGCCTAGTATGTCTGCTATGCAAGGTAATATGCTCTCCTTGATATTTCGGGCACATCGGCCTCTCCAGGAATCTTCATTCTCAAATGGCTGTCACTCAGACCCTTTTCATGAGCCCACAAAACAAAAGCCTCTTAGCTGATGCTAGTTAAAGGGTCGATGGAATATGTGAGTGTGTTTGCAAAACACGAAGTCCTTGGTGTGTGAGGACACAAAGGACACATACTTATGGGTTTAAAAAAAAAAAAAAAGAACTTCTTTCAAATTATGTGTTGTGATGTATATGCCCAGGGGTGTAACATGTATGCATATATGACAGGTGTGTTGATTATAAGGAGTGTTTTCAGCTCCTGCTGATCTTTTTTTCCTAGAACTTACTACAAAAGAAAATAGATTTCCAAAACTCTATTACAAAAAACCCCCCAGTAAGATAATTGCATTTAAGATGTACAAAAGAAAATAAGTATTGGATCACAGATCAGTTGTAAGCAGATTTCTTCTGGTTTCTCGTTGTTTGGTTTTCTGTTTGTTTTTTTGTTTTTTTTTTAAGACAGCAACATCATGTATTTTACAAACTAAATAATAACTTATATGCAAAATTAACAGCTACATATTGCAAATTTGTAAGACATTTTAGCCTTTCCTTCTGGAATCAGCTAACCTCAGAGGAAAAAAACCTTTTCCAAGCTTCCTTCCAAAGAACATTTGCGTCTGAATTATGAGAGACCTAAAGGATGAACCAGTCAAATGTTCTCCAAATCCTGAGTAAATCAGCTCTGTGAGAAGATTTGTCTTCCACCCCCACAAAGGAATTTCAAAGGTGTGAGTTACTCAATGTACTTGTATTTTTCAACAGAAATAACAGATGTTCTCAAGTTTCTCCAAGCTGTGACTCCAACTGTTGTGCTGAAAAAAGTCATGACCTAGCTTCTACAAACATATTAAAACTGATTTTTTTTCACTTTACATTTTATTAGCCAGTTGCTTTGCCTATTTATACCTTTAAACATGATGCTTTCAACGACAAAGGAACTCATCACACACTAATTGAAACCAATGTCAGCACTCCAACTGAGTGCCAGAGTCCTTTACAAACATTGGCAAGCATACTCGATGAACTCATGTTCAAAAAAAGTCCAATATTTGCATAGTTTCTAATGTCTTGCGGTATTCAGAATACCAAAACAAAAGGTATGGGAACAAAAGAATTTTATCAAGGATCTGTCCCTTTCTAATTACACCTCAAAATGTAAGATTACACCTGCCTTCTCCTAATTTTATAAAACAGGTATTATTAGATGCCTTTGTTTGAATAAAGCACATACGAATCTATGATGCAACTGTAGTATAAAGCTCATGAACTGGGAATTTAGTGCAGGGCGGGACTAAATCATGATTCTGGTGAGTTCACTGTGAATAAATGCACCTTTAAAAATATACAGCTATCATTTTCATGTATATTTTAGTTCACCTTGTCCTCTACCCATGAGCTTGACAAGACATAGCATGTGATGTGCAATTTCTGAATTAGACATACAGCAATTAGTGTACCTGAGGGAAATGGTAATAGCTGAGCCCTGTCCCAAACCTTTGCACCACGGGAGCCCCCACGTGAGTTTCTCTCTACCCACCTCTCCATACTGGCAAAACTTGCATGATTCCAACTGGTTTTGATATTTAAAAACCATTTGCTTCTCAAACTTGGCATATAAAACTTGTAACAATGGATGAGGAAAAGGCTGAGGTACTTAACAACTTTTTTGCCTCAGTTTTCAATGGCAACGTCTCTTCCTACTTCTCTTGAGTGGAGAGACAGCAGGATGGGGACTGGGGGTGCAAATTCCATCCCACTGGAAGTAAAGATTAGGTTCATGATCACCTGAGGAAATTGAATATAGATAAGTCTATGGCACCTGTTGAGATATATTCCAGAGTCCTGAGGAAACTGGTTGATGTAGTTGCCCAGCCACACTCCATGATATTTGAAAAGTCATGGTAGTCAGGTTTCTGGAAGAAGGGAAACATAGTGCTCATCTTTAAAAAGGGTAGAAAGGAGGACCCCTGGAGCTACAGACCTGTCAGCCTCACCTCTGTGCCTGGAAAGGTCATGGAACAGATCCTCCTAGAAGCTGTGCGAAAGGCTCAGGGAGGACAGGGAGGTGATTTGAGACAGCCAGCATGGCTTCTCCAAGGGCAAGTCCTGCCTGACCAATGTAGGGGACTTCTATGATGGAGTGACTACATCAGTGGACAAGGTGGGCTACAGATGTCGTTTATCTGGAATTCTGTAAAGCCTTTGACATAGTCCCTCACAACATCCTTCTCTTTAAATTGGAAAGAGAGGGACTGTTATGTGGATAAGAAGTTGATTGGACAATCAGTCAAATCCAGAGGGCCAACGATTCAGTCCCAATGGACAGTGACAAGTGTTGTCCCTCAGGGGTCCATAGTGGGAACACTGCTATTTAATATCTTCACTAATGACATAGACAAAGGGATCAAGTGAACCCTCAGCAAATCTTCAGATGACAACAAGTTGAGTGGTGCAGTTGACACACCTGAAGGATGGGATGCCGTCCAGAGGGACCTGGACAAACTTGAGAAGTGGGCCCAGGGATCAAGAGCAGCACTGCAGAGAAGGACTTAGGGGTGCTGGTGGACAAGAGGCTGGACATGAGCTGGCAATGTGCACTTGCAGCCCCATGTCCTGGGCTGCATCAAAAGCAGCATGGCCAGCAGGAAGAGAAGTGATTCTGCCCCTCTACTCTGCTCTGGTGAGACCCCACCTGGAGTTCTGTCCCAGCACAGGAAGGATATAAACCTACTGGAGCAAGTCCAGAGGAAGGCCACCAAGATGATTAGAGGGATGGAGCACCTGTCCTATGAGAAAAGGCTAAGAGAATTGGGATTTTCCAGCCTGGAGAATAGAAAACTCCGAGGAGACATGATTGCAGCCTTCCAGTACCTGAAGAGGGCCTACAAGAAAGCCAGAGATTTTTCACAAGGGCATGTAGTGATAGGACAAGTGGGAATGGCTTTAAACTGAATGAGGTTAGGTTAGATTAGATATGAGGAAGAAATTCTTTACTGTGGGGTGGTGAGGCACTGGCACAAGTTGCCCAGAGCAGCTATGGATGCCCCATCCAAGGAAGTGTTTAAGATCGGGTTGGCTGAGGCTTTAAGTAACCTTATCTGATGGAAGGTGTCCCCGCCCATGGCAGAAAGGTTGGAACTAGATGATCTTTAAGGTCCCTCCCAAACTAAACCATTCTATGATTTTATGATTCTGACAAAAATTGGTCCATAGATTCAAAACTTGTCATGGACAGGTTAATAGACAAAGAGCATGAAAGTAGGTAAAATAGTAGTATTGCACAAAATTGATGTAGCCCATTCTGCATACATTAAAATTGCCTGACTGACAGACCATAGAAAGTAATTACCATGGTGAAATCATTAACTAGTTACTGTGTTAACTCTGGGGAGCTCTGCAAACAAAGATTCTCTTTTAGTTTGTCAGTGACCCAAGAGAATAGTATCTTTCTCTTCCGGATTTATGAGCTGAAATACTAAAAGAGTTTGTTATCCAAGTCAGACAAGTCTATAACAGTAAAGCCTTCACTTAAAAGCTCTGTTGTTAACACTAGTCACTTGCTACAGACATATTCATAATCCTGAGAAACTTTCTTAAGAATGATACAGGTTACACATTTTTACTTCAGGAGATATCACCACTAAAAATTATATTTACTTTTATCTCCCTCAAAGCAAATAAACACACAATGCCTGTTTTTTTACAGTATTGTCTCAATCAAAATATACTTTTGAAGAAAATGAAAGGTTTTTCAATCTGTCAATTGAACAGACTTTATAAAAAGTAATTTCTCTAGTGCCTTGTTTCCCACACTCACCAAACAAATATTCAGAGCCCCAGCTCTCTACACATTTATGAGCAAAAAGGCAATAATGTGTAGCCTCTGAGACTTTTTCAGATAAAGAAGGAGGGAGCCTTCCTCACTTGTATTTAGAGATTTCATCTGTGTATGGTTTACTCAGAGAGTGTGTATATTATTTGAATGACTAAAGTCAAAGGCCTTTTTACCATGTACCTGCTAGAATCAATACTTAACATCCAGACAATTAATAGGGTTTGCAGCTTGGGAATCAAGTCTTTCTGAATACCGGAGTCAGCTATTCAGCAGTATTTATTTGGTGTATACTCCACCTTTTAAAAGCTAAGTATTCTGAAACTTCACTGCCTGTCAGCTTAATTAGCCAAACTACTAGACAATTAAAGAGACATTTTATTATCTGTGCCTTTTGTTCCTGAGTGAAGAAAAAAAAAAAAAATAACACCTCGGTTTTGTCTTTCGTTGCCTGCATGGAAAAATTCTAAGAAATCTACTGAGAATTGTACTGAAATCACTGAGATAAAACTTTGTAAAACTTAGTGTCAGTGAATGGTATGAGGGAGTCATTATAACCACACAGGAACTGAAGCTCTCTCCTATCAACTGGCATGTATGTTCACACTACTGGGGTCCAGTCTCACTGGGCACTTTGAGAGAAGTTTTCACCCTTTCACCATTCAATCCACAGATTCTCTTGAGATTAGTCCAACAGCATGCAAATAATAGCTGGACATTTTTAAAGGTATATTTATCCACTGTGCACTGGATTGAGTCATGCACTGGGTTCATTTTAAATCAGAGTTCATGAGCTTTATTCCACAGTTGCATCACTGCTTCATTCAGTTAGGAAACTGATAATACTTATTTTATAAAACAGAGAAGACACGTCTACTCAGAGTTTTGAGGTGTAACTAGAAAAGGACAGATCTTTGACAAACTGCTTTGGTTCAGGTGCCCATTATTTGTATTCTGAATACTTCAAGATGGTAGAAGTTATGCAAAAGACTGGACATCTTTAAACTAGAGGCATTATAAGGCGATAAAGTAATGGAAAACACAGAAAGAAGGCAGGCATATTGCAAGGAGCTGTGACATGGCAAACAACCATACAGAAAAACAGATTTAATTTGTTTGCTTCCCATACATCTCTTTTATGTAAGCTGCCATACAAAATAAAACAAATGCCTTACACACACTCTAGTGTATTATGTCAATAGAGTCATCTTTATCAAATGTACTTGTAATCTTCCCAGAGAACGATATCAAAGCTATTTGACAAGACCCATTTTTCCTGAATAAAACAGACCTTCTGTGGTCATGAATAAAAATGTGATCTTCTAGCTGCTAAATATTGAAAGCATGTAGATCTCAGTTCTCTAGATTTCTGTCCAGCTCTCAGTGATGTCTTAAGTCTCTAAGAATCTTAAATTGCATACCCTGCCTATTAGACTAAATTCTGTTCCAGCTTCAATCCTTTCAATTGGTTTTTGGAAGGTATAACTTAGAACAGAATATTCACTTCCCTCTACCTACACATAAGATGATAAAATAACAGAATTTCCAAAAGAAACAGAACCAGGGAAAAAATGCCATTTTATATTAGCTCTCCATAAAACAGAATTGTGCAGAACCACACGTAGCTCCTTTCTAAAAGAAATGTGGCCACATGTTTGTCCAGTCAGCACTGGGGGTGAATTTGATCGTGATCCTGGTAAGGGACCTGTAGAAAACACCACCATGCCCCCATCACACCATGCTGAGTATGGTTCTCACTGAGTGAATCAGAGTCACTACAGCCCCTTAGGGTGCAGTCTGCTAATACTGCTAAGCCAGTAACAGTCATCTGTCAGAAAAGGCATAGTTCCAGTTCCCCCCTTTCCCTCTTAGGGCCCTCTTTAGGGCCCTCTTTGGCCCTGTGGCAAATTTGTTCCTGGAATACACAGATTTGAGCAACTTTGGTATGGCAAATTAAATAGCCTGTGCTGGAGCTACTTCCTGGAAGTATGTGACATACTTACAAATGAGACAAAAAGTTTGGTTTACTGTGTTTTTTTCATTAATATTGCTTTTAAAATTACACCTAAACCCACCCTCACTGTAGCTTGCATTATACAGACATAAAAACAACAGGCTGTTTTGACTCTGAAGTGACTATTATTTATTACTAAGCTTATAGAGAGAAGATGAGCAGGAAGAAGAGGTGATAGAGGTTCACATGAGAAAGTGTATCTAGCAAAACAGTTACACAGCTATGCTCAGACTGACAAACCTTGAGGCAGAGAGGGGAGGCTTGGAAAAGCAGGGGAATAAGGGTTTAGGAGTATTTACACATAATCAGTAGCATGGCTGAAAGCATGAAAGTGAAGGTACAAGAGAGCTTTAAAATATGGGGATTGTTTATAAAACAGCATGAGAGATACTTTTTGGTGATACAGATTAGATATGACTTGAAAAGTAAAGAGAAGTCATTTGTATTTCACACAGTGAAGAAAAGGGAGCCAATAGCATTGTGCAGAAAAAGAGGGGGGACAGGACTGGGACAACGAGCCAAGAAAATGACCTTTGCAATTGGATTAAAAGACAATGAAAGTGCTGTTAAGTACATATGTGCTATGTACATAGCTCCCAGCAGCAGGTTGTTCTGGGCAGGCAGGGAGGCAGAAGGCCATGGGAGCTGAGCAGGTAAGCAAAGCATACCTGAAAAAGATAAAAAGCAGTAACAGGACAGACATCAAATGTTGAAAACAAACCAGAGCCCACAGACTAACAACTTGAACAGCCGGTTTAGATGAGAAAAGAGCCAGCACATGGGCATGCTATCAAGTATCCTATAATTACAGGCTAGAAGTATTTGTAAGAAGTTTACAAATCTGAGACTGCAGTCTGGAAAGCAGCAGTAATGAAGTCTACCCCAGAAACAGTGTCCTCAAGCACATACTGAATTTCAGGGAACCTGGACAGTTCTTGATGTTTGCCTTCTTCAAACAGAAGTGAACCTCAATTAAGTTTAAAGCAATTGCATTATATTTTTTGTGTTTTTCCCAGTGTCTCTATAGTTTTCTCACTGGGACCTAAAAACTGTAAGCAAGCAGAGATGAAGGACGAGTCTTAAGAAAAGGCCTGTCTTCTACCAGAACTCTTGAGCACTGCTTGGGGGACACAAAGAAGATGTGGATTTGGATTACCAGGCTACCCATCGATTCTCCCAGCATACTGAATTCCCCTGGATTGTAAGGGCCTGAGTATAGTATAAAGAGTAAAGCAGTTTCCTGCTTTGTCCCTGAAAAAAGCCTTTATTTTCTCATTCTGTCCAGGTGGTGTTCTGCCACGGAAAAGGGATTTGCTGTAAGCCTTTAAGTGTTGTACACTGACAAAAAAATTTATTAAACAGTTCCATGTGGACAAATCAGACTACAACACACATTTAGGAAGACTCAGGAGACCTACAGGAGGACTTTCATGCAGTGATAGCAACAAATACTGTGACAGCTAGGAAAATTCAGCTGCAAGCTGCTAATTATTGTGTGCTCCAAACCTCTTTCACAGACTAAAACCCTCTACAGTTGAAGCTCTGTAGTCTCTTTAAAAGCTTATCTGGAGTTTATCCTCTGGAGGCTGTGGGGAGAAAGATAGTGACCCTTCTCTGACTAATTACATAGCTTTATGTGCCTTCTCAGATGGAAGATGAAATTTCAATTCTATATTGCCATATTTTTTGCAGCTTTTAAAAAATACTTAGTTCTGCACTTATTGAAACAAATGCTTTTTGACATATAGGGTTCTAAGAAATGATCCATCATCCTTTTCCCAGAAGTTGCCCAGAAAAAGTTGCCTTTTGGGATAGTCAATGACTCTTTTTGTGCTTACATACAGCCTGGTGGTTTGAGCACAAGCTGTATCCAACCTGGGAAGAAATGGCAGCCACCTCAAGGCTGCCTTACAGCGGAGAGATGCGACATCTTTCTGGCATGGCCTGTAAGGAATCGAAGACAGGATTACCCTGTGATACTAGCTCACAACACTAGTAAGAGGAAATAGTCCTGTAAATCTTTAATATTCTGTATGTTGTGCCTTGTTAGGGTTTTCCTCCTTTCCTTTTCTAGGACTAGAATCAATTTCTGTTTCATTCTGATCTACAAGTCTATGAACTTCTAAATACACAGCCATCAGGTCTTGCAATCAGACAGTTCTTTATGGCACTCTGTCTGGGCTGTCTGGCAGGCTTTCACATGACACTGTCTTCTCAGCATAGTAATGTTTCATCTGGTCTTTGCTGGAACACATAGCTGTGATATCTTGGTTCACTATCTGCTAAATGCATTTATGGAGCAACACTTCTTACCTAAATAAAAGCATTTGGCCCTCATTTCTTACCAACAGATTCACTCTTCCTGAGTTATGAAATAGTTGTTTTCTTATTTCTCTCTATACTGTTTTCAGCTGTAATGTTTTTCTTTACGAAAGGGGGTTTGTTTCCTCAGTCTTGGCTAGGTTATATCTGATCACTTTTAAGCCACCGTTCTGCATTTAAATACGAGGACAAGAAAAGAAAAATTACCCTTCCACAAACTAAGCAGGAGCTTGCATCTTGGAGATATTTTATTGTTTTATTGTATTCAGCAAATAGAAAACCACAAGCTTGTGTTCATGGTATCACCAGTCAAGGCTCTAGCTTATAAATAAAATTAATAACATGGTAGCTATAGGTTTAACATTTTGTTTGTGTTGTTGTTCCCTCTTGTTTTTATAAATGATCTCCATGTACTCTCTACAGAAACAAACCTCAGGTGCTGGCCCAGAATAAGAAAGTATTTGATATTTGCCCCAGCGTTAGATTTTGAGTTCCTGTCTGCAGTAATTAATTATAAACCATCGCTCCCAGGCCTTCCTCTGTTTTCTAAACAGCAGCTCCTGATTTTGTATATATGATGACTGTTATTGTTTCCCAGGTGTATTACCTTACATTTATCTATATTAAATCTCATTTCTCTTTCCTCTGTCCATCTCTCAAAAGTTGTCCCTAACCTTATTCTCCAGTGAGGAGAGATCCTTTCTCAGAGCTGCTTTGTTTATGGGATGCATTGCTAGAAGCACGTAATAGGTAAAATAATTGTGTAGCTCTTCTAGACTTTTCATTTCCTCTTTACTGCATTCCAATTCTGCTCCCTCTGATGTAGTCATTGACTTCAATTCAATCAAGAACAAGCATTTAAAGAGCTGGCACATTGTTTGGATAACGGCAGTAGTCCAGTTATTGAAATTTCTTAATCCTTTGTTTGGATTAAATTTCTTGTTCTCTTCTGAAACAAGCATGGGGGATGAGAGAAGAGATTAAACCATATTACACCTGCATCCCAAGCCTACAAAAAGTATTTCATAAAAGCAATATATAAATACTCTCAATGTCTGCTGGTTTTCTGCACCTGAAGGAAGTTGTGTCATTTCATGCCAGCACTTTCATTTTGGCATGTTTAGATTCATTTGTGTCTCTGCTGGCTTGAGTTTGATTTTTAGCTGACAGATATTTGGTTTTGGGCTAGCTTTTGGCACAGCAGCCCCAGTACTGTACATCATCACTGATTTGTACCCTGATGTCTCTCAAGTCGTCTATAGTTCTCTCTACATATCAGCAAAATTAAGATGAACTAGCTGAAAGCAACCCTTTGGGTTTTAGATAGCCTTTGACAAAATCTTGCCCAGGAAGTAGATTTGCCCGATCCCAGCCAGAAGCCTCACTGAATCTGGGCAAGCTCCTCACACAGATAAGAGAGTGAATCTTTTCTACCAGTGTCACTTGAAATGTTCTTGACATGCTCTATAGATGACAGTCGTTGCTGCAGTAGCCTTCTCAAGGGTTTGGGAGTTCATGCTCCCTTCCTGGCTTTGGCACTAATGATCGTGCAGTCCCACAGGGAGTCGGCTCAGCAATGATGCTAATTAATTACTGCAGACAGGAGCTCAAAATCTCACATTGCTGAAAAATCAAATGCCTGTGCTTTTTTTGTCTGCAGCTGGTCTCTAATGGCTGCATTTGGGAAAAATCTTTAGCACAGTTAAAAGCAAAACCCCTCTTTCTCTCTGCTGTTAAAATAATACAGCAGTGAAGAGTTGAATAGTGCCAAATGCAACAAATTAGCAAGAAGCTAAAATTACATCACAATAAAGACAAATTCTCAAGAATTTTAACAGTAGGGCATTCTTATGAAGGATATTGATAAAAAAATAAGACTGGAAGAGACCATCTGGGTCACTGAGTCAGTCCCTGCAAACACAAGTTGTCATTCAATAATCAGTGCTTCCAGAATGATCCATTGATGCTGCATGTCTCCATACACAACAGGCCTCTTTCAACATTTTACAATAATCTTAAGACCTACTGTGAACAGAAAAAGTCACATCAATAATGTGCTTCAGGAAAAGAACAAGTGAAATCATGGACATTGTTCGTGTCTAAGGACACAGATTCACATTCCAGCCTTTCTCCTTTCCCCTTCTCACCACATGTACCCGCACACTGAATCAAGTCCGGTTGCAAGTTTAGCTGAAAATACACTGTATAAAATAGTGACCCATTTTCAGCCATAACAATCCCTGAAATCAGTGGAGAAAGAGCAGATTTTTTTTTTTTCTTTTGGCAAGCTTAGTTCTTGGCTGCAAAGTTGCCTGAACCAACCCACTGCTCAGCTGCAAAAATACCACGACAGACCATGATAGCTCTGACTTCGATAAGGATAAACTGCTATGGAACTGTACTCCAGGGATGAAATTTCTCACTGCAGCAAAGCCAACCAAATGGCTATCTGCCACTGAAAGGAGCAGTTCCATACAAGTCTGCCCCAACTGCCACTGCCAGTCAATAAACCATTCAATAATTACTTTTTATGGTGAGGTTTGTTTCCCTCTAGTTCAGCTCACCATGGCCACCAGAAAAGTGGAAATGTGTGGCCAAGGAGGAGGGGGAGAAGCAGAATGAGCTCACTTTTTCTGCACTGCTAGATTTGTGTGGTTACATCACAACGCTGTGGTGCATAAGTGGTTCCCTTTGAATGCTCCTACCTGCCCCTGTACCATTCGTGTGCCAGCATCCACAGTCATACAGCCGGCGTTAGACAGGATCAATGATTAATTAAACTCAAGAATTCCAGAGAAGAAAAAGCACCTTTTTTTTTTCCTGACAGAATTGTTCCCTGATTGAGTTCATGATAGAGCTGAACAAGATTTGCCTGAATGATAGCAGAACAAGAAAACGTGGATAGGTGTAGTACATAAGTAGTTGGACGAGATGCAGACAAAATTTTCAGGTTTTCCAAGGAGATCCCTTCCTGAGTGAGTGTTGGCAATAGCCTGTGTCAAACACAGAGATGGACTACACGACTTGCAGACATCCTTCCCAAACAACATTTTTGTGATTTTATAATTCTCTACCACAGGAATTAGAAATCATACATAAGTAATCAGAACAATTTTTGCACGTGTTAAATGAGCTATACTAATAAGTGTGTTTCAAACCCGCACAAGCTATTAAATGACGTTTCTCTTCCTAGTTTTTCATGTGGCCACAGTTAAGCCAGCCAGCTCTGCTAAACTTCAGCTCTTCTTGGGTAAAACTCCTAACTGGGTGCTATTTCTGCTCTCCTGCTGCCCAGGAAAGCAGTCAGTCAGAGTTTTCTCAGAAGACTGGCACTGTGCTCTCTCAGTGCTCCTTTGTCACTATTCCTCCCTTGATTCCTCTTCTACTTTGAGCGCAGCAATAGAATAGTTCCCTTCCTAATGTAGGACCTCTCCTACAGGAAGAACAAAATTCACTCTTTACAACGTAACCTTTCCTCCTTATTTAGAAAATGGGGAATTACAATTTATATGTATTAGCAGGATTTATGGATCATCTAAGTAGCAAAAAGGGACATTGTACAACAGAAGATATGGCAGATGTTGTTCCTTCAATTCACAGCTTACATTAGATAATGTAAACACATATTTAGAATGTAAATGTCCCTAAAAGTTCTAGGGACTTCATCTACCAGTCTATGGATACATGCAGTGTATCCAGTAAATGTCAGCTGTAATATATAATAATTGATTGTCAGCTATATGAAAAAAGTAACTATTAGACCTTGCTCTACACACAGCATCAGAAAAACCAGTGCCCATGATTCAAGAAGAATATATAAGCCCCAGAAAAAAAATCAGATAGAGAGCAGAAAAAATGATCCAGAGGTTGAAAAATAACAACTAGGGTATAAAGTTTAAGAAATCTATTAAATTTGCCAGAGAAGAATGGTGATTGTATCACTGTACACAGATATACACACATATAGAGAAGGTACTTGATCACAGGGAAAGCTTTTTAGTCTTGCAGACAGAAACATAACAAGATCTAATGACTGGAAACTGGAGACAAGTTCAAGATTGAAATAATGCAATTTCTTAGCAGGGGGGTAACTAGACATTGAAACAACTTACCTGGGGAGGTGGTAGAGTCACCATTGCTTGGAGTCTTTAAGGCAAAATCAGGTATTTTTCCAGGAGTCATATTACATTCCAGCCTCTTGGAAAACTCCTGAAGGAGATTAGGCAAAATGATCACTTGTTTGTAGCCTTCCAGACAGGAAGCTTTTTCATACAAGTCTATGAATGAACCCCAACAGAGTGCCTGCTCTGCTGTTTGAGCCGGGGAACTGAGGCTGAGCCTACAGTATCAAATTTATAATGTCCCTTCTAGAAAAAATAGTGCCCTTGTATCCCAGGAACAAATTCGATTTAAATATTTATCATTGCTAGCAGCAGATGGATTTTTAAAATAAATAAATATTTTTTTTTAAAGAACAGAAATCAAACATATACTGCCTATAAATATTTACATCGTTTTTATGGATAATGTTGGCTTTTGTGTGACTCTCTTAAAAAACCTTTTGCTAAATGCCATGACTTTATGCTGTGCATGCATAAATTTCCTGGCAGACACAGTGGGAAAAAACCTAATTGAAGATAGCATCAAAAAGAATTAAAAAAATTGAAAAATACCCAATTTTGTGTTCTTAATTACTTACTCTGTGTTTTTGCTAAGCAATATTATTTTTTAAAATCTATGTTCCTTCTATTGAGTGCTCAGTATCACTGACATACTTTGGACAAAAAAAAAATAAAAAATAAAATAAAAAAGGTTGATGACATTATGAAGTTTACAAGGGTTGCTCAATTCTTCAGGGAACTGGATCTCTCCCTGTGACATTAAACAATTTACAGAACACCAGGAACAACCATACCAATATCAAGAAGCTATTTATTCTCATAATTTTAATAATTTCAAAGATGTCATATCTTAATCCATTATGTCCAAGTGTATTGTGCTGCATAGTTCCTTGGTGACTTTCCACGGGTCAATTGTCATAGATCATAGCACTGTTTGGGTTGGGAGGGACCTTGAAGATCATCTAGTTCCAACCTCCCTGCCGTGGGCAGAGACATCTTCCACTAGACCAGGTTGCTCAAAGCCCCATTGAACTTGACCTTGAACACTTTCATGGATGGGGCATCCACAGCTGCCCTGGGCAACCTGTGCCAGTGCCTCACCACCCTCACAGTAAAGAATTTCTTCCTAATATCTAATCTAAACCTAACCTCATTCCATTTAAAGCCGTTTTCCCTTGTGCTATCACTACATGTCCCTGTGAAGTCTCTCTCCAGCTCTCTTGCAGGTCCTCTCTAAGTAGTGGAAGGCCACAATCAGGTTTCCTCAGAGCCTTCTCTTCTCCAGGCTGAACAATCCCAACTCCCTCAGCCTGTCTTCATAGGAGAGGTGCTCCCCGATCATCTTCGTGGTCCTCCTCTGGACTCACAGGTCAATGTCCTTCTGGTGCTGGAGACCCCAGAGAGCTGGATGCAGTGTTCCAGGCAGGGTCTCACGAGCGTGGAGTAGAGGGGCACAATCCATTCTCTGCCCATCCTGTATTCATGCTTGAGATTGCCCCAAGCCAGCTTTAGGACCTTGCACTTGGCCTTGTTGAACTTCATAAGGTTTGCACAGATGCACCTCTCAAGCCTGTCCAGTTCCCTCTGATGGCATCCTTTCCCTCCAGTGTGTTGACCACACCACACAGCTTGGTAGTGTTGGCAAACTTGCTGAGGGTGCGCTCAATCCCACTGTCCATGTCACCTGAAAAGGTGTTAAATAGCACTAGTCCCAACAGCGACCCCTGAGGAACTTCACTCGTCATTCCTCCATTTGGACATTGGGCATTGACCACAACTCTTTTGAGTGTGACTATCCGGCCAATTCCTTATCTGCCAAGTGGTCCATCCATTAAACCTGTGTCTCTCTAGTTTACAAACAAGGATGATATGCAGGACAGTGTCAAATGCTTTGCACAAGTCCAGGTAGATAATGTCAGTTGCTTTTTCCTTATCTATCAACGCTGTAACCCCATTGTAGAAGGTCAATAAATTTGTCAGGCATGATGTGAAGTCATGTGTGAAGTCAATAAATTTGTCAGGCATGTAGTGAAGTCATGCTGGCTGTCACCAATCACTTCCTTTTTTTCCAGCGTCATAGCATGGTTTCCAGCAGGATCTGCTTCATGATCCTGCCAGACACATAGGTGAGACTGACTGACCTGTAGTTCTCAATGTCTTCCTTTTTCCCCTTTTGAAAAATGCGGGTTACATTACCCCTTTTCCAGTCAGAGGAAACTTCACCAAAGTGCCATGACTTCTCAAATACAATGGATAGTGTCCACTTTCTCCACCCCTTCCCTCAGGACCTGTGGATGCATTTCATCTGGTCCCATGAACTTGTGCACCTTCAGGTTCTCAGAACCTGCTCCTCTCTTACAGAGGGTGGTTATTCACTCTCCCAGTCCCTTCTACAGCTTGGGAGCTGTGGCTGGAGCACTTGCCGGTGAAGACAGTGGCAAAAAACCTGTTGAGTATCTCAGCCTTCTCCATATCCTGACTAACCAGGTCCCTCATTTCCTTCCAGAGAGGGCCCACATTTTCCCTAGTCTTCTCTAATTATTATTGGTGGCTCACTACATTCTAAAAAAACTTCTCTCTCATCTGTCTGTCAAATGGAAATGAAATACCAAAGAGAAGTTGCCAGAATGAGCAAGTTGAGATCCTTTAAAAAAAAAAAAAAAAAAAGAGAGAAAGATGTTCCAGTACCCTCTAGCCCCAGAGGTTATTCTGAACACTGCCTCTTGAACAATGGTTTTGTTTTGCTTCTTCATTTTACCTTGTTCTTACTAATAATCACCAGCCTTTTTACAAACATCAACTTGAATATTCAAATTATTTTTGAAAGAAGGCTATGTTTACAAATATATTAATTGGTTATTTTAAAAGACAGCAATGCTGCAGTCAGTGCTTTGGGGATATACTTGCCATCCAATTACACAGACAGAGAATTTATGTTGTAGTCATGATCGTGTCTCTAACCTGAAACATTACTTTGTCTCACTGAAGGGGGAAGGCAGGTCTCCTGATAAATGTACTGGAGGAGAATGTGCTTTGCTCTTTGCCATACTGCTATCTGCCTCCACAACCTTGCAACAGATTAACAATTTCTATAAAGTTATGGTGACTGAAAAAATTACCATCCCCTTCTCTCCTGCTCCTCTCAGTACTTACGGTCTTAATTAAGAAGTAAAACAGAACAGTTTTAAGAAGCAGCTATGTTGGATGCCTATTAATGTACCACAGCAACAACTCAGAGCCTGAGATACACCCCTAAAAGAGTATCTTCGGTTTTAACGGAGACGGAGGTAATCCCTGGCACAAAGCCACATCTGTCGCCTGTATGTGGCAAATACATCTGTTACTGCAGCTAAAGCCTACAAGGGTAATGAACAAGAGGCCACGGGCACATGATTTCTCTCCCTGGATGTGCACATATGGCTTGATGCAGCAGTATGTGCAGAATCCTCCAGCCAGGTCTGAGCCGGAGTCACAGGCACGGTGTATTTGCATGACCACAGTGTTGTATCTAACCTAATTAGCGCCATACCCAACCTAATTAGCACCACCTTCCACAGGGTTAAGTACTTTGGGTGCAACAGCACTCTATGCAAGTCTACAGCTGCTGCCTCCTATTCCACAAGTAATTCAATGAATATGTGCTATGTTAAGTCCTGTGCTCTGTTGCATAGTGTAGAGGTGCCCTCTGTCATGTTTGTGTTGGTTTGGCTTGTTTTAAATAGCAAACACAGATAATTTTGTTTTATTGCTTGCAAGGCAATGTGCTGCTTCACTTACTGCTGGTTTTCTACACCATTTCTATTTAACTGAATAGGAAAAAAAAAAGCTTAGCATACCAAGATATTAGGATAAAATATGTTTAGGAAAAGCTTCCACACACGTCTAAAAAGAACCCAAACAGTGAAAACAGCTAGGTGAAAAGAAATCCCTAAGTCTCTATGCTCAGCTGCTCATGTAAGTGCTGACTCTCTGCTCTCATGTCTCTGGGGCACTAACTTACAATTCTGTAAGATGTTCCTGCAAACTGCTTAGTAGTAATGCTATGTCCATTTGCACAAGCATGAACGATGATACAAGGTGTGAAGCAACAGAAAATAAGCCTCTCGTATTTATATATGAGCTTAGGGAAGTACATCTCCTTCAGGGCATAGCTTTGGGAATTTTTGGTTTTTAAAAATAAAAAAATACTCTTTGACAGTTTAGTCCCTTTTAGCTTCTCAAATAAACTGACAGAATGTGCCCGTTTCAAGCTAACACATGGACACATTAATGGTAATAATGAAATCCAAAATTTCTATAAGCAACTAAACCGGGCATTATCAGCTGGCAGTTTACCATATGTGTCATGGTAGAGGAAACCTTGAGAGATTTGAAGGATGCAGCAATTGCTCCCGGAAGGGTATTCCATATGTTGAGGGTGACCAAAAGGACCTCATTAACACATCTACGAGAAAAGCAGATGGAGTAGATACGGAGACTGAGAGAGGACAAGGAATGACAGGAAAAGGCAAAGTTGTGAAGTGCTGTGGTGCAACTGAGGACACAGCTGAGCTGACAGAGCACCCAACTGCTGCTGAGCGGGTGGGCTCCACGGGTTCTCAACAGAACAGCCAGGCAAGCCCTTCGGAGAAGAAGTGAATGCTTCTGTCCTGGATTAGCTCCCACAACTGACTCCCTTGGGTGAGATAAGCACCAGTGTTGGCACAAGGGAAGGGCCAGGAACCAACCCATGATGAAGGGTGAGGAAGAAGGCACAGAACTAGCCTTTCGGCAGCAGCTGCCTATTAGCTTGGCTTAGCTCTATCATCAAAATCCGGTCGCAGCTTAACACCTACCAACAGTGCTACATAAACCAGCATAAGCCACCCCTGCTCTGCAACCCTGCGCCTCTCACCACTTGTCTCTACCCCACACCCAACTGCCTGACAGACTCCATCGGAGAAATAAGCTGGTTGAAAATGGCTCCTCTTCTCCCTCCCCCATGCTATTTTTCAGCCAAATTGGGTTCCTAATCTGGTTTACCACACAGCTGAGCAAAACAACTGTGCCAGCAAAACAGCGGGCATATCAAAGAGACAGGCACGGATGGCTGGGAGCAAAAACTGTCTTAGGCCAGCACAGCTGCCAAAAAAATTGTCAGACTGCACTCTCAGAGGGCTAGAGGGCTTGCAGAGACAGGGAAATCTATGGAGATACACTAAAGAGGTAAGTACAAAAAGGAACCACAGAAATAGGCCAGGGAGATAAGTGCAAGAATAGTGTTTCAAGGGACCTTTTTGACATGTCAGGTCAGGCATAGGGAAAAAAAGCTGTCATAAACAGGATGAGAGATAACAAAAGCCTAAAAAAGCGTATCTGTGATGTGGACAGATAAGAAGAGGCTTTAGAGAAGAAAAGGAAATAAAATTCATATACATCAAGATAAACAGGCCAAAAAAAGAGCAGAGGCAAAGATGACTCACATGACTCCTACAGGTCTGATTGACAGAGAGTAATTGTGTGTCTTCCAGGCAGGATTGCAAAGTCCCTACCTCGGGAAAAAACAGGAGTCCTTGTGTGGAGGCTGCAGATGGAGTTTCAAGTCAGGAGGTTCTCTGAAACACTATACCACATTTCCTCTACAGGTGGAAGCCTTTAATCCTGAATGCCTTCCTAAGCAGTTTTTTCAAATGAGCTTAAAAGCTAACACACTTGCACTTGCTCATAATGGTAGAAGTGGCCAGGGTCAACAGCATTGCTGTGGAGGAAAAGAGAGGTCAAAAATTTTTCAGATGCTTTGTTAAACTTTACATAAGAATCCAGAATGGGCCAAAGCCGCTTCTCTTAGCCTTTACCTTTGTGGGGGAAGAAGGGCTATTCAGATTCAGAAGCCTTGACTCTGCCTCCACTGTAATTTTGCTACTGTCAAAACCTTGAACTACAGCTACGAGTGTTTAAGAGCTGATTTTGATGACAAATTGTTACATCAGGATGGAAAATGAGTACACATTTGTCTATTTCAGTAATGGAATGAAAAAGTAAGCCACTCTCGATTTTTGGAGTTACACTGAACTTCTGGAGATATCTCCATGCAATCTTGTCTCCTCCAGTGCCACCCAGTGGAATTAATGTGAAATATCACTCTTATGCACAGGGATTTTATACAAAAATACAACAGCACACAAAACAGCTTTATATTTTCAGGAGGTGCTGTTCATACCAGGTAAATTGCAGGTTGTCAGGGATATTGGTATAACAGTAATGAAAAACAGAACCATGATTTCCAACAGCTATAATTCAAATTAGATCTGACATTGTTGCTTGTAGTTTCAGGAAAGCTACTTATATAATTTCTAAAATAGTTATTTGTGCCTGCAAAATATGTAGGACATACAAAATTCATACTGGTACAGCATAGTATAAAGGTTTAACAGCATCCATTTATGTAATGCACCTATCCACAACTCAAGCCAATAAAATATTAGTTGTAATTCTGCTTCTCCTCTGAGGCACAAATAGCTTGACTGAAAGAGCAGGGATATCTAGATTTATAGGTGCTTACATTATAAATAATATAAATATTTTTAAAACATATTCACACACATCTATATTGCATTATATATGTGTGTATGCAGACATGCATATGTGCTGTATACATATATATGCACACCTACACATAAAATGTAGATATGTTATAGCCACAATAGATTCTTTTTTCATATAAAACCTCCTTTCCCTTTTAGTACTTTCCTAAATCCTCTCAAATTACAATGAACTCATGCCAATATTTGCATTAAGATTCCTAAAGCCATTTTCTTGCTTTTTCTAACTCCAGGATAGAGCTGTCTGCTAAAGGCCTAAGGCTTCTTATCTAAAAACTCTTTACGGGTGGCTTGCAAGATGGGTTTCTGCAAACAAATGGATTTCTACCTCTCTTGTTCTTCTATAACATACAGAAGAGACAAGAAAAATATCTTTTACTATATTAAAAAGTCAGAATATTTTCTTGGTCTTACTTACCCTAGCAGATGTCTACTGCAATGGAAAAAACCAAACCCATTGAAATGCTAATGTCTCTGGGCTTCTGAGTTTTAACTTTCCTTTCTCTAAGTCTCTGTTCAAATCCCAGTGGTTTCTCTGTCAATGCTCCACTTCCCATCACAGCTTGTCCCTTTTCTCAGAGTCAAGACTTGATTCTGTTTGATTTTGTCTGCTCTACCAATGTGCTCTCATTCTTCTGGTTTCCTCACTGGCTATCCTCTCTCGTGTCTCTTAGTCCTAGGCTCCTGGTGTACAGTCCCCTACCAGTTCCTCATCTATATTAACTTGTTGCCTTGCCTTGAACTCATTCTCTTTCATTTCTCCTTGAGAATTTAATTTTCTTCCTCACCTAATCCCAGTATCCTCTCCCTGTTGCTCTAATGTTGAGGTTTTCCATGCCCAGTAGTTTCAGTCTTGCCATATCCCCTGCCTCCACACTTAATATTTCCTTCCGCTCCATCTGGTCCTTGTTCCCTCTCCATTCCAGTAAGACACACGCAACCACCTGTGAAGAAAACAGCAACTTTTTGAGAGCACAGGGCGTGGTTACCATAGCCTCACTCTCAGTTCACAGACCCATTCCAGTCCATAGGGGCAAACAGTGAGTTCAAGAACCTCAAATATAAGATTTCCACAATAATTTACTCTAGACAAAGCCCCCTTTTTTAGATCATGCTTGGCAGCAGTAAAGGACACTTCCATCCTCAGTATGGAAAATTTCATGCCAAACCGTGGACGTTTAGCAAGTGGTATGTTACCTAAAGCATAATTTAGCAAGCAAAATCTACAAGTGATATGCTACCTTTAGCTGTAGTTAAAGTTCAACAAACTAATTTAAAGGACAACAACCCTATTCTAGGCATTGTTATATATTTAAAGTATTGTACTAAACGCAAAATAATATTTAAACTAGTAATAAGAATATGTATGTGTAAAGGAAAATTATTAGCAATTTACCTCTTAATTTTTACCTTTTGTTTTATACTCTGTAATTACTCAATGTCTTTTCCTCAGCTGAGCAATCTCAGAAGAGGGGATGATTTTGTAATCCAGATCTGCTTATGGTAGCATAACAACAGTTGCGTAACTGTGGTGAAACAAAACCACAGATTTACTCTAACCTCACTTCCATTGACAAGCCTCTATAGTAATTAATGCTGTTCTAGCAAGTTACCTCTTTTATTCCAAGGGTTAGTTTGCTGAACTACTGTGTGCCTTGACACATGCAGATATGTCACCCTGGCAGTGCTGTCCCATGCCTGGTTAGGAGACCTTCAGTGATCTGCTCCAGCAGAACGCATAACATTATCTTGGGTAACAGCAAAACGTCTTTTCCCCATCCTTCTTCCAGATACATTTCTGATGAACTTAAGCCAGAGCTCTCCAGTGTTTACTTATAGCAGGGACCAACCTACAGATGGTGCTCAGGGGATTTATTGTGCCAGGCCAATAAGATTCCACTGTTATTGGCTTTCTGTGGCAATAACTCTGAGCTCTCTTTGCATTGTCGTGATGTTAAGGGAACACTTCTCATATTAAGCTGAATAAAGAATGTCACTATATATTAACCTTAACTGCACAGAATATAATCGAACTCAATGGGAGCTACTGCCCTCTGTGTTTCAGTGGGACTTGACTTCCAAGAAATAATAATTCACTGGTTTATAAAGGCAGAAATAAACTTATTATACAGGAAGTGCAGGTGCAATACTGTGATTATAGACACTAGTATGATTCACCTTGAGATTTTAGTTATATCTTGCCAAAAGCAGGTATTATCAAGATCCAAATGACTCTAACAACACTACTATTGGTGTGACATTTAGAAGTTCCTTCCCTTTTGTTCCCCCAGTGGGAACGAAACCATCTCTTTTCTTCCAGTGTTGAAAATTAACAGCAACAGCACGATCAGCAAGGTGTTTAACTTCAAAATTGCCTTTCCTGGTGAGAATGAAACTACTTGTTTCTTACATTAATGCAGCAGGAGCATCAGAGAAAATTTAAAAAGCGAAAATTAAAACATGAAACTGACCACAGAAGTTGTTCACTACAACAAAAACTGTTGTGAGCTGTTCCAGATGTGTTCAGGACTGTCCTCTGACTTTTCTCTAGCTGTCACCTCTGTTTGTATTCACACATATGGTCAGTGGGCAAAGAGGTGGAACAGCTCTCAGTTCATTTATCCTCTAAAACTGGGCAAGAAAAAATTGGTTTTATCAGTTCTTGAGCCACTCTAAGACCAGACAAGCTCTAAGGTGTGGAGTCTTACCTCTGATGTTTGGTTGTCATTAACCCAGCAATGCCAGTATATGATTTCTGGAGATCCCTCTGAGTGTATAAATGCCCCTGTCACCCTCCTAAACCTCCCCAGCTCCCACTCTTGACTGGTATATGAGCAGGTCAACATGGACTGGTCCTTAATCACTTCACTTGGTAACTCAGATGCTTGTGAAGGAGGACAGGGCATTCTCACCTGTGCTATTTGCTCTGCTACTTCTGCAAGAGTACAGACAATCCTGCTGCAGATGAATTGTCTGTTGAATTCCTGCTCTGGTATTAAGAGCATATAACACAGAGCAGGCCTTGTTGAATTCCTGCTGTCTCTGAGGGTCAGATCTCAAGCCTGGACCAAGTCCCAGCCAGCTTCATTAAAAGTAAACTGGTTCATTGAAGAGTATGAACAAACAGGCTGGCAGCACAGACAATCTTGGCTGAAGTGCAAACTCAAAGCCATGTTTGCAGGGATTCCATTTACCCTTCCATTCTAGGGTCTGTATGGACCAAGACGTTAAGAACTGTGGTATCACAGAATCAGAGGTCTACAAGACAGGCCTCTCTCACCTAATGAAAACTCTAATGTGACAAATCATGCCCTTCATCTGTTTGAGCCTATATTACTAGATAACCACAGATACAACTAATGCCTGGAAACAAATATGGGTATCAAAGTGCTGTTTCTAAACCTTCTGAATTAGTTTCTTAACAAACCCATTGATCCAAGACACCCACACTAGAGAGGGTACAAACTTTCTGCCCTTTTCTTCCCCTACATACAAATATAAAACAATAGAGAGTCTGTCAGCTCCATCCCACTCATCACTGTTTGCTTGCTCTCTGTCACTGAATTATTCTTGCCAATGCACAACATAACACTGTGTGGGCTAACCAGGAAAGTGAAGGAAAAGTACTTCCACTCTAACAATGGATAAAGAGCAAAAGTGCATTGGATTGTATTTTTCTGACTTAGTTTCCTTAATCACTTAGTTTTTGCTCCACAGAGGTGTTCTAATTTAAGCCACTACACAACAATTTCCACAAAATAAGGCATTTAAGTCACTTAAGGAGAAACACTCCTTCCTCTAATGCAATCTATCTTGTAGTTCACTTCATGATGACATGTAGGTGTTAAAAACTGAAAACTTAAGCAAACCCAGACTTTTAATTCAGAGGGAAAAATCAATACAGCTCTCCAGGGACAGCCCTTTAGAAATCAAAATCCATTCCTCTGTTGCACTGATTCAGCACGCACCATCTTGGCAAACCAAAGCTTGTGATATTTTCACAGTGTGCCTATTACTTTTTTACACAGAGTTCTCCAAACGGTTTTGAATTAAATTCTGGGATAATCTTTTGCAAATTAAAGGCAGCCGTTAATTGCAAGAGCAATTAGATGAACCTTTTGTAGCCAGCAGTCCTCATTTAACGCTTACTCCAAAATGCTACAGCCCATGCCCTTGCCACTACCTTCCTATCACACACCGATGCTGCAAAATGTGGAATATGTCAAGATTATTTTAAGTCAGGATAGTCTTTGATGCAAGCCTAATCAGCAAGTAAGGAGACTGGGCTGATTCCAATGGGATGAGGTTCAACAAGGCCAAGTGCCGGGTCCTGCACTTTGGCCACAACAACCCCCTGCAGCGCTACAGGCTGGGCACAAGAGTGGCTGGAGAGCAGCCAGGTAGAAAGGGATCTGGGGGTGCTGATTGACAGGAAGCTGAACATGAGCCAGCAGTGTGCCCAGGTGGCCAAGAAGGCCAATGGCATCCTGGCCTGGATCAGGAACAGTGTGGCCAGCCGGAACAGGGAAGTGATTCTGCCCCTGTACTCGGCGCTGGTGAGGCCACACCTGGAGTATTGTGTCCAGTTCTGGGCCCCTCAGTTCAGGAGGGATATTGAGGTGCTGGAGCAGGTGCAGAGGAGAGCAACGAGGCTGGTGAAGGGACTTGAACACAAGTCCTATGAGGAGAAGCTGAAGGAGCTGGGGTTGTTTAGCCTGGAGAAGAGAAGACTCAGGGGAGACCTCATCGCTCTCTACAACTATCTGAAAGGAGGTTGTAGCCAGGTGGGGGTTGGTCTCTTCTCCCAGGCAACCAGCCGTCAGACAAGAGGGCATGGCCTTAAGCTGTGCCAGGGGAGGTTTAGGTTAGATATCAGAAAGAAATTCTTTACAGAGAGAGTAATCAGCCATTGGAATGGGCTGCCCAGGGAAGTGGTGGATTCTCCATCCCTGGAGGTTTTCAAGACGAGGCTGGACGTGGCACTTAATGCCATAGTCTAGTAACCACAGTGGGGTTGGATCAAGGGTTGGACTTGATGATCTCCGAGGTCCTTTCCAACCCGTCTGATTCTATTCTATGATTCTAATCAGTGGAACAGGTAGCAGCTAGCATCCCTTTGTCAAGGACAACCGTCAACTAACAAGCTTAAAGGATACGGTAAATCAAGATGTCAATGTTTATCTATGTATACATAGTTAACTTGGCAAAATACTCAAGGTTCATATATCCTGTAGGTGAACTATGGCAGAATCACAGAATATGCTGAGTTAGAAAGGACCCACAAGGATCATCAAGTCCAACTCTTAGCCCTGCACAGGACCATCCCCAAGAGTCACACCAAGAGTATCATCCAAACACTTCTTGAGCTCTGTCAGGCTTGGTGCTGTGGCCACTTCCCTGGGGAGCCTGTTTCAGTGCCCAACCACCCTCTGGGGGAAGAACCTTTTTCTAATAACCAACCTAAAATAAACCTCCACTATCACAACTTCAGGCCATTCCCTCAGGTCCTGTCACTGGTCACCACAGACCAGAGATCAGTGCTTGCCCCTCCTCTTCCCCTTACAAGGAAGTTGTAACTGCAATGAGGTCTCCCCTCAGTCTCCTTTTCTCCAGGATGAACAGACCAAGCGACCTCAGCTGCTTCACATACAGCTTCCCCTCAAGGCCCTTCACCATCTTTGTTGCCCTCCTTTGGCTGCTCTCTAAGAGCTGAATATCTTTCTTATATTGTGGTGCCCAAAACTGCTACAATATTCAAGGCGAGGCCGCCCCAGTGCAGAGCAGAGCGGGACAATCCCCTCCCTCGACCTGCTGGAGATGCTTTGCCTGACGCCCCCCAGGACACGATTGGCCCTCCTGGCTGCCAGGGCACTGCTGACTCATATTCAACTTGCTGGTGACCAGGACCACCAGGTCCCTTTCTGTAGCACTGCTTTCCAGCATCTCTTTCCCCAGTCTGTACATACATTCAGGGTTGCCCCATCTCAGATGCAGAATCCGGCACTTTCCCTTGTTGAACTTCATATGGTTGGTGATTGCCCAGTCCTCTAATTTGTCAAGGTCTCTCTGCAGGCCCTCCCTGCCTCTGAGGGAGTCAATAGCTTTGTGTCATCTGCAAATTTGCTTAGTGTCCCTTCCAGTTGTGCATCCAAGTCATTTATGAAGATTTTAAAGAGAACAGAACCTAAGATGAGCTCCTGCAGAACCCCACTATATTATAATACTAAAAATCATGCCTACAGGTCAAAAAGATTCCTGCTCAGGTAAAGACCCTTCCCCTGAGCATGCACAGAAGCTAGCTGGGGTTACATAACTTGCATGGAAATTACTAATCAATCATAATAGAGGGGCTGTGCTTGGAAGGTTACTAACTTCTGTGTATAAATAATGGCACCGAAAGTATGGAGAGCTGGGCTTGATTTGTGGAATACCACTAAGCACCCAGGCTTGCACAACTCTGAAAAAATGATAAACTCTCTGCCTCTCGAGTGTGCACTTTTTGGCTCATTGCACACCAGGTAACAAATCCAATTTTGAGGACAACTACAAGGAGGAAGGGAGAAAAGGACCTTAGGGTTCCTTTTCCTTTCACCAGCAGAAAAGGACCTGGGGGTGCTGGTCAACAGCTAGTCAAACACGAGACAGCAGTGTGCCCAGGGTGCCAAGAAGGCCAATGGCATCCAATGGCATGTATCAGAAATAGTGTGGCCGGCAGGGCTACAGCAGTAATCAGCCCCCTGTACTCGGTGCTGGTGAGGCCAGACCTCGAATATTGTGTCCAGTTTTGGGCCCCTCAATTTAGGAAGCACACTGAGGTGTTGGAGCATCTCCAGAGAAGGGCAATGAAGGTTGTGATGGGTCTAGAGAATAAGTCTTATGAGGAGCAGCTGAGGGAGCTGGGGTTGTTCAGCCTGGAGGAGGCTCAGGGGAGACCTCATCGCTCTCTGCAACTACCTGAAAGGAGGTTGTAGCCAGGTGGGGGTTGGTCTCTTCTCCCAGGCAACTAACGACAGGTCGAGAGGGGAACAGCCTCAGCGGAAGGTCAGGTTGGACACTGGGAGGAGTTTCTTCGTAAGAAGGGTGATGAGACACTGGAATGGGCTGCCCGGGGAGGTGTGGTCACTGTCCCTGGAG
This sequence comes from Oxyruncus cristatus, assembly GCA_013399855.1. Classification (NCBI taxonomy): domain Eukaryota; kingdom Metazoa; phylum Chordata; class Aves; order Passeriformes; family Cotingidae; genus Oxyruncus; species Oxyruncus cristatus. The sequence goes on from VXAY01000100.1 coordinate 122,625, forward strand.
GTGCTTAAAAACTGGACGAGGCACTTGGTGACACGATCTAGGTGACAAGGTGCTGTGCGGTCATAGGTTGGACTCGATGATCTCAGAGGTCTTTTCTAACCTAACTGACTGTTATTCTGAGGTAAAAATACCAGCTGATGCCCATGAACTCCGACCTCAGCAAACCTAGAAAAATCAAGCCTCAAAGCAGAAATTTTATTCACGCTTTCCCCAGACAGAATACAGGGTACCCAGAGCCTCTCCTTTCCCCCGGCACCCGCGGAGCGACCGGGACGGAGGCGGTCCTTCCCCGCCCCCAAGGCTGAGGCGCTCGGCCCGCGGTGCCCGCCCGCCTCGCCGCTCTGGCGGATGTGAGCTCAGGCCGCGCCCTCCGGAAGGAGCGGGGCGGGTGTTTCCGCGGCGGCGGCGATGGCGGGGAAGGCGGCGGAGGCCGAGCCCCTGGGGCGGACGGCGGAGGAGGCGGCCTGGGCGGAGACGCTGCGCGGGGCCTGCGAGCCCGAGCACCACTGGCGGTACCGCCGGGAGTTCCTGCTGCGCAATGTGGGGGAGCCGCCGGCGGCGGGCAGCGCTCAGCTGCAGCGCCTGGTGTCCCTCTCCATGGTGTGGGCCAACCACGTCTTCCTGGGATGCCGGTGAGTTCAGCGGGACCTGCCGGGGCGGCGGGGACGGCGCGCCGCGGCCGCCTGATGACGCCCCTTCCCTCCTTTCCCCTTGTCGCCCCTCCAGGTACCCGCCGCAGGTCATGGAGAAGGCGCTGGAAATGGCCGAAGGCATCCAAGTGACCGGCGCGCCTGTCCGCACCACGAGAGACGAACTGGTTGCCAAGGTGAAGAAAAGAGGCATATCAAGTAGCAATGGTTAGCAGATCATAGCTGTGACAATACATAGGAGTCTAGAAAATGCTTGTTTCTGAATGTTCTCGGTTTGCCTCGGGCTTAGAAAGTAGTCAAAATAATTTACTTTAAAAACTCCTGTTGTTTGTTTCCTCTCTCTGTGCTACTTTTTTCCTAATATAGTATCTCTAAAATGGATGTAATGCACACATACTCCTTTGGTAATGTAGAGCTGTCGTTTTGAATTTCTACAACTGGTGCACTTTTAAGCTGATTACTCGTGCGTTGCAACGGACTGCTGTACTCCAGCTTAAATGCGTTCTTGTTGCTTTGCCTTTGCTGCCAGTCAGACCTGTTGCTGTGTGAGAAACTGAATTTCTTAAAGAAACTTTTATGATATTAGTAGACAAAATAGACTTCATTTTTTTTTTAGATCAGATAGTCCGTCTAATGTATGTTAGTCACTTTTGGTTTGGACTTCAAGAATAGAAATACATAATTGCCTATGGGTCCCAAACCAACATCTGAAATCTTACACCTGCGTATTTTCAGGATTTTGTCAAAAAAGTACTAAAATATTCTGAAATAGTAAGTTAATACTTGAAATTACAGTTCAAGATGTATTCCTTATATATACCTTATAAATTCACAGAGATTATTGCTAGAATGTTTTAGATTATTTCTCTCTACATGGATATTTCATAGTTCAGAAATCAAAGAGGATAACGTATTTTACTTGTTTTGCAGAAGGGCTAGAGCAGCCCTCCAAGAGGCAAGCTGTTGAGAAAAGCAAAGACTCTAAGGATGCTGGAAAGGATGTGAAAACAATCAAGGCAGAAGCCCTGAAGGAAACAGAGAGCACATTGCCAAAAAAGCAAGAAAAAGGTACTAGCAAAGATCCAGAAAGTTCCCAGTCAACTTGCAGCTCAGATCAAGAAATGGTCGTAGCATCAGACATAGAAACAGAAGGGAAACCTGCTAGTGCTGAAAATACTGCTGAGCAAAAGCCATCTTCATCTGAAAAAGAGCCAGGAAAGAAGCCTTGCTCAAGCCCATCTGAAGAAAGCAAGTGTGAAAATGTGCCATCACCTGAAAAGAAAACTACAGTAAGTGTAGCACCACTGGCTGCCAAAAGCACCCTGCAGCCAGAGGCAGTGGCAGCAGCAGTGCCACCGGCTGCCAGGAGCACCCCACAGGCAGCAGTGGTAGCAGTGGCAGTGCCATCAACCTCCAAGAGCACCCCACAGGCAGCAGCAGTACCACTGACTGCCAAGGGCACCCCACAGGCTGCAACAGTGGCAGCAGCAGTGCCACCAACCTCCAAGAGCACCCCACAGGCAGCAGCAGTACCACTGACTGCCAAGGGCACCCCACAGGCTGCAACAGTGGCAGCAGCAGTGCCACCAACCTCCAAGAGCACCCCACAGGTAGCAGTGGTGGCAGCAACAGTGTCATCAGCTTCCAAGAGCACCCCACAGGCAGCGGTGGTGGCAGCAGCCTTGCCACTGACCACCAAGAGCACCCCACAGGTGGCAGCGGTGCCACCAACCACCAAGAGCACCCCCCAGACAAATGCTGCACTGCTGTCTTCCAAAAACCAAGCGAGTACCCCAGCATCAGTGTCCAAGAGTGCAGCTCAGGTGGGCAGCTCACTGCTTCTGGCCCCCAAGAGTGGCACTCAGGTGGGCACCTCGCTGCTGCTGGCCCCCAAGGGCCCTGGTAAGGTGGGCTCCTCGCTTCTGGCTTCCAAGAGCAGTGCCGAGGTGGCCGCCTCGTTGCTGGCTGCTCGGAGCGGCGCACAGCCGGGATCCTCACTGCTCGCTTCCAAGAGCAGCGCTCAGGTGGCTGCCTCACTGCTGGCTGCCCGGAGCGGAGCTCAGCAAGGTCCCTCCTCCCGGGGTGGAGCTCAGGCAGGTGCTTCCCTGCTGGCTTCCAAGAGTGGCTCACAGGCAGGTGAAAGCCCTGCTAAGGCTTTGTGCAAACCGTTAACCAGTGAAGATGCAAAGGAAAGACAGCCTTTTTTTAACAGACTCTACAAAGCTGTAGCCTGGAAACTGGTTGCTGTTGGAGGCTTCAGTCCTAATGTAAATCATGCAGAACTTCTAAACTCGTCTATTCAGTCTGTAAAAGCTACATTAGATGTTGCTTTTGTTCCCCTGAAGGAACTTGCAGACCTGCCTCAAAATAAAAGCTCTCTAGAAAATATAGTTTGTGAACTGAGGTGCAAGTCTGTCTACTTGGGTACTGGCTGTGGTAAAAGTATGGAAAATGCCAAAGCAGTGGCTTCAAGAGAAGCTTTGAAATTATTCCTCAAGAAGAAAGTTATTGTGAAGATATGTAAAAGAAAATACAAAGGTAGTGAAATTGAAGATTTGGTGCTTCTGGATGAAGAGTCAAAGCCTTCAAATTTGCCTCCAGCTTTAAGAAATCCTCGTGAGATCTTGTAGGGGAGAATCACTGTTTCTACTGTGTATAGTATTTCAACACAAGGACTGAAGGTTAATTTTGTACTTTGAAAATGTAGGCTTCCAGATATTTTGTATTTCTTTCTCAGTTTTGCAAGACAATGATAGTTCTTTCACTCAGTAGCAATTGTATAAAACTTGTTAGAGATGACAAGTGTGCATTTAAAGGTATTGCCTTAATATACAGCACATTAGTGTGCTGTTGTATTTGCAAAATAGTCTACCTAACTCTTCTATTTTTAATTAAACTACTAAGGTACAATTTGCTGTTTAAAACCTGACGTTTTTGTAATTCTTACAATTTGATGGCAGTGTGCTCAGTTGTCTACCATGTCTTTTCTAGCCACATAGAAGTGTGTACGTAGGGACCATAATACTTGAATGATTGAAGGTTGTTTAAAAATTTCAATCAAAGAGTTGGATCGTCTGTTTCAGGCTTGTTGCTCATAATGTTCACTGTTGATCATACTAGGAGAGAAAGTAGTTGGTTGACTACCTTTATGGTAGTCATCCCTTATGGGATGTTTTCATAACACTTGCAATATAAGTGACGCCCTGATCCCATTTAACATTGAACTAGCAGGTTAGAGCCACAGTGTCACACTGGTGACTTAGCAATTAGTCAAGTCACAGCTATTTTAGCCACCAAAACTAAGCAGATTTAATTTATATTGTGACGTATCATTTACAGTGCTGGGGTTTTTTTGTCAAATAAACATGGATTTCTATACTAAATATATTTTGACTGCTACTCAAACAATAAAACCTCTGGGATAAGCTTTTATAGTACTTTGGTTTTGGCTACTAAATATTCCAGCCATTTCAGTAACTTTGCAACACCTTCAGAAAAGCTTTACTTTGGCTTCAAGGTGTAATCCCACAAGGATGAGTTGGTTTCCTTAGACATGTAGCTGAAATGCTGTAAAACTGATAGAGTGGACCTATAGAATATCAATTTCTACTTTTGTAACACCGAGATAAGCAAAATGAAGATGCTGCTGTCTGCTGGAGTGAGTGCATTGTAAAGCATTCATGCTAATTGAGCCCTTCCTTTGCTACATTTTTACACCCTGTACAGAATGATTTGAAGCAAAGAAAGTAGATTACCTTTTATTTTCAATGTTACTGAAGTACCTGCACAAACTGCATGTTTTGGTATATTGGATAATGACATGTAATTGTAAAAACATAATGTCTGCAGTGCTATTTTGATTTAATCTTGTCTGATTACAGTAGTTAGCATCATTTAGTGGCGACCTTGTGCTTCACTGACAGATCCCTTGATCAAGTACTGCGGGAGTGAATAGGAAGTTCTGGGATCCCAGCAGTACATACGTCCACTTCAAGTTCTTTTGTGATTTTTGGGACTAAACTACAGCCGTGTTGTTATGCTGTACCCTAGATGATTTTAAACAGTAGTGGCTGTCCAGTCCATGGCACCATAAACCTGCAAGGCACTCATGCTTCCCAGTGGCTGGTTGAGAACTTCCTCCACTTGACGCCTGTGCTTCTGTGCCCTCGGTCACCCTTTGCCCTGGTTTCTCAGGAGTTCCCCCTCGGCGTTCTGGAGCACAACCTGATGTTCAGAATGGAATGCGCTAAACTGCGTCTTAGCACGACAGCTGGTGCGCACTTAAAGCACAGGGCAGGCTTCGTGCTGTGCTTACAAGCTGTGGTATTCATGATGGGAAGTATGAGATCTATTTTGAAGTCCCCACCCTGTTCAGGTAGAGATAGAGAACGACGGCGTTTGCAGGGCAGGAGTTGCATCCTGTGCCCTCTGGAGTACAGCTTTTGTTGCTGTTGGTTTGGGCATCTCCAGATCTCTGGTTCAGAATTGCAGCCTGTGTTGCAGTGTGAAAATCTGTGTTTCTTGTCTGGAAAGCAAAGCTCACAGTATTCACTGACCTCAAGGGGCTGTTGGGGCAACTGTGTTAAAAGGCTGAGGTGCTAGATGCCTTTTTTTTTTAAAGACCTGACTTAGGCTTACTTTTTTAAAAATTTTGAATGTTATTCCTCTTTGATGTTTGGTTGTGAATCATTAAAGAATGAGTCTGTAGCTACTCTTAATAGAAACTGAAGGTTGAAGTGTGTTAATTTCATGTTTTGCATGGAGAGCAACTCAAAACGCACATTCTAACATACAAGTGAATAAGCATTATTTGAGTATTTGAATGAGAATTTATTAAATTTTCATTACGCCCAAAGGAAGAAAGAAAGAATTTCGAAGAACTGGCTGTGGCAAGCAGTGTTTGTGCAGTCCTGTCAGATCTAAAACCTTTTGGTCTTCCCCCCCCCCCAGGTACTGTCCTGGTCTCTAGGGACGGGGATGCTGGTCTTTAACTGTCAGACCCTGCTGACAAGGACCGGCGAAAACACTAACACTGTAGGTGTGCAGAGTCGCCTCGGGGAAAAAGGAACCCAACCAACCGAAAGAAAAACTGAGCCTGTTTTGTCTGCGGAAGTACAGGAAATCGCAGCCATCAGAAGTGACTCCCGTTCCTTCCGGAGTGTAGTAGAACATCCAGGTACTACCGCTGGCTCCTTGCGGACAGCCGCCCCGCTGGTTGCTGTTCGCGGGCTCCAAGGCACGCACCGGTTCGGGGGCTATCCCTCGAAGTTCCCAGTTCCCGCCCGGGGGGCACTGGAGTGGCGCGGGGCGCTCCAGCCGGCGGCCACAGGGCGGGGCCAGGGCGCGTGCCCGCCTCGGGGCGGGGCCTCGGTGCTCGATTTGCATAATTGTGTTCCCGGCGCCGCTCCGGCCCTGCCTGGGGAAATTTTCGCGGCCGCCCGGGGTCGTGGCGCCCCTCCGGGGTGGCCGAGCCGTCTGCCTGCTGTGCGTGGCCTGCGGAGAGTAGCGCGCAGGCCAATAGAACGTTATACACTGCTCGCCCTGCCGTTTAGGTTGAGCCTGCTGCCGACCTTTATAAATCGGTGTTGGGGAGAAAGGGACGCCGGGATGTTCTGAAGACCTGCTCGCTAGGCCACGCACGGAGGACGTCTGTTCCTCACGGGCCCCGCGCCCGCCTAGGGGAAAGTCCCCGGACCGCCGGCAGAGAGTGCCGGGCGCTGCCGCGCCCCCGCCCGCCCCGCCCCACGGCAACCTCCGCCGAGACGCCCCCGGGCCGAGCGGGTGCGCGCGGGGCGGGCTCTCGTCACGGCCACAGACACGCAGGTAGTGCGCGGAACGCGCGCCAACAGAACGGGGCTCACTCTCAGGCCATCCCTTTTTGCCGGGCCGACGCCCCAGGACGGCTCCCGCGCCTGACGTGGTACCCTCCGGCGCAGCACAGCCCTCGGCCGGTAGAGCAAAGCACGCGTGAACACACGTCTGCTTCCCGGCAGCGGCGGGCAGAGGACGCCATCCCGCAGCTTCCTGCTGCCCAAATCTGCTAGGCTTCAGGTGCCTTCTGGAGCACAGAATCACAGAGGAATCAATTAGGCTGGAAAAGACCTCTAATATTATCAAGCCCAACCTTTGACTAAACACCACGATGTCAACGAGACTGTGGCACTAAGTGCCATGTCCAGTCTTTCCTTAAACCCCTCCACAGACAGTGACTTCACCACCTCCCTGGACAGCCCATTCCAGTGCTTGACAACCCTTACTGTGAAGAGATTCCTCTTGATGTCCAACCTAAGCACACTCAGATGGGGAGGCACTCACCGGGTGGAGCGCTTACCCCTGCCTGAAAAGGCTTTCCTTCCTTCTCCGCTCCAGGATGTAGCAAGAGGCCAGATGGAAGTATCTTGCCACGGGCACTTAAATCACACAAAAGTTAAACACCAAACACAGGAGAGCCCAGTGCGTATCCAAGCAACGGCACAAACATTGGCACAGCACTGACTACAAACCATGCTGCTCCAGCGCAGCAGCCACTCACCCTATGCTATGCAGTTCCCCTGCTCGCCTGGACCTCCTCAGAGAAGGCCAGTGCACGCCACCAGTGTTACCTGCCTTCTCTAAGCAGGTTCTCATGCTTACACTCACAGGTACTACGCAAGATGCTGCTGCCCTGCCAATAAACTGAATTAATTTAATAGGCAGTGCTGTTCTTGCCCCTAGTATGTCAAACAAATAGCACACCACCATGCTCAACTCCGTGGAATAAAGCCCTCTACTGCCCCAGTCAGGTCTGGGTATGAAACATGATAGAAGAGCACTGGCGGAGATCCCCAAAATGATATTGTTTGGGCACTTTATACCCCAAACAGATGATTTATTACCTTACCTAAATTAGCTTTATTACCTTACATATAAAGCTCCCAAGCAGCCCAGAGCCAACGCTTCCTTCTGATCCACACTGTCTTGGTATTTATGGAGTTCCTGTGGTGAGCCCAGGTCTGCTAAACTAGCAGTGCCTTTCTTTTTGGTTGAGCCTCAGGCATGTGGCCTATGTGTAGGCACAGTACAGTTTGCAAACCCCGCTGGTTTCTAACACCCATTGTTCCTCTTCCAGCAATATCCTCACAGTGACCTCTTTCCAGCTGTGTCAGACCCCGCGCACAGCAGGGGAGACCAGCGTGCAGAGCAGGGAGTACCTCTGCAGAAATAGTGATGGCAGCTCTGACTGCCTCACACAAGAACCAGCAAAGGGTGCACAAGGGGCTGAGAAACCACCTGGCTTGAGCTGTTAGTTTGGTTGCTATCTTGGCCACTTGAACTACTTGAGTGTCTTTCTTTTCTCCCATTATTCTTCATGTGATCAGCTATATGTACATGGGAAAAGAGAGATTTCCAATTAAGATGCTATCAAAGAACCCATGCCCCAAGAAACAACTAAACTAGGGCATGACTCTATGAAGTTTTGTTTTTTGGGCTGAGAAGCTGTAATGATATCCCAGTGTCCTAGTTTCATCTGTTAAAAAAAGATATATCTAAGGCTCTATGAGGCTAACATTTCATGAGTTGTCATCCATCTGTAGTGCAGGTAGCACCTGCTGTACAGGCTGAAGACCACGGTCAAGCTTGTGTAGACAAGCTGAAGCTTGTGCAGTGACTGATGTGTGCTTGTTTTTCTGATGTGCACTATTAGCACCTTAACGGTTTGGGCCGGTTCTCTGTGTGTGTGTGTGTGTGTGTGTGTGTGTGTGTGAACATAATGCTTTCACTTGTAGTTTATGGTAAATGTTGGTCATCAGATTTGTTAGCAGGGGAGAATACATCAAACGTTAAACTTCTCTTCCCTACAGATGACACTAGGCTGACATGACGTGGTCTAGTGGCCCAGAGACTGAGGGGAAAAAGCAGACATTGAAAGAGTCTTTATGCTGTCTCTCTCTTTCGCTGGGCAGGTAAGTCCCCCATTTTTGTAAGTGCAGAGAAAATAAAAACAGTATTTGCTTTGCAGAATATTTTTTAAGCTTTGCTTTCAGCTGAAATGTGCATTTTTGCAATGTTTTTGCATAATGTATAATATGCCACACCCTGTGTCCAGGTAACAACAATTAATTTGTATTTGTGTGCCTTCTAGATGGCACACAAATTATCTCAGATGGTCCTTTCCAACCTGTCTGATTCTGTGATTCTATGATTCATATACGAAATGGAATTCATTTCACTGACATCTGTAACAGCAGACCTGGGCTCCCCTTACAGTCAACGGAGACATTTTTAGAGCAAGACCTATTTATACTAAGATTCTCTCATATTCAACATATTTAGAAGGGTGACTCCCACCTTTATTTCCTGAACTGGAAAGAAAGATTAACATCCACATATGGGAGAATATTACGAATGTCTTAAACCGTTAGCTACTGAACCTTCCTGCAGGTGCACTGCCTGCCCTCATTTCATAATCTTGATTACAAAGGTGTGATTATGTTTGTTCCTCACAAGAGGAAGAAATAAGTGTTTCTCACATGACCCATGCTGAGCAGCAGAACCATGTGCATGCGTGCGTGTTAGTGTGTAGCTCAGGTAAGAGCACACAAAACAATCCTTTGTTTACTTTGGGCAAATTCTTTTCCATTACAGTCATATGGATTCTTCTGTTTACTCGAATGGAAGAGGATTAAGCTTCAGGGCTGAGCTAAGACAGGAAAGACTGTTACTACATATTTGCATAAGATTCCCTTGTTACCATTCCTGATTTGGTTTCCCTAAATGTCATGTGCACGCTTCCTGAGTTTTTTGTCATGGTGATTGGCTCTAGAGCTGGAAAGCAAATCCACTGATCATTTATGCTTTAAAACAAGAGGTGAGGAAAAAGAGTCACTGTCTGAAAGCAGTTTCCTGCAGAGGAAGACAGGAAAGTACTACCTGAGACACAAGTGGACAGATCCATGTTGTAAATGACAGGAAATGACCCATGTGGCCCTACCATCACAGTGACCAGATGCTGCTCCTCAGCTGGTCAGCAGAGTCCCCCTCCTCTAAGAAGCTGCAATTCCTATGCCAGCCAAGCATGCTCCATATGACCTGTGAGAAGCTGGTGCTGTCCAGCTCCTGATAATTTCCAGAGGGTATTACAAACACAGCTTATATTCTCACAAAGGAACAGTATTGTTCTGCTCAAAACAAAGTGACAATAGGTCAGTATGCTCTGATGGAAGCCATGATGTCATATAAAAGTCAATTCCTTAACATGTCCTGCCTTGGGCTTATCAGCTTCTCAAAATATTTTGGATACAGCTATGGCATTAAAGTTTGGAAACTGAATGGAAAGAACTGTAAAAACAGATAAATAGTTATTACAAAACAACGCACAGAGTAAACTGAGTTTGCACACTTTGTTCCATTCTTCAGTCTGCTCCTGGTGAGATAAGCAGAACCCACCTGTTTAAAGAAAAAAGTTGAGCAGGATATTGTAGCTGCCTTTTCCCAATGTTAATGCAAGTCAACTGATTACTAATTCAGTCTCAGGAAGATATTTTCTCTTAGAGCACATTGGCAGAAAACAGGAACTTCTCTAGTTTTATAAGAGATGTTGCATTTAGATGAGGAAGAACATATATCTCCTGATCAGTCCAGGATGTTTGTTAATTGGTACTAGAAAGCTCTTTGGTACAGCTGAGGATGAAGCTAACAGGGAAAAAAGCACGTGCCAATGTTTTCAGGAAATGCACTGTCTAGTTTATCATTGTATTGAAATGATGTTAGCCCATGTCCTATTTTTAGGTGTTCTGCACTTGTGTATATGAAAGAAAAAAAATAATAATTTTGTTTTGTTTGTGTTCATATGATTTGTGTTCCACCAGATAAATCAAGCCTAATATTTAAGGAAAACCAAAAGCAATGATGTCTGGCATTACAGGGAATTATCTGTTTTGGACAGCCTGGTGTTAGAGAAGCTTTTGAGAACGGCTTACCTGGACAAACGCACTACTATCTCTGTAGCTCTGGCAAGGATAGCCTCTTCCTGGAATATCATCTATACAAAGGTCAGCTATGGACTATAGCTTCCTTCTGCTGACTCCTTAAAGAGACCTTCTAGCTTGCACTCACTCTTTCTTTTCTTTGGGTTTATTTTCTTGGTATCTTGGATAATTCTTCATCCTCTTCATCGCACAGAAGCCAGAGAAGCATTTCTGCCAAGAAATATATATCATCAAAAATCTTTTGCTTAAAAGAAGCACGCTGTTATCATCATCTGAGCATATTTACTAAATGCTAAATTGGTCTTTCACAATTACAGTCCCTTATGGACTTGTCCTCATCAATAATTCTATTTTTCTTTCTCTTTTTTTTTTCTTTTATTCTCTTTCCCCACAGGCTGAAACACTTCCTGGACTATCAATGAAAAGCCAAAAAAAAAAAAAAATCTAACCGACTTGTGTATTATTAGGTGAAATAGGACTGGAATCAGGTGTGATCTGAGGGCGTAAAATCAGGATTGAGAAAGGTGAGAGGCAAAACCACAAATGGGGAAAATAAGATTTGGATTAAATCTCTGGAAATATTTTATCATAGTAAAATCTATCATATAATGAAACAATCACAAAAAGAAGAGGGATACTCTGACTGGGGCTTCTGTTGGGATCTATTCTCCATAAAAACTGGGGTTAGTTTAGATATATATAAATATATCTAAATAAATTGGATGTAGGACTTCCGTGTATTATTTACTCTTGGAGTAACAATCATTGAGATGGGTCTTGTGAAATACACCCCAGTATCACATCCCTGATATCACCATGTATGTCAACCTCAAGCTGACAATTGTCAGCTTAGCACAGAGTGTTGGTGGACATGTATGGTCACTCAGCTTCCATCTCTACAAACAGCAAGGTTCTACTCTACCTTGTCTCCTCTTACATCCACATTATTCTCACATGCAGTCAGTGAGAGGAGAGACATTGCTGGGTCGTAGAGGTACCAACCTGCAAACTTGAGTGAAATACATCAAAAATTCTCCCATGATTGCTCCTAGCCATTTTGAGACATGGGCAATGCAGAGAATTCAGCCTGTTACTCCTGCTTTCCTTCCCCCTGAGGCTTCAAACAGGCAGCAAACTAAGGCTTCCTTTTCCTAGGGACATCTGGTCTAATGTTGCTACTGCATTCTTAAGGCTACTCAAAATATAAATCTTTATTTCAGTGTTTAAAAGCAGCAACAACACTTAAATTCAGGAATCATTATATGTTCTCTGCTGTACCTTAGATACTGCTTCCCACATAGTGACAAACGACAAGTTTTTAGCACAGAAACTACCTGTAACGAATGTTATGAATTATTCTAAAAATACTGTCTTGGCTATTTCTTCACCAACAGTCAGAGAAAAAAAAGTTATGCCAAAATGTTCATTTTAAATTAACATTTAATTAATCCTTAATTTTAAATAACATGTTCATTTTGAATGAACTTTTTTGCTTTATTTTTATGCTCTGTAAGGGAAATGTCCTATTTCTCAGCTGTATTTCCTCGTGAATGATACAGAATGATAGAGCCATTCAAACATACTATAAGCAGAAACACAACCCCTCAAAGCAGCCTACATCTTTCTCAAGAACATTGTATCACTTACACTAATTCAGGTACCTTTTACACTGGTGCACAGGTAGTGGTTTTTGCCTGTACAGTAAGTGTCATCTGTTAATATTATATCAATGTTCAGTTACTCAGTTACTTCAGTTACTCAGAAGTGACAGTAATGAACGCTACACAATAAAGTTTCGGTGGGTTAGTGCTGATGGAAGTGAAGGTAACTAGGTTATTGCCACTTTCTAAATCTATTTGTGCAAAAATGAGACAAGTAGCATAAAATGATCTGAGGCTTAGCTTCATTAACCTGAGCTGTAACAACGCACCGAAAAAAAAGCAGCTGGTTTCACAGGTGTTACAGGTATTAAGATGAGAGTGCCCTCTCAAGAACATGAACGCACAGAATTACAGAATTCCTGGTTTTTTTGGCCAGAGTGACATCAGCATAATAAAGAGTGTTTCGAAAGTACTGCCTACAAGTTTGTTTTCATTCATTTTTATGAACTTGCCAACACATTACTGGCTTGGGCAAAGCTGTCTGTCTGCAGCTACAATTCCTCAACAGCTTAGACACAGATATATGAAAATCACTGCCATGTAGTATACCCTCTTAGCAGCTGCGTGAGTTGGAAGTTAGGAATGTGTTTAGATACTTCTGTGAACTGGGGTCTTTAGAAAATAACATTTGCAGACTGCCATCATGACTGCTAATATTGCTGTAGGACTAGCCATGGAGCCATCTGGCACAGACCACACAGTGACAGAATCACAGGAAGAAGGGAGCCTGGAAGGATTCTCTGGAGGCCGTCAAAGCAGAGCCAGCTTCACAGCCAGATCAGGTCATGTCAGGCATCAACCAGCTAGGCTCCAAAAATATTGAAGAATGGAGACTATACAACTTCTCTGAGCAACCTGTCCTACTGTTTGACCACTACTCTAGATCATGCCATTCTGAAATGTTATCTACAAGACTAGTACGGGTACTTTTTTAGTGCTGGCCACTTACCAAAGGCAGGAATGTAAGACAGAAGGGGCTTTGGGGTTTGGATTTTTTTATCCCTGAATTCAGTCATCTCTGATTTTTTTTTTTGTGTTGTTTTGTTTTGTGTTGTTTGCCAGATGCATTTTTTCCCTTTTTTTTCCCCAGGTTCCTTAAATATAAATGCAACATACTGCAAAACATCCAGGACTTCTCATGATGTTTCAGGAGTCCACAAGATTATTTTTTTTCCCTGATGATTACCAATTGTTATTCATGTAGTAGAGATCTTAAAAATGTCTGAAAGAGAAGCGGTGATGAAATTGCAACTTTTTAGTATTTCTATCCCCTTTATATCCTTCTTCCAGTAGGAAAAATTATGTAGCTAAAAAGTATATAGCTAGAAAGTGTATTTCTACTATTGTTTCCTACTATAATTGCTGTGGCGAACATTTGATACAAATTCTTCACAGCCTTGGAAAAGACAGGATATTGTATCAAATTTTGGAGATTTGCTGGTCGGCAAAAAAACCTGCTGAAGTGATTCCTCGACAGGAAAAAATGTGACTCAGCTTCCCTAAGTCACAGTTTATTCTACAAACCATCATTACTCTTCTTTAAAGCTAAATCGGGCAGCTTTTTTTTACGGGCGAACTCCCCGCCGCGGGCGCCGCGCTGTCCCCCTCCGGTCGCGGCTCCTCCCGGGCGCGGAAGCGGACGAGGGCCCTACGCCTTTAAGGGCGGCCCCGCCCAGCGCGCGCTCCCGCCCCTCGCAGCGGGCCGAGCCAATGGG